>CM055902.1:23575178-24130178 GCA_029582155.1 Panopea generosa | reverse complement strand
TTATGGACACTCATTCATAATGTCATATTTATTACAATGGTTCATTAAGATATTGATTTATCTTTCATGATGTGCTGGCAAAGACAGTAATATGATTGTTATGACTGTTCAGTGTCATGCAAACGAATATTATAGACACAATCTTATTTACTGAAACAATGTAAGTGTAAGGGTTAAAGTCTGTGTAGATGTATTAGTGTTATGCTTTAAATAAATGGAATGTACGCAGCTGTGAGAATATTTTTCGTATTCTGTCGTTACGGTTACGTGTTGAATGTACGTTATGAGAGTATTTTGTCGTATTCTTTCGTTACGGTAACGTGTTGAATGTACGTTATGAGAGTATTTTGTCATATTCTTTCGTTACGGTAACATGTTGAATGTACGTTATGAGAGTATTTTGTCGTATTCTGTCGTTACGGTAACGTGTTGAATGTACGTTATGAGAGTATTTGGTCGTATTCTGTCGTTACGATAACGTGTTGAATGTACGTTTTGAGAGTATTTTGTCGTATTCTGTCGTTACGGTAACGTGTTGAATGTACGCAGCTATGAGAGAATTTTGTTGTATTCTTTCGTTACGGTAACATGTTGAATGTACGTTATGAGAGTATTTGGTTGTATTCTGTCGTTACGGTAACGTGTTGAATGTACGTTTTGAGAGTTTTTTGTCGTATTCTTTCGTTACGGTAACATGTTGAATGTACGCAGCTGCGATAGTTTTTTGTATTATTCTTACGGTAACGTGTTGAATGTACGTTATGAATTTTGTCGTATTCTGTCGCTATGGTAACGTGTTGAATGTACGCATCTGTGAGAGTATTTTGTCGTATTCTTTCGTTACGGTAACATGTTGAATGTACGTTATGAGAGTATTTTGTCGTATTCTTTTGTTATGGTAACGTGTTGAATGTACGTTTTGAAAGTATTGTACTGTATTCTTGTGTTACTGTAACGAGTTGAATGTACGTTATGAAAGTATTGTACTGTATTCTTGTGTTACCGTAATGAGTTGAATGTACGTTATGAGAGTATTGTACTGTATTCTTGTGTAACCGTAACGTGTTGAATATACGTTATGAGAGTATGAGAGTATTGTGCCGTATTATTTCGTTACCGTAACGTGTTGGATGTACGCTGTGGTAGCTTTTTCCGTATTCTTTCCTTTACGTGTGAAATGTACGCTGTAAAATATTTTGTCTATACTTAGGTTACTGTAATGTGTAGAATGTACGCCTTGGGAGCATTTTGTGGAATAATTACGTTGATGTAACCGTTGAATGGATGATGTTGTGGTATTTTGTCGTACACTTACCTTACAATAACATTTCAAAAGCACTGATATAACATTACCAATTGTCTATTGATACATTTTACATACTGATACTTTCTGTAGTGTAAGGTTAGGTTTACAATTGCTTAGAAGTCAATTAAGTTTATTTAGAGACGTTTTCAGATCTTTAACAAAATCTAAGCTGATTATAATGCATTATGTAAACTATTCAGTATAGGACGTTATATAACGTTTATTTCCCACTTAATGTATAAATTCCTTATGTACCTATACATACTGTTTTTATTCCTTGTGTGATTCTAGCAATTGTATCACGTGAGTGTACGTAAGAAATCGTTATTTTACGTTTCAAAACGGAAGCGTACCGAAAATCTATGTTTATTCGTATTGATACAAAGTATCGAAAAATTATGGCCTTTGGTTGTTCTGTATTGGGCGTTATGGGACGTTAACACTTATTGGGCTTCGTGCAATTGCTCATATCACGGCATTTGTAAGCATAACATGTGACAACCAATAGCAAGCACCATTAGCGTGAATAAAGCCGCGGCGAGGCTATAGGCATTTTGGTAATAATTCAAAACGCTAATGGACTGAAAAACTTTGGTTGTTTCATGAAAGTGGAATTTTTGTAATAAAGTCACTGTAGTTACTGTTAAAATAAAAAAAATACTATGTGTTTAAACAATCATTGTGATTACTAAGATACCGTAATACTAATAGGAGCAAGTATTAAATACTGTTTCGTTTTCACAGGCCAAAAACACGTTGGTAATCTCATTTTGCTGCATACTCTAATTCTGTCTCTTCTGTCGAAATCTGGTACCCAGGCCCACTTAATTAATGGTAGTCTTATTCATCTGCGACGCTTGTGTTTTTAAAAGAAAAACGTCTTAACACTTTTGGCGCTCGCCGCAAATGGTCTAATTTGATAACATTATTTATTTCTGTTTTCGTGTTAACATATATGTACCCCTCCCCCAACCCCCAACCCATCCTCTTCCCCTTAATTACCTGTAATTCTTGGGAAATGTATTACTGTACATGTACATAATGTGTATACGTTTCTGCTCAATCTCTGTGCCAACATTATAATTGTTTATTCAGAAAACATAGTAATATATCTGAGATAGTGAGTCTAAACATATGTCTTAATATATTTTATTGATTTTAATTGCATTTAATAAACACCTGCTGGCATTTAATTAATACGATCAATATTTCTGAAATTGTTAATCTATTTCATTCGGTTGTACCTATTTCATTTTATTAATCAACCACTGCCTAAAATGTTTTCGTACTTGGAGAATAGAAATACAGACAAAGACAAAAAATAATAAGTAATTTACAGCAAGAATTTAGTCGAACATTTACGTCAAAAGTTATGTCAAGAATTTACGTCAAAAAAAATATGTCAATGATTTACGTCAAAACTTTACGTCAAAAATTCTGTCAAGAATTTTCGTCAAGAATTTACGTCAAGATTTCCGTCAATAACGTTTATCGTTTTCTCATATTTCTTGCCACAAAAATTTTATAAGCCTATCGTGATATCTTTTTCGTTAAAATAAAACATTACCAACCTAAAATCTTGCTTTTGGTAGTTTAATCTTGTCATTTAGTATAAAGACAAAGGATGTGTAAAAAAAAGTCATTCAACTGTAAAGTTTTTTATTATTCTTGTCCATCCGGTAATGAAGTCGGTGCTTGTTATGTCTTGTCCGATACTGGTTCCAACCACAACATGGTGTGGAGAAATTGCGGTATTGAACTTGGCGCCAGCTGCTTTTCGTCCGATACTGGTTCCCATCACAAAATCCGGTATGGAACTCGTCGCTTGCGGTGTCTCGTCCGATACCTGTTCCCAGCACACATGATGTGGGGAAAATCCGGTATCGAACTCTGCGCTTGCAACGTCTGGTCCAATACCGGTTCCAACCACAACATGGTGTGGAGAAAATTCGATATTGAACTCAGCGCTTGAGGTTTCTCGTCCGGTACTGGTTCTTATTACGTAATATTTGTAACGTGAAAATGTCTATAGATACACTCACAGACATTCGTTGAAGTGAATAAAATAACATTTTATATTTCATTGTATGTTTTCCTTCAATTATACAGAATTTCATATTAATTTTGGATGCAACGTATCGTATTTGTTTACTCGTTACCCCTAATTTGATGAATGTTTTATTTTAATTGTTCGGCTAACGATGCTTTAATACACTATTATTGGATGTTTACTTCATTAACATTCACTATAGCGTGGAAACATTACGGGTTAATTTAGTTTCATTACCTGTAAATAGATCAATAATTATATAAAATGACGTTAACTTCGCACACTTCAAAGAAAAGACAAGTTTATATCAATAAACTATAAAACTATGATTTTGCATGCATGTAATTACCTGATATTCTGATACTTTGACTTATTTTACGAGAATTTTCACAACTGACTTACATAACGCAGATATAATCACTCATGTTGAATGAATGTTGCGGTTAACATACATACAGTTTTGCTTTTAGGAAGTTGGGAAAGTGCACACATTTGAGTTCAGTTTATTAAACAAACTGACAAGCCGGCTAATTGGGCAAACAAGTTCTAATTGTAAAAAGCAAAAACAAAGTTACTTTATGTATTTGCTTCCACGTTACAGAGAGGAATAACATTAGCACTTTGTTTACTTGAAATTTTGGGAAATATTATAATTATCATCATTATTATTATCATCATTATTATTATTGTCATTATTATCAGTATCATTTATTATTATTATCATTATTATCATTATCATTATTATTATTATTATTATTATTATTATTATTATTATTATTATTATTATTATTATTATTATTATTATTATTATCATTATTATTATAAGCAGTAGTAGCAGTAGTAGTAGTGGTGTTGATAGTGGTAGTAGCATCAGCAAAAGTAGTAGTAGTTGTTGTTACTAGCTAAAAAACTATCAAGTTTAACATTCTTAGAAATATTTTCATATTTTATAATTACCTTCTTCGTTCCTTTTCTCTTTTATATTGATGTTGAAAAATAACGATTTATACAACTTAATGCAGTCTCTCTTTAAATAATGGCGCATTTAGCTTTACAGATAATAGTTCCATATTGATCTGTGAAAGTATTTTCAATTGAAGCTTTTGCACAAACGTGTCATAGCCGGTGAACACTTAGTTAAAAAGAGCTGTTCAAAATGCTTTGTTTGGCTATCGGTCTTCACTGAAGATATTACATCTGAAAGTGGTTGCTATTCAAAATGATGGCGTGAATGCATTAACAGAGACACTTTAGTGTTATATACATTTAAACAATATTGACATACTTTTTCTCATTCAATTTATCTCATATGAGTTTGTCCCTTGCTTCGTATACATGATTCACTTACTCTTTTCAGGTTCATGGCTCGTGTATAGTGGTCTGACAGTTTAAGCAGGTTTATCGTCCGTTGTATCGCGAAATCACGTGACAGAGTGCTGTAAAGTGGCCTAAAGAAGGAACACGCGTTATAAAGTTATACGTACAGATTGTGATAGTTTCAGCAAGAAGAACGTCAGATAAATTCTTAAAGATAAGCGTTGAATTACCACGTTCTTCCAACTTGACATATTATTGCATCACGTGACTATACTACGTCATAGGCTGTATATGTGATTGTTTCAGTAAAACGATCTCTTTGGTAATTATACTTACACCGGAAATGAAGTAAGAAAACAAATGAGACGGATTTGCCGTGGATTTAAAGTTGTTAATAACTCTTGAATGTATTATTCATTTGCCTAGTCCGTATGTGAAACATATGTGTATTGTATACGTAACTTAAGCGTATGTTTGCGTGCTTAAAGCATTTTACGATTTACAATTTGGAATAAAGACAAATATACGATCGAGATAAGAAACATTGATATATGTCACTAACATAATCGTTGTTAAAGGTGTTGCTTTTTTGTAACAAAGAAATTCTGTCTAATTTTCACAATGAGCGTAGCTCAACAAACGATGTGAAACAACATAGAGTAAACATTTTTAAATCTTATTGATTTCAAACATTCATGAAAAATGCAAGAAAAGGATATACTGGGATTATTTAAAGCAGAAAACCATTAAAAGAATACATCACAGCCGTTTTGGTCCTACACAGAAGCAGTAACAATGACGCACTTCACAGATTTCGAGAACAATTCAATATCAATGCCAGGCAATGATAACTATATCTCACGTGCTAAGTTACATATATTCTTGTTGATATTTGCTATAATGCTTATACCTTTGTTTTGTTTACTGGGATCCATCGGCAATATACTCAGTCTCGTGGTGTTGATCCATCAGCGAATGCGCAATCAGACGAACTACGTACTGGCAGCACTTTGTATTTCGGACACACTTTTTCTCATCCACAGTCTAATATATACCAGTTTGAACATATATAAGAAAGTGAACCCCGTTGAAGGTGAAGCCGTCCGTGCGTACGTGTACCCTGTAGTTGGGGCGTATGGAAGTGTTGTGACGGCAAGGATTACGTCATCTTTAACAGTTTTGTTGTGCGTTGAGAGATTCGTAGCGGTGTTCTTTCCAATGCAAGCAAAAACAATTTGCAGTAAAAGAAATACGTGCATTGCCATTTTCGCCATTTACGTTTCTACAATGATTGTCTTCATACCGTTTAGTTTGAAATATGAAGCAACAGAAGTTGAATTTGGAAACACCACAAGAACATTCATGAATCAAACAGTTTTTTTTAAAAATAACAAGAAGTTTTATGATGTTTATGGAACTATTTTGAACATATTATTCCGCTTCGCACCGCTTGTGATATTACCCATTTTGAACATTTTAATAATTCGAGCTGTCGATAAAACTTGGAAATTAAGACGACAGATGAGTGAAAGCGACAGTACGTGTAGCCTACGACTTTCCAGTCGAAATGGCAAACATTTTAGATCAAACGACCAATACCATATAACCATCATGTTATTAACAGTGTCCTTTATTTTCCTTATCTGTATCCTCCCCGGGGCCCTTAACAGCATCGCCACGCATATTTGGCCCGTGTACTCGCCTCTGGGTGGGGCACGAAATCTCTACATCTGTATATCAACTGTAACATTCCTACTGGAGACAATAAACTCCTCGGTAAATTTTATAGTATATATGGCCTTAAGTCGCAAGTTTCGTTTATTGTATAAGGTCATCTTCTGTTGTGGAAATGGAGAATATTACGCTAAAGTTTCAATCAGTTCAGTTAAGGAAAAGTTCAGATGGTCTTCAAACAGAAAAAATAGCCAAGACAATTCATTGCGGAAAATAAGGAGTGACCTTGGACCACTTCGAAACTGTAACCAAAGTGATATGTACAACAGAGAGTGGAAATGTGGAGCTCATAGTGACGGATTTGATTTTTCAAATGGAGCTGTCAAGGAAGATGTTGTGTTTAACTTACTTGGTGATTCATCTGACCATGTTAATGGTGATTGTCAAAAACCTGGTAATATTCGGCAAGATAAAATGACAGGTAGTGGTAGTGAATTGGAACTGAATGAAGAAATAAAAGCAAATACAACATCATGTGTGGATCATTGTAACGGAAAGGTTTACACAACAACGTCGGATATTATTAGATCTAAGATTAGAAATCCAGTTGTGAAACATTTTGAAAAGTTTAAAATGAACGCGATTTCATCTTTTGCCACCGAGAAAACGATTTGTGAATAATGATGAAATATTAATTATTCAGCAGGCATTTTTGAATATTCCAGTCGCTATGTTTCTTATTCACATAGTTTGACAATACGGTACAAAACAAATTAGGGACCTGAGATTTGTTTTATGAAAAACAAACTAATTACATATTCGTGGTATATTTATGTTAAATAGTCGGTTGTGATGATTTATGTAACACAAGAGGTGAACGTTTTTCTATTTGGCAAAAACTTGAAAGTTCGTTTATTCATTTTATTTTTAGTTTATATTGGCACCAAAGGGTGATTTTTGAAGAGCAAAGACTCTTTTTTTTCTTTGTTGAGATATTACTTAAATCATAAACTCGACAGTTCTATAAATTAAGTTGAAACCTTCATCAAGCATGGCGCCGTGTTATTTATAAGCATGTTCAATAGGTTTTGTTTTTGTAAGTTGAATGCCAGAGAGGTCAATGTTGTGCTTTATGTGGGAGGTACTTGCAACAACAATTCACACTCTTGTAATTGAATGAATAAGTGCAGAAAATCTAAATGAAAGAATATGTGTAAATTATGTGAGAGTTATTGAATTTCCCCCAGTTGTATACAGTTTGATAAAGTGATTCGTTTTGTTCTCTTAAAATTGGGTTACAAAATTATAAAATGATTTTATTGTAGTCCAAAGACCTGGTCAGATTAGATTTGTCTAACAAGTTTAATGTGATATTCATAATGGCTGCTTCTTTATGTAGGTGTGGATGAAGATGTGTATATATATAGAAGAACCATAAATAGTTCTCAATAAGAAATGTATTCAACATATTGGAAATTGTTTATTCACTTTCTTATTTACTTTAATATGAATATTTATTATTTACCATGGCTTGGGTAACCGCAGCACTCTTTTAATGACTTTTATATTTAAATATTTGAAATTATTTCAATAACTTATATAAACATCTATATATAATACTATTTCGGTTATAAGTTCACATGTTAATGAAAACAATTAAAATTATATAATATATATACTAAGGGCGTCACAAACATACATGGGAATAGGCATCAGGGGTCATTACAATGGAACGGCCAGTAGCAAAACTATCACTGGGAAAGGTTAAACCTGTTTAAGAGTAAACCAACCTCATTCTTCACCCATCGTCACATTATATAGGAGACGTAAACTAAGAAGCACAACCAGCGCCAATATTCACATATGTATATTGATAAACATAATATGATTTGCAGAAGACGAAACCGTCAGAGAAAAGATATTAGGAATTAAAACATACCTCGCCATCATTGAATCACCATCATTGGTTGTCTTACATTTAAGGCATAATGCGTGATTACAAACAGTAAACAAAAGTTGTCAGAAGACAGCAAAGCTCGCCTCTGGGTGTATTAGTCCAAAAAGGGCCATAACTGTGCCAAAATGCAATCCAGAGCTATGGTTCTTGTCTGTGTGTGTTCCATTGATGATGGTGAACACACATGCGAAGTTTCATTCACATCTAATGAGTGGTTGTATAGATATCTTAAACTTAAACGCAAAAGTTTAAACTGAATGTCTTCAGACGACGACGACGCTGACGACGACGTCGGAGTCATGGTAATAGGACTCACACCACTATTATCTCCCTTGAGTACTCCCGACCTACAGATGAAGGAGGTAGAAATAAAACTTTAGTTCTCTTTTTCTTCTTTTTTCAGGGCTTTGTACTGCAGTGTTTTGTTTTTTGCTAGCATGAGTTAAATGGTCAGTATTTTAGAAATCACCACTAAAAAATTTGATGCTGATACCAGCTTTCTGGACAATTCTGTGTCATTTCAGAATTGTTGGTTCGAACCGCATCTAGGGCGAATAGTTGATATATCGTTACTCTGGAAATTGATAGGTCTCACAAAAGCATTGAATTTAAAAAAAAACAACCTGGTCAAGGTATACTTTTTTTTCTTTATAATTGCATATCTTGAACCAATGAAGAATTTGAGCCCAGACACATGCTGCAGAATTTAATTTTTCACTCTGTTTTGGACATAAATGTTACAATGGAGCCCTATGGGAAATGTAATAGTGGTGTGAGACGAATAGCTCTCCTTAGTCCCGGCGAGCTAAAAATGATTCATCAAGCATGTAGTACAGCGCGATTCAACCGTTGGGACTCCCTTTTGAACAATTCTGCATATGAAAACGATTATAAGTAACACCTTACGAAACATGTCAATCACAGCTAGTCAGGTAAGAGCCAATGTGATTGATTTGCATTTGTAACAGAAATGAAAATTAGGGTTGCAAAGTTAAGAAACCGCCTTACATAAAATGTGTTAACGATTATCCTCAATAATCGTTTTAACAGTGAACATTACCGCTTATTGATAGCCTAAACAGAGCTGCACCATTAAGCAAAGCCAATAAGATTAGAAATATAAATGATAATGTAGCTTTGTGGGGTAGCTCAAGGTAAACCCCTATTCAGTTGAATATTCTAGCAATATCTTAATGTCACCTATTTCAGAAATATTAAAACCGTTATAAACATATAAATGTGAAAATCAACAACAAATAGCTTCAGAATCTGTTAAAAGTAAGCTTTAATGAATTGAATTTACAACCTCTATCTTTGACAAAAGGTGTAACATTAACTTCTTTCCGTAGCAATATCAAATTAAACAAGGCCTGTATCAATCTCTGCTGTGCATTCTGGTCTATCTTGATCGATTTGATAAGTGATATTTATGATTATAAACATCCGTGACAAGTGGTAAGGATACACCCTGAAGGAGCTTTATACTGGCCTGACCTGATTTATCTCAAAATAAAAGTAACGTAAGTATCTCAATTAAAACTAAAGTTATTGAGCAAAAATATTATTTCTATTCTAGTAACAGTGACATTATTACTTTAAAACAGTGACATTGACTGTGACCATATTTACCGAAATTAAATATCTTTATGTTGAAATCAATACGCGAACTTACACCAACATATCTTGAAAGAAACTGAAGTTATCGACGGAAACATTTTTAGTAAAAGTGACCTTCAGCCGATCTACATTAAAACAAATCTCAGGCTTCATTTTCTGTTTGTTTTCCATACGAAACTAAATCAAAATCTTCAAAACATCTTGAAGAAAAATAATTTAAAATTCATTAGACAGAACCCCTTTTCTGTAGTTTTTTTTTCAAATCCACCAAAGGCGATAACTTTTCATTTTGAAACATCGGGTCGTTTGAAAAAAATCTTGCAAGTTTTTATGCATATAACCATTCCAGTCTGTACTTAGGGTACAACGATATTTATAAGGCGAAATCCAGTATTTATCATTGAGCATAATTATGGCCGATTAAATGACAGCCTCAGTGTGATTCTACGAAAACTGCATTCTACAGTGTTTATAAAGCAAACATATATTTCCATTCAGTCAAGGGTCATAACTCTGTTTATTCATGTCTATTGTTGCCATTCAAAGAACTCTCTGCAAAGTAAAAGTTTTTTTTTTTAATTTGAAGTTTCAATATACACAAAAAATATTACAGTGTCTACAAGACAATTAACAGACAGACACATGATACTTTACCATTACATAAGCACTTCTGGACTTTGGTTAGTAGAACTTACAAGTCTTCTACAATAAGTGGCTACACTTGGTACCTGTATGAACCCTTTGAGTATATGTATATATACCGTGTTAGCGTATCTGATTAATTTCTTATTTAAAAGAAAAACGTCATTTGCAAACTTCCTGGCAAATCCACAAATTAAGAATGCGCGGTCGTGGAGATAATGGCATATCGCTAGTTGTTGTTGCCAGACATTTATGTATTATAAAGTTAAACGTCAAATAACATTAATAAAAAAATGTGTTACTTCTGATCGAAATGTATACATGCATGGTCTCCAATATATTTAAGCTTCTACTTACATTTTTATAGTTTTCTTGATATTGTTTTTTATTTATGTTGTTTGGTTACGTTTTGAAAAAAACAATCGACTCATTATTTATTTTTATCTAACTAATTGATATAGATATATATAGCTTGTATACAGAACATACAAAGAGTGTATACTTTTAATTATTTCTAAAATCACTGCGTTATCGGGAAAAAGAATGGCAAGGTTGTAAATTGTATAATAAAGTGTAACTATCAAAATGTGCTTTGTCTTTTATCTATCAAGTCTATCTAATTAATTCTTTGAGTGATTTTGAAGAGTAGAGGTCATATACCAAAGTTCCCATTTATTCAAATATGTCCCATTGATATTTGGGAAATAGTAATATGGTTATTAAGAAATGGTCCATTGAAATCTTGCAAATATTATAAACAACACTAAAAATGGCTCATGAAAGAATTATTTTTCACAATCACTGCTTTTGAATGTAGTTTATGTTTCAAAGTCTCTAATGCATGTCATGTCCATCCTATCCTTGTTTTATGTTATCGAAAAAGTCCATCTAACTTTCATTCAGGCCTGTTTATGGTCCACATATTGTCAAGTCCATCTTATCCTTGTATTTTATAATCTACCAAGCCAATCTGACATTTTGTCAGGCTTGTTCAAGGTCCACACATTGTCAAGTCCATCTTATCCTTGTTTTCAACTATCTACCAAGCCAATCTGACTTTTTGTCAGGCCGTTTTAAGGTCCACACATTGTCAAGTCCATCTTATCTTTGTTATCTATTATCTACCAAACCTATCTGACATTTTATCAGGTTTGTTTAAGGTCCAAACACTGTCAAGGACATCTTACTCCTTGTTTTCTATTATCTACCAAACCCATCTGATATTTTGTCAGGCTTGTTTAAGGTCAACATACTGTCAAGGATATATTACTCCTTGTCTTCTATTATCTACCAAGCCCATCTGATATTTTGTCAGGCTTTTTTAAGGTCCACACACTGTCAAGGACATCTTACTCCTTGTTTTCTATTATCTACCAAGCCCATCTGACATTTTGTCAGGTTTATTTAAGGTCCACACACTGTCAATGGCATCTTACTCTTTGTTTTCTATTATCTACCAAACCTATCTGACATTTTGCCAGGCTTGTTTAAAGTCCACCCACTGTCAAGGACATCTGACTCCTTGTTTTCTATTATCTACCAAACCCATCTGACATTTTGTCAGGCCTTTTTAAGGTTCACACACTGTCCAGTCAATCGTATCCTTGTTGTCTATTATCTACCAAACCCATCTGACATTTTGTCAGGTTTGTTTAAGGTCCACACACTGTCCAGTCAATCTTATCCTTGTTGTCTATTATCTACCAAACCCATCTGACATTTTGTCAGGTTTGTTTAAGGTCCACACACTGTCAATGGCATCTTACTCCTTGTTTTTTATTATCTACCAAACCCATCTGACATTTTGTCAGGCCGTTTTAAGGTACACACACTGTCAAGTCCATCTTATCCTTGTTGTCTATTATCTACCAAACCCATCTGACATTTTGTCAGGCTTGTTTAAGGTCCACGCACTGTCAATGGCATCTTAATCCTTGTTTTTCTATTATTTACCAAACCCATCTGACATTTTGTCAGGCCTTTTTAAGGTCCACACACTGTCAACTACATCTTACTTCTTGTTGTCTATTATCTACCAAACCCATCTGACATTTTGTCAGGCTTGTTTAAGGTCCACGCACTGTCAATGGCATCTTACTCCTTGTTTTCTATTATCTACCAAACCCATCTGACATTTTGTCAGGTCTTTTTAAGGTCCACACACTGTCAAATCAATCTTATCCTTGTTGTCTATTATCTACCAAATCTATCTGACATTTTGTCAGGCTTGTTTAAGGTCCACACACTGTCAATGGCATCTTACTCCTTGTTTTCTATTATCTACCAAACCCATCTGACATTTTGTCAGGCCTTTTTAAGGTCCACACACTGTCAAGTCAATCTTATCCTTGTTTTCTATTATCTACCAAACCCATCTGACATTTTGTCAGTCATTTTTAAGGTCCTCACACTGTCAAGTCCATCTTTTCCTTGTTTTCTATTATCTACCAAACCCATCTAACATTTTGTCAGGCCTTTTTAAGGTCCACACACTGTCAACTCCATCTTACTCCTGTATGTCTATTATCTACCAAACCCATTTGACATTTTGTCAGGCTTGTTTAAGGTCCACACACTATCAAGGACATCTTACTCCTTTTTTTCTATTATCTACCAAACCCATCTGACATTTTATCAGGTCTTTTTAAGGTCCACACACTGTCAAGTAAACCTTATCTTTGTTGTCTATTATCTACCAAACCCATCTGACATTTTGTCAGGCTTGTTTAAGGTCCACACACTGTTAATTGCATCTAACTCCTTGTTTTCTATTATGTACCAAACCCATATGACATTTTGTCAGGCCTTTTTAAGGTCCACACACTGTCCAGTCAATCTTATCCTTGTTGTCTTTTATATACCAAATCTATCTGACATTTTGTCAGGCTTGTTTAAGGTCCACACACTGTCAATGGCATCTTACTTCTTGTTGTCTATTATCTACCAAACCCATCTGACATTTTGTCAGACCTTTTTAAGGTCCACACACTGTCAAGTTCATCATATCCTTGTTGTCTATTATCTACCAAACCCATCTGACATTTTGTCAGGCTTGTTTAAGGTCCACGCACTGTCAATGGCATCTTAATCCTTGTTTTTCTTTTATTTACCAAACCCATCTGACATTTTGTCAGGCCTTTTTAAGGTCCACACACTATCAACTACATCTTACTTCTTGTTGACTATTGTCTACCAAACCCATCTGACATTTTGTAAGGCTTGTTTAAGGTCCACACACTGTCAATGGCATCTTACCCCTTGTTTTCTATTATCTACTAAACCCATCTGACATTTTGTCAGGCCTTTTAAAGGTTCACACACTGTCCAGTCCATCTTATCCTTGTTGTCTATTATCTACCAAATCTATCTGACATTTTGTCAGGCTTGTTTAAGGTCGACACACTGTCAAGGATATCTTACTTCTTGTTTTTCTATTATCTACCTAACCCATTTGACATTTTGTCAGGTCTTTTTAAGGTCCACACACTGTCCAGTCAATCTTATCCTTGTTGTCTATTATCTACCAAATCTATCTGACATTTTGTCAGGCTTGTTTAATGTCCACACACTGTCAATGGCATCTTACTTCTTGTTTTCTATTATCTACCAAACCCATCTGACATTTTGTCAGGTCTTTTTAAGGTCCACACACTGTCAAGTTCATCTTATTTTTGTTGTCTATTATCTACCAAACCCATCTGACATTTTGTCAGGCTTGTTTAAAGGTCCATACACTGTCCAGTCCATCTTACCCTTGTTGTCTATTATCTACCAAATCTATCTGACATTTTGTCAGGCTTGTTTAAGGTCCACACACTGTCAAGGATATCTTACTTCTTGTTTTCTATTATCAAGTTCATCTTATTCTTGTTGTCTATTATCTACCAAACCCATCTGACATTTTGTCAGGCTTGTTTAAAGGTCCATACACTGTCCAGTCCATCTTATCCTTGTTGTCTATTATCTACCAAATCTATCTGACATTTTGTCAGGCTTGTTTAAGGTCCACACACTGTCAATGGCATCTGACTATTTCTTTTCTGATCAAAACAGTCGTTTTAAACTGACCACTGTTAAATTTTGATCAGACATAGAGTCATTCTTTTACAGATTTGTTTTTATATAAGCAAAACATCACCAGACTCATGTCGCATGTTGCACCAGTTGAAAAGAAGCCCTGGTAAGATTTTCAATCGACATTAAATACACGACATCCATATATTATCCATTTATTATACACAAAAATGTTTACAAATGGTTGCTGAACAATTCGTTTTCAAACTGACATTGACAAAATCCATGCGAACCATTTAATATAATCATATCATATTGCAAGGCAACTCCTTTTATCATCGATGTAAAATCTGCTTTCTCGTTTATGTTTTTGCATTTAAAATATATTTACATATTACAAAAAGGGCAATGAATTGCATCGAAAATAGGAAGGCATTGGTAGGAAAGCAAGACATGTCCGTAAGACAGTGCGTTGGCCTACTCTCACTGCTTTGTCAATAAATATTAAAGACCTGACCAAGTTATTTTATTTGTTACACACATGTACTTTTCACACAAAAGTGAGTGTTAATAGGTTTTGAGTTCTATATCTGTTAGTTATTAAACATTTCAAATGAGTAAAGAAGTTTAACCAAGATGTTTGTTTGTAATTTAAACATATTTTATTTCTATTTATAGTATATACATTGTGTCGGACCACAAGGTCTTCCAACATTAAGTTCGGCCTTTTCAGTGGGACAGAGGAGAGTTGCATATGAAAAATATACAATTGTAGAAAATGAGGATAAGTGTTGTCAAAATCACCAAGCGTTTGTCAATGTTCAAAGCAATCGTATATGAGGCTACCGAGATATGTGCATGATATTAAGTTACACGGAAAACTTTAACCAGCATTTCTAAGTCGAATAATGACCATACTTTGTGTAACAGGACGAGAAAATATGCAGCCAGTCCGGGACTCGAACCCGGGACCCTTCGCTTACAGGGCGAATGCTCTACCGTCTGAGCTAACCAAACCGCCTACATAAATTCCTCTCCTAGTAGGTTACGTTTACACTGTAACGTTTGCATTAAATTCAACCAAGAGTTAATTAACTTGATTGATTGATAACCCGGAAGACTTCGAGTGAAGTTTCAAACCAATCCAGTTACTGAGATATTTGCATGACAGTACCTTGCATGCAAAATTTTAACCGAAAGTGCGACGCTGGTACCCGGGTAACAAAGAGAGAGATAGAGACGGAGACAGAGAGAAATTTAATATTACACCGGCTTGTCCACTGGACATGAATCCAGTTCAGCACACGTGGGACCTTCTTGGATGAAGGACAAAACATTCGTGACCTAACAGTTGCCTTTATTCAAGAATGAAATGTCATTCCTAATTACGTCGTTCGACATTACGTCCGATTGACTCGGTCGAAAATCGTTGCTTTGACTGATAGTATAAGACACAATTGATAATAAACAAATTACAGAGTTCAAACACATTTACAGTAAACAAATCAATAGATAATTCTAAAACTGCGAAATTCATTTTTGACCTCTTAGTCATTAAAAGTGGAATAAACATTATCTTTGATTATGAAGGAACACACTGCATCGTGTGGCAGATAAATATCCTCAACTTTGGTACCAAATCTGTATATCATTTTATAAGAATTGCCTGAGAAAAGGTAAAACTCAGGTCACAGTTTCATTTTTGCGTCAGTATATTTATACAGTTACATTTAAAACTTTTCCTAGTGATCTGCTCTTTCAATAAAGACTATGCTAAACAAGCTCTGGGGTTAATAGTTACAATCAAATAGAAAGAAAAACATCACAATTTATTTTCTTGGCGCTGGTATTATTATATAATTAGTGCCGTTTATATTTATATGGTAATCAAATACTCCACTTGCTGTGTAGCATACTAGTATTTCATCACTGAAGTGGCATTATGAAGAACGTTATCAATACTCTAACGTTATATACACATCTCAAGAAGTGCGTTATGACACGTCCATTAAATGATAAATAATCGATCAAAAAAGCAACCAAGCCTTTGCCATTGCAAATAATCATTGTATGTACAACCTTCAGGACATTTTCGCCATTAACTTTTTCACTGACCACCTCTATCTGCTGATTATCTTGATTTAATCATTAACATATTGGTATGGGTCGGCTTATCTCTGTAACGTCTATATTATTCTCTGACGCATATTTCGATATATGCATTATCAACTATAAAATAAAATATATTAGTGTAGCCAACCATTTCACACAGACATGTTATGAATTTAGAAGCTGTAACGTCATTTTTCAAGTGTATAAAATGTCAAAAGTCGTTATACGTGGCAAGCCTTGCACGTGGTCAATATTGCATCAGATCGGACACCATGTTACAATATGATTTAACTATTGCTAATGTTAAAGGAGATTAAAATCGTTCATTACAACATTTTAATGCAAAAAGTGTTGAACCAACTACTTCAAACACATGCATTACAAGATTACAAATATAAAACTTCTCACACCACTATTACATTTCCCATAATTCTCAGTTGTAGCATTTATGTCCATAACACAGTGAAAAAAACAAAATCTGCAGCATGTGTCTGGGCTCAAATTCGTCACTGATTCACTATATGAAAAAATGCTTATCTTAATGAGGTTGTATTATTTTAAATTCAATGCTTTTGTGAGACCTATCAATTTCCGGAGTAATAATATGTCAACTTTTTGCCCACGCTGCGGTTGAAACGACACAGAAAGCTGGTATCAGCATCAATTTTTCATTGGTGATTTCTAAAATACTGACCATTTAACTCATCAAAGGAAAAAATAAAATACTGCAGTTTAAAGCCCAGAAAAAAAAGAATAAAAAGATAACTAAAGTTTTATTTCTACCTCTTTCATCTGTCCGGAGTAGTCAAGGGAGATAATAGTGATGTGAGTCCTGAAAGAGATATGTGTTTTATTACATTTCATCTCTGTAAGGATTTATCTGTATTTCGTGATCATGACTTGTGATATATTAATGTTTGTCATTATTGGGACTTCAGTTTAAATATGTTCGACTTTCCATCCAGTATTTTCTCATTGTGTCGACTGCAATATTGACTGCCAGCCAGAAATACGACGTAAACCAACTTCTAATATTTCATACATTTTCTAAGTGTTCAACATGCAATTTTGAGCTTCGATGTAACATCACCCACAACATTAAATCTTCTCAAACTGATCACATGACTGTTTGAATTGGTTTGCTTACATATTTCATTTTATGGTTAAAGCACTTTGTATGTTGGTGCAAACGAGGTAAGTTTCCAAAACCAAATTAGACCAAAGCAAATAATATCTTAATGTGCGCCAGAGTACAATATTAACGTTACAAAGATGTACCGATCTGACGCAAATGTTTTCATGATTAAATCAAGATAATCAGTAGATAAAACTGTCCAATCCAATGGTTTATGGCGAAAATGTCGGGACGATGGTAAATCGATTATTAACACAATGGTATGCATGTGTATGTTTTTTTCTAACTATAATAAATGTTAGAAAACATGGAAATTTTATGAGAATATGTGTTTAAAAAAATATTTTAACATTAACAACTTGCAGCAAATTAAAACATTGGAAAAAAAAACAGGCGATATATCGCGTAAATATTGGACAGAAATGGACAATGTGTATTGTAAATATTGGACAGGAATTGGCAATGTGTATTGCTAATATTGGACAGGAATTGGCAATGTGTATTCTAAACATTGGAAAGGCATATGCTTACCCAAACACTGGACAGGAATAGACGAACCCAACCATTGGACAGGAATTGGCGAGCCCAAATACCGGACAAGAATAGGCGAGCCCAAATACTGGACAGGAATGGGCGATATATCGCGTAAATATTGGACAGGAATGGACAATGTGTATCGTAAATATTGTCCAGGAATTGGCAATGTGTACTGTAAATATTGAAAGGAACTGGCAATGTGTATTGTAAATATTGGACAGGAATGGACAATATCTATTGTTAATATTGGACAGGAATGGAAAATGTGTATTGTAAAAATTGGACAAGAACAGGCGAACCAAAACATTGGACAGGAATGGACGAGCCAGAAGATTTGTCTTTACTTGGCGATATATCGCGTAAATATTGGACAGGAATTGACAATGTGTATTGTTAATATTGGACAAGAATAGGCACACCAAAACATTGGACAGGAATAGGCGAACCCAAATACTGGACAGGAATAGGCGAACTCAAATACTGGACAGGAATGGGCGAACCCAAATACTGGACAGGAATAGGCAAACCCAAACACTGGACAGGAATAGGCGAGCCCAAATACTGGACGGGAATGGGCAAACCCAAACACTGGACAGGAATAGGCAAGCCCAAATACTGGATGGGAATGGGCGATATATCAGCGCAAGCTCGTGGAATTTACTCTGTTGATATTTACATGTTATAGTCAAATGTGCCTTCTGGCTCAAATATGAATATTATTGAAGATACGTAGTAATAGCAGTAATACGCTGGAACGGTAGAGCAGATAAACACAGATTAAACTCTCAAAGGATTCTTTGTTCATTCACCTCTTTCAACCCCTCAGATGTTGCACGAATCTTTCAGTAATTTTGATGTTCTTCATTCAAACTTGATCTGCATTTGTACTTCCACGGTTGGTAAAATTTATAAAATGTAAAACCTATGATTGAAATATCATATTAAAGCAACTTCGGAATGATAAACACAACTTTTGTTTATTTTCTAATTCGCTTTCTCAAACGAAATTACAGCATTTATCTTCTTTCAAAGTAAACTCAGAGCGTTAAAGACTACAAGACATGATATGGGATATTGCCTCTTGCATTGCCATTTTAACATGTTTACATTAAAATTCAAATAACAATCTGTAATATCCTGAGAGCATCTGGACATAGGTAGAATAACTGCAACAGCATTGTATTACATACATTTTTTCACATAGTAAATATCATGCTCTTGAACAATATACAAACTCGTATATATAATTAAAAAAATAAAGATTCAACAAACCAAACAGAAATGTATTCTCTAAAATCCATCTAGAAAAAACAACTTTTTATACCCACTGCAGTAGTTAACAAGCATTCCCCGTATCTGACTCAATAAATAATGAGTATCATACATATGAACAAACCCACTGCAGTAGTTAACAAGCATTCCCCGTATCTGACTAATTTAATATTGAGTATCATACACATGAACAAACCCACTGCAGTAGTTAACAAGCATTCCCCGTATCTGACTAATTAAATATTGAGTATCATACACATGAACAAACCCATTGCAGTAGTTAACAAGCATTCCCCGTATCTGACTAATTTAATATTGAGTATCATACACATGAACAAACCCATTGCAGTAGTTAACAAGCATTCCCCGTATCTGACTAATTAAATATTGAGTATCATACACATGAACAAACCCACTGCAGTAGTTAACAAGCATTCCCCGTATCTGACTAATTTAATATTGAGTATCATACACATGAACAAACCCACTGCAGTAGTTAACAAGCATTCCCCGTATCTGACTAATTTAATATTGAGTATCATACACATGAACAAACCCACTGCAGTAGTTAACAAGCATTCCCCGTATCTGACTAATTTAATATTGAGTATCATACACATGAACAAACCCACTGCAGTAGTTAACAAGCATTCCCCGTATCTGACTAATTTAATATTGAGTATCATACACATGAACAAACCCATTGCAGTAGTTAACAAGCATTCCCCGTATCTGACTAATTTAATATTAGTATCATACACATGAACAAACCCATTGCAGTAGTTAACAAGCATTCCCCGTATCTGACTAATTTAATATTGAGTATCATACACATGAACAAACCCATTGCAGTAGTTAACAAGCATTCCCCGTATCTGACTAATTAAATATTGAGTATCATACACATGAACAAACCCACTGCAGTAGTTAACAAGCATTCCCCGTATCTGACTAATTAAATATTGAGTATCATACACATGAACAAACCCACTGCAGTAGTTAACAAGCATTCCCCGTATCTGACTAATTAAATATTGAGTATCATACACATGAACAAACCCATTGCAGTAGTTAACAAGCATTCCCCGTATCTGACTAATTAAATATTGAGTATCATACACATGAACAAACCCATTGCAGTAGTTAACAAGCATTCCCCGTATCTGACTAATTAAATATTGAGTATCATACACATGAACAAACCCACTGCAGTAGTTAACAAGCATTCCCCGTATCTGACTAATTAAATATTGAGTATCATACACATGAACAAACCCATTGCAGTAGTTAACAAGCATTCCCCGTATCTGACTAATTAAATATTGAGTATCATACACATGAACAAACCCACTGCAGTAGTTAACAAGCATTCCCCGTATCTGACTAATTAAATATTGAGTATCATACACATGAACAAACCCACTGCAGTAGTTAACAAGCATTCCCCGTATCTGACTAATTAAATATTGAGTATCATACACATGAACAAACCCACTGCAGTAGTTAACAAGCATTCCCCGTATCTGACTAATTAAATATTGAGTATCATATACATGAACAAACCCATTGCAGTAGTTAACAAGCATTCCCCGTATCTGACTAATTAAATATTGAGTATCATACACATGAACAAACCCATTGCAGTAGTTAACAAGCATTCCCCGTATCTGACTAATTAAATATTGAGTATCATACACATGAACAAACCCATTGCAGTAGTTAACAAGCATTTCCCGTATCTGACTAATTTAATATTGAGTATCATACACATGAACAAACCCACTGCAGTAGTTAACAAGCATTCCCCGTATCTGACTAATTAAATATTGAGTATCATACACATGAACAAACCCATTGCAGTAGTTAACAAGCATTCCCCGTATCTGACTAATTTAATATTGAGTATCATACACATGAACAAACCCATTGCAGTAGTTAACAAGCATTCCCCGTATCTGACTAATTAAATATTGAGTATCATACACATGAACAAACCCATTGCAGTAGTTAACAAGCATTCCCCGTATCTGACTAATTAAATATTGAGTATCATACACATGAACAAACCCATTGCAGTAGTTAACAAGCATTCCCCGTATCTGACTAATTAAATAATGAGTATCATACACATGAACAAACCCACTGCAGTAGTTAACAAGCATTCCCCGTATCTGACTAAATAAACATTGAGTAACATACACATGAACAAACCCACTGCAGTAGTTAACAAGCATTCCCCGTATCTGACTAATTAAATATTGAGTACCATACACATGAACAAACCCACTGCAGTAGTTAACAAGCATTCCCCGTATCTGACTAAATAAACATTGAGTAACATACACATGAACAAACCCACTGCAGTAGTTAACAAGCATTCCCCGTATCTGACTAATTAAATATTGAGTATCATACACATGAACAAACCCACTGCAGTAGTTAACAAGCATTCCCCGTATCTGACTAATTAAATATTGAGTATCATACATATGAACAAACCCACTGCAGTAGTTGACAAGCATTCCCCGTATCTGACTAATTAAATATTGAGTATCATACACATGAACAAACCCACTGCAGTAGTTAACAAGCATTCCCCGTATCTGACTAATTAAATATTGAGTATCATACACATGAACAAACCCATTGCAGTAGTTAACAAGCATTCCCCGTATCTGACTAATTAAATATTGAGTATCATACACATGAACAAACCCACTGCAGTAGTTAACAAGCATTCCCCGTATCTGACTAATTAAATATTGAGTATCATACACATGAACAAACCCATTGCAGTAGTTAACAAGCATTCCCCGTATCTGACTAATTTAATATTGAGTATCATACACATGAACAAACTCATTGCAGTAGTTAACAAGCATTCCCCGTATCTGACTAATTAAATAATGAGTATCATACACATGAACAAACCCACTGCAGTAGTTAACAAGCATTCCCCGTATCTGACTAAATAAACATTGAGTAACATACACATGAACAAACCCACTGCAGTAGTTAACAAGCATTCCCCGTATCTGACTAATTAAATATTGAGTATCATACACATGAACAAACCCACTGCAGTAGTTAACAAGCATTCCCCGTATCTGACTAATTAAATATTGAGTATCATACACATGAACAAACCCACTGCAGTAGTTAACAAGCATTCCCCGTATCTGACTAATTAAATATTGAGTATCATACACATGAACAAACCCACTGCAGTAGTTAACAAGCATTCCCCGTATCTGACTAATTAAATATTGAGTATCATACACATGAACAAACCCACTGCAGTAGTTAACAAGCATTCCCCGTATCTGACTAATTAAATATTGAGTATCATACACATGAACAAACCCACTGCAGTAGTTAACAAGCATTCCCCGTATCTGACTAATTAAATATTGAGTATCATACACATGAACAAACCCACTGCAGTAGTTAACAAGCATTCCCCGTATCTGACTAATTAAATATTGAGTATCATACACATGAACAAACCCATTGCAGTAGTTGACAAGCATTCCCCGTATCTGACTAAATAAACATTGAGTAACATACACATGAACAAACCCACTGCAGTAGTTGACAAGCATTCCCCGTATCTGACTAATTAAATATTGAGTACCATACACATGAACAAACCCACTGCAGTAGTTGACAAGCATTCCCCGTATCTGACTAATTAAATATTGAGTATCATACACATGAACAAACCCATTGCAGTAGTTAACAAGCATTCCCCGTATCTGACTTATTAAATATTGAGTATCATACACATGAACAAACCCATTGCAGTAGTTAACAAGCATTCCCCGTATCTGACTAATTAAATATTGAGTATCATACACATGAACAAACCCACTGCAGTAGTTAACAAGCATTCCCCGTATCTGACTAATTAAATATTGAGTATCATACACATGAACAAACCCACTGCAGTAGTTAACAAGCATTCCCCGTATCTGACTAATTAAATATTGAGTATCATACACATGAACAAACCCACTGCAGTAGTTAACAAGCATTCCCCGTATCTGACTAATTAAATATTGAGTATCATACACATGAACAAACCCATTGCAGTAGTTAACAAGCATTCCCCGTATCTGACTAATTAAATATTGAGTATCATACACATGAACAAACCCATTGCAGTAGTTAACAAGCATTCCCCGTATCTGACTAATTAAATATTGAGTATCATACACATGAACAAACCCACTGCAGTAGTTAACAAGCATTCCCCGTATCTGACTAATTAAATATTGAGTATCATACACATGAACAAACCCATTGCAGTAGTTAACAAGCATTCCCCGTATCTGACTAAATAAACATTGAGTATCATACACATGAACAAACCCATTGCAGTAGTTAACAAGCATTCCCCGTATCTGACTAATTAAATATTGAGTATCATACACATGAACAAACCCACTGCAGTAGTTAACAAGCATTCCCCGTATCTGACTTATTAAATATTGAGTATCATACACATGAACAAACCCACTGCAGTAGTTAACAATCATTCCCCGTATCTGACTAATTAAATATTGAGTATCATACACATGAACAAACCCACTGCAGTAGTTAACAAGCATTCCCCGTATCTGACTAATTAAATATTGAGTATCATACACATGAACAAACCCACTGCAGTAGTTAACAAGCATTCCCCGTATCTGACTAATTAAATATTGAGTATCATACACATGAACAAACCCACTGCAGTAGTTAACAAGCATTCCCCGTATCTGACTAATTAAATATTGAGTATCATACACATGAACAAACCCATTGCAGTAGTTAACAAGCATTCCCCGTATCTGACTAAATAAACATTGAGTAACATACACATGAACAAACCCACTGCAGTAGTTAACAAGCATTCCCCGTATCTGACTAATTAAATATTGAGTACCATACACATGAACAAACCCACTGCAGTAGTTGACAAGCATTCCCCGTATCTGACTAATTAAATATTGAGTATCATACACATGAACAAACCCATTGCAGTAGTTAACAAGCATTCCCCGTATCTGACTAATTTAATATTGAGTATCATACACATGAACAAACCCACTGCAGTAGTTAACAAGCATTCCCCGTATCTGACTAGTTAAATATTGAGTATCATACACATGAACAAACCCATTGCAGTAGTTAACAAGCATTCCCCGTATCTGACTAAATAAACATTGAGTATCATACACATGAACAAACCCACTGCAGTAGTTAACAAGCATTCCCCGTATCTGACTAATTAAATATTGAGTACCATACACATGAACAAACCCACTGCAGTAGTTGACAAGCATTCCCCGTATCTGACTAAATAAATATTGAGCACCATACACATGAACAAACCCACTGCAATAGTTAACAAGCATTCCCCGTATCTGACTAATTTAATATTGAGTATCATACACATGAACAAACCCACTGCAGTAGTTAACAAGCATTCCCCGTATCTTACTAATTAAATATTGAGTATCATACACATGAACAAACCCATTGCAGTAGTTAACAAGCATTCCCCGTATCTGACTAATTTAATATTGAGTATCATACACATGAACAAACCCACTGCAGTAGTTAACAAGCATTTCCCGTATCTGACTAATTAAATATTGAGTACCATACACATGAACAAACCCACTGCAGTAGTTAACAAGCATTTCCCGTATCTGACTAATTAAATATTGAGTATCATACACATGAACAAACCCATTGCAGTAGTTAACAAGCATTCCCCGTATCTGACTAATTTAATATTGAGTATCATACACATGAACAAACCCACTGCAGTAGTTAACAAGCATTCCCCGTATCTGACTAATTAAATATTGAGTATCATACACATGAACAAACCCACTGCAGTAGTTAACAAGCATTCCCCGTATCTGACTAATTAAATATTGAGTATCATACACATGAACAAACCCACTGCAGTAGTTAACAAGCATTCCCCGTATCTGACTAATTAAATATTGAGTATCATACACATGAACAAACCCACTGCAGTAGTTAACAAGCATTCCCCGTATCTGACTAATTAAATATTGAGTATCATACACATGAACAAACCCATTGCAGTAGTTAACAAGCATTCCCCGTATCTGACTAATTTAATATTGAGTATCATACACATGAACAAACCCACTGCAGTAGTTAACAAGCATTTCCCGTATCTGACTAATTAAATATTGAGTACCATACACATGAACAAACCCATTGCAGTAGTTAACAAGCATTCCCCGTATCTGACTAAATAAATATTGAGCACCATACATATGAACAAACCCACTGCAGTAGTTAACAAGCATTTCCCGTATCTGACTAATTAAATATTGAGTACCATACACATGAACAAACCCATTGCAGTAGTTAACAAGCATTCCCCGTATCTGACTAATTAAATATTGAGCACCATACATATGAACAAACCCACTGCAGTAGTTAACAAGCATTTCCCGTATCTGACTAATTAAATATTGAGTATCATACACATGAACAAACCCACTGCAGTAGTTAACAAGCATTTCCCGTATCTGACTAATTAAATATTGAGTATCATACACATGAACAAACCCACTGCAGTAGTTAACAAGCATTCCCCGTATCTGACTAAATAAATATTGAGTACCATACACATGAACAAACCCACTGCAGTAGTTAACAAGCATTCCCCATATCTGACTAATTAAATATTGAGTACCATACACATGAAACGGTTTGCAATTTACATGTTGTGCATCTTAATTGTTTCATAACGGGTGAGTGTCATGGGTCCAATAGAAATATATACGTAGCGAATGCAAATACTTCGAATGGTGAGAATTTACACAACTGTACCTTATATACTGGTCACTGGCCATATAGCACGAGCCTACTCGTGCTATGTACACTTCACTGAATTGTCCGCATTCCTGTACTTACACCTTAGATAAATACATTTAAATAACTTGTACCAGTCGTGTTCTAGTTATGCCAAGCGTTTGTGTAAATTTGATATTGCAAGACTCTTGTTAAACATAAGGTGTTCACAACTTAGAGGTAATGGGTGTAACACAACATGACAGCTTTATTGCAGCATGGCAGCATGGTACAACATGAAAGTGTTGATTAAGTTTCAAGTTTTATTAGCAAATCGGCAACAAATTGCCTTTGGCCATTTACAAAATAGTATTACGTGAGATATCGTAAAGACAGCAAGTTGATAAGACACTTCAAAAGTTTAAAATAGCATAAAAGTAAAGAATAAGAATCGCTACTTGTGTTACTGACCCAATCAAAAGATTGACACAATATTGTGGTGTGAAAAAATATACAGATTCTATTCTGTAAAGTTATCAGTATAGGTGGCGTTTCTGTTCTTATTGATTAAATTTGTTTACATTTGTTTGATTTTGCATTGCTATATACAACATTCATTATCACGATGGCGGTGTCGCGTTTGGTTTTATTATAATTGCAGATCCGATCGGTCATGTGTAAACTATATTACTTAAATTCAACAATATGATGTACCGACTCTGTCAAACTTCAAGATCAAAGACTGAATCATGTGTAACATAATTCTACTCACGGATACAAAAAAGGAAGTTATTGATACAGATTGGCTAAATAATTGTATCCAGGTATGAGTCAGGGACACAAACATGCAATATAGTCCCAAATAGATATTTAAAGCTGTTGAACAAGAACATTTATAATTTTAAACTATCTAAACTAAGAAAAAAGGTTAATTTTGTTTGCCAGGACGGCGGTTCTACTCAGTCAGACTCAGTCTGAGGTCTTCCTCCAACAGTAAATCTTGATATGCCATACATAACTTGAAATATATTGAAAATGGCGTTAAACCCTATTCAAAAACAAATAAAAATAATTTTGTTGATAATTCATGAAGAGAATATAATTATTGTCACGAGTGTCTCTCGATCGTCGCCAATGAGCATGCTAAGTTTAAAAGTTCATCAATGAATTTGTAAAGATCATTAAAAACAACAGTAAAATTTATAATGTGTTTTAATAGTAAAATTAATATGAAAAATGTGTCATCACGTTTAAAATGCATATCATAACATTCGGTGAAATAACTGATAGTTAAGTGTTTTACTCAGTTGATTTCTATTATATGTGAATGTGTTAAAAATGCTCCGGTTTTTAGCATTAATGCCGAACTATATTAAAGTGTAGAAAAAATAAGTGCTATGGTTCTGTACCCATACGTATAGTTTTTTTCGCCAATGCCAGATATTGTGCACTGGAGAACTTGAGAATAATACAAATAACAAAAACATTACTCGACAGGCAAAATAGAATACAAAGTTGCATTTTCTTACATAGTTTATTAGGTTCAGTAGGGAAACGCAGCAATGGTTCGGCAGTCCATCGCCTCGTTGCACATTCTTAGCCTTATCTAATACTTGGTAGAGAAAGGCACAAACATAATATTCACTATTTACCTTTACCGCGGTAAATAACAGCTGAATGTTCTAAAATATCTTAATGGAATGATTGCAGAATTGTTGTAAACTTAAGAGATCAATAACAGTCCATGAAGCTTTACTAAAGCCATTACAACTTTGATGACAGATTGTAGAAAATAAAAAATAGAGTGTAATAGCACGCCTGAACTCTCCAATTTGAAGTGGATTTATTTCTCATATTAATAATGAAGTACAAAATCATCACGATAAACATTGTTTCTACCAGTCCTTACTTTACAGTGTTAATGAGTACGTGATCTTTGCAAGTTAACAATGTTTCAAGAATCATCTAGTGTATGGATAACTGCATTACAACCTAATAATCCATTAAAACTAAGAAGATAATGGAGAAACACTGTAAAATGAGAAATCGCGAACCTGTTCAGGTTTCAAATTTATTTTAAAAAAGAATAATTCTAATGTATTTAATTTTCGCACTACGCTTAGAACTTGAAACTAAGCTATGGTACGATAACCATGTTAACATACAGTATACTAGTATATGGTCAGCTACCACCATTAAGACGAGCTCTTTGATTGGCTGAAAAAAGTATAGGGATGTTCAGGGCATATATTTTTACAGTAAGCTTAATTCTGGTTGGATAAAACTGTTAAACTGGCAAATGATCACAATAAAATATAAGTTTATTATGTTTGTGTCAATAAAAAATTAGAATTATGTTTCTGTGACTGACTAAATTCATTTTATCAAAGAAACTGCATGGAAAGTAAAATTGGTGAAATTTACTTTTTTTCATGCTGAAAGTGGGGGTACCCAACTTCAGGGGACAAAAAGTTGTAAAAAGGGGTACTTTTGACCCCATTTTGGGGACATTTTAATTTGAGTCTAGGACAGTACTTTAATATGATATAGGACTTTTTGATCTGCGAATGATAGAAATAGTGAAAATTAGGTCAAACGTTATAATGTAAGTCTATGGAAAACGCAATGATGGTAGCTGACCATATGATGCTAGAAAGTATAATAGTCAGTTAGGATGTATGATGTTGAAATATTGAAAGACAGAGTTGCGACTTTTTATCTCTGCACGTTCACATATTGCTCTCTATCAAGCTCGATTCCTTTTCATAATGTAGAAGATACGCTCAGATGAAGCAAACAATTACCAAATATAGAGTACACGAAGGGCACTAATAATGACATTATCCAATATAAAGTTATGGTTATACAACTACGTGTATATGCTCACCCTTCGGGAAACATAACAAGAGACCAAAGAGGATCTGAATCGCTCTACTGGCAACATATACTACATGTAACATATCTAAGGTCTAGGCCTTAAACTTTCAGATAAAACGTTTTTAAAGTTTCGCTTAAAATGTGCTTATAAGCCCTGTGGCGGAGGGATTTATAGTCGAATTACGCTGGTTCAAGCAAGAACTCGTCCGAGAACTTGCAGTTATATAACTGCTGTGCAAGTATGGTTAAGATTCAATAAAAATGAAGGTGCTATCGCGTTTTCAACATTTACTCAATATAACTCTATGTAAAACAGTGATCACTGCTATCGTGTCTACAAAAATGTTAACGGAAGGACGGACGGACGGACGAACGATGGAAGGACAATTTACCATGACATAAGCCCTGCTGGCCTCTGGTCAGTAGAGCTAAAAATGAGCTTCAGTTTATATTTATTTTAACGTTACTGGACGCAACGCTGTTTCAATTGACAGTAAAACTTTTCCAGATCTGTAATATTTTCCGTTGTGCATAAGGCAGTACTTAAATTCAAGGAATGCATTTCATTTGCTGAAAGTTCACGAGACATGAACGTACATAATTATACTATGCAAAAAGAAAATGAGTCCTGAATTGGATTCATGTAAACTTTCCTCGTAACATGTAAGTTCATAGCTCGTGATGTAAATCCATTATATATAATATCATCAATATATATATAATGCCGCAGTTGTTGATGTTGTAATTGTTGTTGTTGTTGTTGTTATTGTTGTTGTTGTTGTTGTTGTTGTTGTTGTTGTTGTATGGTGTTTAGTGTCGCTTTTAACAATTTTTCAGTCATATCGCGATGGTGTCTACTTGGAATATTCTGTACGCTGCGACACTGTAGTATCGTGTCGCAGGCACATTGCATGATGTCCCACACAGTCACATTATACTGACACCGGGTCGACCAGACCTAGAACGGTCCTCTAATTACTGAGCGCTAAGCGAGGAAGCTTCGTGTGCAATTTTTCGAGTCTTTGGTATGACTCGGCCGGGGATCGAACCCACGGCCATGCGTATTTGAGACGGACGCTCTGCCATTAGAGCACGCTGTGGTTTAATGCACACAGACTATACCAACATGTACATTTTATCGATTATCCAGCAAGTCATACTGGCAAATTAATTATTACATCCCTATCTAATTACATTGTTAATGAAACAGCAAAACTTCGTAAAACTTAATTACAGCGATAGAAATGAGAACTTTTGCATCCTAACGTATCGTTATATCGTAAAATGGATTCGAAGCTAAAATGACTGTTCATTGTTTTGCGTTCATGGGGAAATGTTATATTGGTACAATGAAGAGGTTACGTTTAAGAGGTAACTATTCTTTTCGTTGAAACAAATGGATGCCGTAATAAACACAATTGATGTTAAATTAGTATAAAGTGTGTAGTGATGACTTTTTGTAACCAGGTTCGTATAGTTTATGTTTATATACACTTAACCTAATAAATAAAGTGTTCAACAATGTAAATAAGCACTCTATTAATATTCCGCTTAATTACATTTTCTACTTCAATAAAGATAAAACAAGTTAAGTCAGTGCTTTACTTTAGAACTGTTTTCTTAAGAAAGGCGAATATTTCAACACCGTGCCACAAACTGTATACAATGTTAATGAAAGCAATACAGTTGATTACCTTTGTTTATAGCAACTTTCTGTTGAAATTATATCAGAATAAGAGTATGTTTAATACAAGAAAAAAACAGGTAGATGTATGTACCTAAAGTATCAAAACACTTGCATCTTATATTAATCGAAAAATGCTAAACAAATCAATATAAAGAAATTGTGTACAATTTTGTAATTATTTCCCATGTAATGTTGCTCAAAGTAGAACATTGTTTACGCTGATTCTGGGGTGTATAGTATGTTTTATACTGTTTTATTTCGCTAGTTTTATGCTACACAAGGGTCATTTTAATAGACATAATTAATATAGTGTGAACTCTGATAGCGTATTCGCATAGCTTCTCGCCAATCAGTTGCGCCCATTTTAGTGACGGTAATCAGTTTTTGCGTTATTAAATAGCCTTATGTAATTTGGTTCGAAATATGTTCAAAATGGTTCATAGAGGTTGTGATTTCTTGCTGTGGATGATTAGAGCAAAAGCTGGTCAATCCACATTCAAATACTTAAAACGTATTTTATCTATATGGAGTTTTCTGTACCTTGGAAATCCTAGACCTTATTTGGAATAGTACAAAAAGCAAATTTCAATTGTGTAGTGAGGCCTAAAGAGTTTCTCATGTAAATGCATTCATGTGAGAAGCCATTAACACGAGTATGGATCATGTAACATTTGTAGATGCCCGTTTTTTATAAAGACATACTAAGTATTCTTATAATGACATATAGATATATTATCTAATTATCTAAAAAAAAACGAGCTCTTTCGGAATAAAAATATATATTTTTTTTTCTTTTGCCAAATGTCTTCGATAAAAAGAACAAATGTGATTACATGTAAAGTATTGGAAAATATGTATTTTCTCTTTGGGGAGAGCTGTTGCTAATGTTGTTGCAATTTGTAGCCTAACACATTTGCACTATATATAAATATAACTGTATTGTTATTATTCATGTGATGGAATATAATAGATGCAATAAGATATTATTAAACTAAATTAAATAATGACATCACACGACCTACTCAGAGGTGGCTTTTTTTCTTTATATTGCATTTTATGACAATTATTTAATGCACGTTATGACGTTGTGTGATATTATCCTAATAGAGGCGGATATTATACGCTGATGAGATCTCAGGCTAGCTGAACTTAAATGTATAGAAACACGGATTTGCTTATCATGAGAGGTATGTTAAAAAACTTTCATTTTGTTCATGTCAGCTAGATAGTTTGATAAAATATCTATATACTTTTGATGAAATGTTACCGCGTTACCATAGTGATAATTTAATAACTTTATTTTTTTCTAATAAAAGTTGATAAACTGTATAAATATTATGGGAGAATATAAGAAAATACGTAGAAAGATATTTTGTGGAAACTTTTTTATCCTCCCTCTAATACATACTCTATTCCTACATTTTTCTTCAATTATATAACTATTATAAAAAATTATAAGAAAAACACGGTTTGAATAAAAACAAACGTTTTTATCCTCACTCGAATACACACTACATTCACTACATTTCTCTTTAACTTTTTCAAATTACAGATTTCTCTTCGATTCTGTTTCTATATAATAGTATCATATATTACACACATTCATTACCACAGGCTTTAAAGTAGTTCACGATCATTGGACATTGATTGCAAACATAGTTGTCTACATAGGCTATTTAGAATATTATTCCAATGTGTGTGGTACATTTACCTCGTAATATTATGGTAAATTCAATCAATTATCAATCGTTTTTGGTGTTTAGGAAGAACTGAATTTAGTTCTTTATTTGTTATAATTTTCATACAATATGAATCAATGCTTAATTACATGCGACTGAATAATACTCAGTTCATTGGTTTAACCAGACTGGATGCCTCCTTCTGCTCTCCTTCTCCACTCGAAATGTTGGGGAAGGAAGAACTAGCATTCATAGTTCTTCCTTTATGGCGTATTCTATCGAACCCTTCACATGTCCTTCGACATTTAGTGGTAAAAGACATTTGATAAGTAGGCACAGGTTTTCAGAGCTTTTCCAGGTTTTTCCTGGACGAGTCGACCACGTTTTGAAAATATACAATATATTGACATACTGTTCCTTTAAAATATGCCTATTATGTTTGTATCTATGGCTTGTCAATGTCACTTTATAGATGCGTTCTACAAATCACAAAATCAATGTCTGTTGTTTGTTTGATTTTTGTATGGAAAAATCGATTATCTATTATCTGGTACAATAAAACGAGCGTATTCTATCGAACCCTTCACATTTATTTTCTTTTTTCTGTATTTTTTCAATATTTGCAATATATGTTATTGATATTATGGCCCATGTGTGTCTTGCTTCTGACGATGTAATGTATAAAACTTTTTTGGCACATGTTTGTCGTTCTAATATTGCATAATGATAACCATGATTCACGACACATATATGCTTTACATATATTGCATAATAATAACTGGTCACAATGTGACCCATTCATTGCATCCTTAGTTAAGTTGTTGTTTTTTTTTTCAAATCCTTCGCAAGATTTATAAAAAGAGTATAAAAAAAACATGGTTTGAATAATAAAAAAAACTTTTTTTATCCTCCCTCGAATACACATTGCATTCACTACATTTCTATTTAACTTTTTCAAATTACAGATTTAAAATATATTAAGACTAATAATACCAATAAAACGTTTCTTTCGTTTTCTCAGGCAAGCTTATTAACTGTATTTACATAATTCTTTCTAGTGATAAGGCAGACACGTCGATGTAAATAACTCAGAAACAAGGCATGATTTATCTGTTGTCTTTTGTTATAAAAAAAACAACAAACAAATAACATAGAATAATTAGTTTTAAATAATGGCTTTTGGGCAGTTGACGCGTCTCCACAGTACTGCGTCCTCAATATGCTGGGATGGGGGGTCTCGCTGTTTTCTCTTGTAATTAAGGGCGTCGTCTCAAGACCATATACCATCACAAGTCTTAAGTTTGGAAAATATTATGTGAAAGTATACCAGTTACTTACACAAGGAATGTGGTTTTACTCAGATTGATTCTGAGGTCTTCTCCACCAGTAAAATCGGATATACCATATATAATCTGAAATGTGTTGAAAATGGTGTCGTTCAACCCCATTCAAAATGTTTCACTACCAACATGTCGGTGATCTATGTATTTGTTGTATATCTGCTGTTTTCATTGCCAACATATCGGTGATCTATGTACTGGTTGTGTTTGTGCTATGTTTATGGATGCGGCATTTGATTGTTACATGTACGTCTTCTGTTGGACATTTTTTTTTTCTTGTTTCTTTTTAGAGCAGGTTTTTTTAGTTATTTACTATAAAGAACATTTACAAGGTCAAGTACGTTAAGAGAATGTGTAATCATTACATACTTATACTCATAATAATATTGATGAACTGGTCTTGTCCATCTGCAATTCTTCATTGTTTGCAAGATGGCTTTTTCAATAAGTACAGGTTGTTGCTTGTTGTTTAATTTAAAACATATTTATCGTGTGACATTCCAATGTATTTACCCATATTACCATTCTGTTGTCGCTTTACATTTTACATTCATTCACCGTCGATGTTAAAAGTGCGGGACACTGATTATGAATAAACTAGTTTTTATAATAATTTACATTCAGTTAATTTTAAAAAAAAATAACTGAGTTATTTATGGAAAGAAATTTCAGTTTTATAGCAGATTGCTGTTTTACTTTATGTTACACCTCATTCACCAACAGTGTTTACTTTTGCCCGGTTTTCGTATAATGTATCTGGGTTGGGTATCATTGTATGTGTGGTAGAGCTTATAATACTTTTTCAAGTCGACAACGTGGCTATAGGTCTCACTGAACAATTACCTCCCTTGCATGACGGTAGCAAGATTATTACGCCCAAGAAATTAGAGCTGTGTAAAGCGGTTGGGTAATTTTTTTTTTAAAAATGCATAAAATGTCATATTTCTTTGTGCATATGGGAACATTGGAACATTTTCATGATTTCTGCAAAGTTTGGGTGACCCTGGGAACTGTTTGATGATGCTATAACAGTTTAAAGGTGCGTAGTGATACACTGCAACAAATGGGCAGAATTGTCAAAAATGAAGGGGTGCCATCAAACCATCGAAATTGTGAAAAAGCAACCTGGTCAACCCCATGTTTTTTTCTGCATATTTGGACCAACAGAGGACTATCTATGGGAATAAGGCACTTTTAGAACCATTGGTAATGTATCCTGTGTTCCAGAAGTGCATGTCTCTATATGTAGAACAGTACAAAATTAATTGGTGTGTGAGACGTATATAACTGAAAGATCGTTGAAAACGGCGCTAAATACCATATAACAACAACATTAGATGTGAGTAATAGAAGCAAGCTGCCAATCAAACAAGACGATCATCAAATCAACGGTCGATACTGGTTCTAGCGCCTCTATTTTTCTTAGACAATCTGACGATTGCGAAACAAACACTACGTTGTATTAACTTGGATGACGTCACGTAACCAATGGGCGGGACGATGGTCGTCTATATATCTATATACATTAATATAAACGTTTCTCTTTGAATTAAACGATATATTGCTATTCAATTGAATCTAGTTGGTCCATGTATTTGAACAAAATGTTCCTTAGAAGAAATGACATATTCAATTAAGTCTCCAATACGAGTAGAACAGTTTACCCACATTTTATAAACTATAATATACGTAGTTATTTCAATATAATGGCTGTTTTGATGTTTTTCAACTCCAATTACAACTCACTGGAGCGGCATGTAGGATTTCCCCATATTTTAATATTTAGTTTACAGTAAAACTAAAATACGAACAAAGCTTCTAAACGGCATACGTGACTATTTTAAGTGGTTGTTTTACATTTTATAGCTGAAACACTTTTTACGTCGTAACAAACGAGTTAATATCCCTAACCAAACTAGACCGAAGTGATATCCAAATGTGCGTCAGAGAACAATTTACACAATACAGTGATGCAAATGATTTTATGATTAAATCAAGGTATTCAGCCGATAGGACTGATCGATCTTATGTTTTATGGCGGAAACGTCGGGACGATGGTGAATATAAGGAATATTAACAATGGCAAGATCTTGATTTCATACCTGATCAGATGTTCAAATATCCCGTTGACGAGTAAGAGTATGAACTATCACGTTTGCGTGGAGCTAGTTTGTCTATTTCTTTATAAGCGTCTTATAACTTCTGAAGACGCTTGTGTATATTATGACGTAATTGATAAACATCAGTTAATCATGATTATTCAATTATACGTATCTGTGTAAGTAGTGAGGCTAAGAATATGAATGCCTGAATACATTAGACACGCTCCAATGTTGTTTTGTGGTTGAAAAAAAACGATATATGTGCCAAATAGGAGAGGCAAAAAAAGATAAGAAAACAACATTCGGATCTATGTATTATTCCAAGGATACCCGAAAATTAAAAAAAACAACATATAAATAGGGATATTTAGCAAATAAGGACGATATGTATCATATACCTACTTATTACAAGGTCGATGCGACTTCGAGGGTTACAAGAATATAATATGCGCTTGTAAAAATAAGCTAAATTTCTCTCTACCTTATCTTCTTTCAGCAGCAATCAAAGAGATATAAATTCCTCTTTAAACAATTAAAACTTAGTCTATATGTTTCAACGAGCCTTTGTCTATTATTTTTTACAAAAACAAAGATAATAGACCTGACAAAAGAGAACCAAAAGTACCATTGAAATGATCATCGAAAGTATAACGGAACCTCAATAACATTTTAAATAGACACGTATCGTATAAGCGAATTAATAAATTCTATTTTAAGTATGATATCAGTTTTACTAAAATCAATTAAATACTAGTTGAGTATTCTACTTCACCACGGCAGATCTGAATTTCCTTGCAAATAACCAAATTTATAAGTGTATTGCTATTTTATTTGAGCTCGATTATGAAATACACTTAGAGGTTATATGAATGGTCACAATCAAAAGTAAATTCCAACTAATTCAGTTCCACAAACGTAGTGATTTTATAGCCACATTCATGTTCAATTAGATTTTACGTTGATTTTCATAAAACGGTTCAACAGTTAAAAAACATTATTAATAAAGTAAATACATTATCAAAAAAACACCATCAGTAAAAAAGATAAAGAAGTGAAAGACATTTACAAAATAATAAATAATGTACAACAAGTGCACTTCACAGTAAAATGAGACAACCACCATTAGAGAAGTGACACTAACTCAAATATAAAATAACTATGGTAAGCACAATACATCAAGGGACAACAATCGTATATTATATAGCGACCAACATAGTATCCACGGCACCACCGTCACGGAACGGTAAGTAGTAACAGCACCATTGAGTAGATTAACTCTGGTATTAGTATAGGTATAGTACCACCATTGGAAAAAGGAATTGCTTCCGTGGGGATAGTCGCATACCGGCGGTTATAAATAATCCTTGTTTATTCTTCTTTAAAAATGCATTTTCCATATTTTAATGCTCATTTTTATTTGAATGGCATTATTGGCGTATTTTGAACATTTTGAAAGCATTGTCATGTTTGAATTGTGAACTTAGAAAAAAAATTATGCTTGGAATTGATGCTTGATTTCTGAAGTCTATTTTCACTTTGTCAACAGTGTACACACTGAGCAGAAAAGAAATCTCTTATATGACACATGCCCCCCCCCCCCCCCCCCCCCCCCCCCCCCCCCCCCCCCCCCCCAATTACAATATAAAACATGATTGCGATAATAAATGCTGCCGAATATACACGTGTGTTGTGTAAATAGCAACATTGCAATAATTAAAACGCCAATAATTGATTATATCTGGATATCGGCGTTATATAAAATACAAAGCATGCTCATCTTTACAAGGATTGTTAATAACATAGAGATGTAATATTGAATTGTCTAGTTACGTTCATATGACATCGAAAGCATCGATCCTTTCAAAATCATCCAAAAAACTATTCAAGGTTTGCCTTAATGCACTTGTATTCGTTAAGCAATATAAACGTGTTCTATTTTATCGTAATCAGATATGTGCACCGCCTGCAGTATAATAAACACTTGAGTACGTTATCCTCCCTCTCAAACAATACAGTAATACATAATTATGTAGAGTATTAAGAAGCTGACAGTATCCATGAGCCAATCACGCTGTGGCCCAAGTAGTAGTTAAGATAATGAGTAGTTTATTATTCATTTCAGAAATATTAATGGTTTCTGGTGTGAAGTATTACAGCGTATATTTAACTTGGGTAACAAAAATGTTATAACGTGTTCCAGTTATATGCATTAGCTAAATCCTGCACCGTACAGCGATATGCCTCGGTACGTCGTACATCCTTGTTCATCTGCGGCTTCAGTTAATAAGCTTTTAAAATCCCAATAGTAGTTCTCCTACTATATGCAAGAACAAACTTGAAAAATATGTGTCCAACCGAATACCTAGAATTCAAATGACACAATGATACATGCGAGCCAAATAGATGCATAAGATAGTTATAATAAATACAATACAAACATTTCTACGATGTTGTTCGATTTTAGCTGACTTTGTTATAATTGATTTGCAAGTTTCAAATGAGTCTGGCCAGTGTTCCTTAAAATCATTAATTGATAATAATATCAAGATGTTTATCGACGAAGATTATGGTTATTTGGTTCTACTGCATACTGCATGATTGATGGTTGGCCATATTACCGTTAGCCATTAAGCTTTAGTTCAAACACATTTTATTTTCAGGGTTGTTTTTTTTTCCAGATAAACTAGTACAATATACAAAATCAAAATGGATTGTTGCGGAAGAATACAATTTATATAGAGAAAACTTTATTGCAATTGAACAAACAAAAATGTAAATAAAAGAAAGAGAGAACTTTTATAAAGAAGCTTAGGGGACTTCTGACGATTGGGTCGGTGATAGCCCGGGCCCATGGTGTCTATGTATGTATCTGCTTTAAGATGTATGGAAAAAAATCCATGTTGGGTATTGCGGCGACTGGAAAGACGGAATATTTATTGATATCTAGTTTCCGGTATTGTATTCTCAAGAAAACTGAATAAAGTCCATGAGTCCAAGGAATCGTAAGTAATAACAACAATGAGTCCAAGTATGTACCGACAGGGCATACACGCGATCATTGTCCACAGCTCGGTATTGTCATAGCATTAATGTTAATAATTCTTGCTACTATAAGACCAGTTTAAATGTAAGCGGTTTTAGTACATGTATTAGTTCATTTGTACAGTAATACAGTATACTCGTACCACAATAAGGATAAGACTGAGAAAGAAACATGATATATTTAGTGACGTATTTATACTGGAGATACTATAAGTCCTTAATGGAAGCGCTGTTTTTGAGCGATGCCATGGCATCGTCGTTGTCGTTTCTTTTTCATAATGTTTGCGAAAAGACAAAGCAGCTATCTTTTGACGGAAACGTATAAATTCAAATTTGCTTTAAAATAAACAATAAATTATTGGAATTTATGAAATTATAAAAATATTTAAACGTCACTTATCAAAAGTATAATTATATTAATGACTGTATTTCGAAGAAATACATATAAGAGAAGATAAGAATACCAAAAGTAAACCACATTTATTGTCATATCCGTAACGTGGACTGAGCTTGATAAATGGTTATACACATAGTTACAAACTCTCTGTAATAACATGTTGGTATTAAGTAACCATACAACAGCGTTTAACGGGAACGGTAAATCTTCATAACCTACAATGTATGGGGTTAAAAACATGTTCAAGAATAATACATGATATTTTATAATTAAATATCCACATTTTTCTTAAATTTCTGAAATTTAGAAAAATGTGGAAACTATACTATTTTCAAACAATGTTAAGAGTATTCCGTGTATTTTTCGTTCACCGACGTCACTTCCTTTGTATGTAGGTATCGTACTTCCGTCTTTCTGTATATTGATTATGTTGATTTTATTTGGTTAACCTGTCCTTTGCTTATTTGAGATACAGCAATATGCAAATATGCACGTATGTAAATGTTTTAGGAGTTATTGTATGATTTTGCATAGAAAATGTATATTCTTTTATAAATCGATGAGCATATACATATACTTTCAGTAGGTATAACATTGGAAATAAGTAACTTTATTGGTTATCCGGTGGAAATATATATGTATTTTAATTAATAATCAATATTTTAGCTAAGTTGAATACTTGTGTAACAAGATAAAATATCAAATATGTGATAGCTGATATATATTATATTAAATAGTTAACAACTAGTAATATATTACTTAAAAAATATGTTGATGTTTCTGTAATAGTGTGTCTTAATGTGCTTGATGTATATTTTATCTATGACATATATATATATTATCACAAATAAAACAAAACAAAAACATTGACATTACAACCAAAAACTGATTTTTAGCCAAGAAGAAGAACTAGAGCACTCTTGTTTTCTCAAAAACTGGTCTCTGAAAAATAAAAAGGGTAAATGAATGTCAAAGAAAGGAAACTGACAAGATACATTAATTTAATTCGTAATAAGATATAAAACGACTGTAGTATCATTATAAATATATTCTTTTGATCGCAGTCAAACGTCAAATAGGACTCTGTTTTATTCCAATGTAACATTATTTATATATGATTTTCAATGCTTTTAGATAAAAATACATAAAATTCCTTTTCGATGAATTTTTTATTGTCATTCAATTTGACCGTTCATTCCATTTAATGGTAAAAATATTCCAGTTGAATGAAATTGCAGACGTGCTATATATTCAATAAATTTCCAATAAAACATGTTTGCTTTTAGTTGCGCAGTATGTTTAAAATCATTAATAAATTACCCGTCAGGATGTCGTTCAGCTCCCATTGGAACTTGTTGGCTCGGCAATACAAGATTTTTCAATGTTCATAAATTATGTCAAACTGTATAAAATATTGGATGACACACACACACACGTTTGTAATCAAATAAATAGCCTATATAAAGCTACGAGTGCTTAGAACTACAGATCAAACAAGGAAAATGTATTATGTTTACATTACGTTTGTCGGAAATAATACAGTCTCATCTGAATATCATCTTTTTATTTCAAATCTCGGTTTATGATACAATCCCATCCACTTATTTTAAACCACAGTGGTTAATATAACCGAAAATCAAATTGTTTTACTAAGTTATGTCATCAAAAGAAACCAACATAATAATAAGCATTGAAAAATGTATTCGTCATGCTTTTAAGTAACAAGCCTCTCTATAACAAAAATAAACCATACGTTTTGTATTCAGCACAGATTTGATACTTTTTTTGCCTATGTTGCATATATGTGTGTATGTACAAGTGTGCTTTAAAGAGAATATATCAGGAATTATTAAAATGGCTAAAAAGCATCGCAATACTATCAATAAATGAAATCGGAATAGTTTGGTATAGCAAATCCACCAAAACGTGACAAAATCGATATTTTAATTGGAGTAGTAAACTTGAAACGAAATCCCCAATCTAAAAATAGACAGCACTTAAATACTGCTTGACGTCATTCGAACTTTTTATACGATGAAACAATTTTTACTTTGAGTAAACATGTATAATGGATCAAACTGAAATCAAAATGAAATCACGTGACTCATTTAATGCGTCATGAAATATATTAAGTCAAACCTAAGCGTGTAGCTCAAGTTAGGAATTCCCTTTTCAATATATTTTTAACATGTTTAAGATAAATATCCTTATGACAATATGGAGATCAGTGTGTATATATTTACATAATATATTGGTGGAAATATTCCAGCTTATTTTAAAACAAATTAAAAATCCTGATAAATTCCCTTTAATTGCAAGTTCATGTATAAGAAAAAGAGTAAAACAAATTGTTTCTATACGACAACGGAATACTAATAATTGTATTTGCCGGATTTATTATACTTATATCAATTTACAAAATGGTGTAGTAAACGCCAACTTCATTGTATGCAATATTTTATCCATGGCTGTTATGACAAATCTATATACTTTGATATATGCCATAGTTTACAATAACCGAAAATTATAGCATGATAGACAATTGTATAATGTTTTTGCACAAGTGATGTACTTTCCACCAATCAAAATGATTTCTCTTTTTTAAAAAAAATTAGGAGAATAGTGGATTCAATAAAAAAAAAGTGAAAACTAGGGTAAAACACAAAAAAATAACTAATTCGTTTATTCAAATAGGTTAAAATTAAATTAATTGTACCAGGTTTGGTGACATTCCTCTGCGTAATGTGCACTTAGGCAGATAAGAACGTCACCAATTTATGGTATGTATAATTAACGCTGAACATAAAAACACGAGGATATCAGTAATATATCTAAAATTACTTTTAAAAAGTTTTGTAGTTATATCATGCCTGTTAAAATCACGCCCTTGATATCTATGTTTTGTATGTATTTGCATTATAGGCCGGTTCTCTACATTGTGATAGTGTGATATTTTAAATGTCTTGCAATAATCTAAATTGTAGTTGTAATAATGTGGCTAAAACTATGTTTTTGGCTGTTATGAGGGCTATCAAATCCGTCTACGTGTTTGCTTATTATATCAACATCCATTTGGAAACATATGAAAGAGGTTTTCCATTATTAACATTAATTTGTATTAATATAATATTATTATGAAATTACCATGTATATATTAAATGGTTTGTGTTGTACTGGTATCTTAAAAGAAACGCTACAGATGCTATAACTTGGATTTACACAACGTCGATTTGTTGGTTGATCCTACCGACAACTGGTTGAGGGTCAAATGTTTACAAATAGTATTTTGCCAAGTCTTTGTGCAACATGCATTTTGCCAGGTCTGTGTACAACATGCATTTTACCAGGTCTTTGTGCTACATGCATTTTGCCAGGTCTTTGTGCAACATGCATTTTGCCAGGTCTGTGTACAACATGCATTTTACCAGGTCTTTGTGCTACATGCATTTTGCCAGGTCTTTGTGCAACATGCATTTTAGAACTGAGGTGTAACAACAAATATCTCTTCCAATTTTCTAAACAATGTGTACGAGCATTTGAAGTGTTTGATAACAGTTTCTTAAACAATTCACACACAGTTTTAAAATTACACCAAACGAGCTTAATCTCCCAACCAACCAAACTAAACCATTACATTAATGAGGTTTAATACACATACTATCGCATATAGTGTTTGATTAGATGTAGAATTGGCTCTCAGTAATACATATTATGTCTAACGATTGTTGACATTTTATGCATTTGCTAAGAATTCAAAATCCATTTTAGAGTGGTGAATACGTCACGAATGGCGGTGACTGTTTTAACTGTTTGGCTAGGATATCATTTTATAATATGCATCAGAGAACAATATGAATGTAACAGTTATACGCCTAGCTAACTGAAATGTTTCATGATTAATTCTAGGCAATAAAACAGACGAATCTTATGGTATATGACGACACTATAGAGGGTCAAAGGTAATTATACGGTTTATAAACAATGGTAAGATCATTACTACCGTAGAAAGTCATTAAGTCTAATTATTCATGCAAGTAAACATATTTGAAATATTTTTAAAAACAATAATTTTTATACCATTTTCTAATAGCTGAATTATCTTTCTTTCATTCATTATATTTGAATTACTATTGATATACATAATTTTAAATTTGTTTATGTAATTGATTTTAATACATTGTAACAATTACTGTAGATATTCATAAAATACGTTTTAACAAATACCTTTAATTACATGTGCAATTATTAAGATTTTAGACCAAAGAACTTTTATATATTTGTCATGTCCATTTTATGTTTAAAGGTGCTGTAAACAACATGTATGTCAGACTGGCTATATAGCCAAATATGTTATCCTCAGAAAATCAAGATTTTATTATTATTATTGTTATTATTATTGTTATTATTATTATTATTATTATTATTATTATTATTATTATTATTATTATTATTATTATTATTATAATTATTATTATTATTATTATTATTATTATTATTATTGTAATTATTATTATTATTATCATTATTATTATTATTATTTCACACTTATAAGAGAGTAAACCACAGCAACACACTACAATTAAATTTGTGATAATCTTCACAATGTTATCCCTTAATTTTCATTTCCCTCCATCCGCGCTCTTTTCCGCTTTTAATTTTACTGTCACGTTTCTTTTAAATATATCCGACGAAGTATTTACGGTTTGAATTTCTTAAAAATTGGATAGATTAATTTTTATGATTGATTGATTCAGCATCACTTGTTCAAGTATTATATTGCAAACTGTAATCGTACATATATGCATCTCCCTGCGTAAACTGTAATCGTACATATATGCATCTCCCTTTGTAAACTGTTCTCGTACATATATGCATATCCCCGTGTAAACTATAATCGTACATATATGCATCTCCCCGTGTAAACTGTAATCGTACATATATGCATCTCCCCGTGTAAACTGTAATCGTACATATATGTATTTCCCCGTGTAAACTGTAATCGTACATATATGCATCTCCCCGTGTAAACTGTAATCGTACATATACGCATCTCCCTGTGCAAATAATTATGAAATATATATGTGTTTCAACACAGTATTCATTTACGATAATTCATGCACAATTTAGCTCAAACAGAAGGGAGAATGAACAATATATTTCACAGAAATGATTATCGTATTTTATCAACTGCATAACCCCTTTGGTGGACCCCACAGAGAGATGACGTAGCTGCGTCAGCGTCCGAGAATCAATGCGAAGCTTATCAGCGTCCGGGACAGTCGAAATATTTTCGTTCATGTAATTTAAACAATTTTCTTCATTTTATAAAGTTATTGAGGAATTATTTTTAAAGAAACTCTGCAAAGTGAAAGTACATGTTACGCATTTTCCGTAAAGGAATATAAAAATCGTGCAGCCGTAAAGGCATGGTCGTGACGACCAGACATAACAATTAGATGGGAACATTCCCCGAAACCGTTCAAAATCGATTTATCAATAAATTCGTCATTACCTATATAGATCTACAGTATCGTACACGCTTCAGTGCAGCAAAATTAAATGGCCGTAATGTACAAGTAAAAAATGTTTGCATAAAGCAAAAATAATAATATTTGATGAATAAAATGGTGTCAAACCGGGATTTAGTCGGTAATATCGCCGTTTTTTGTAAAAATTGCATTTTGGCACATGATTGCATGAGCCATTACAGCTCGAGAAATGATGGCAGACGGCCAGGGCGGAAACGAAAGTGAAACGGGGCGTAAAAAGGGGAAATGTCAAAGTTCATTGACAAAGGGGAGACAATCCTGAGAACGAAGACTGACACTCTTAAAGAACTGTCCAAACACAGTAAGAAATTGTCAACTGTGGCTGAGAATGTAGAAAAACTGCAAACAGAAGTGGCTTCACTCAAAAGGAAGTTGTAACTAGACGCAGAGGCAGGACCATCTTGTGGTAAAAGACAGACACAAGAAAAAGTGGTACCTGAAATGTTATCTTCAAACATTGAGGTCGAAGATGAAGTTGGAAATCTGGGACTCATTGTTAACAATGTAGACCACTTATTTGAAACCCAGGGTCAAGAAGACGAAAGTCATAATGATGATGATTTTTTTGAGAATATCGAACAATTCTTTAAAGAAAGACAGCCACAGGTGAAAAAGTCTCAGATAAGATGACACAGGTTGCAAATGCCAGCCTAGGGGGCACGTTTGATGAAGAAAAAATTAAAGATCTGAAAGAAAATACATAAGACCAGAAAATGTAGATAAAGTGCAGATTCCAATCGCCAAGCCCTTCATTTGGAAAAAATTGGAGCGGACAACAAGAACCAGGAATGTGCAGATGCAGAAAGCGTCTGTACAAATTTCTTCATGACTGGTTCCAGTCATTAAAACATTGGACCTTATGCAATCGTCTTAAGATGTAGACAAAGGTCAACTGCGTGAACACGTCACAGACACGTTCCAAATGATGGTGTCAACTATCACATTAAACAAAAACACAATACGTGACATAATGTACAAAGAAATGTTGCCACAAGTAAAGTCGCAATGTATGGCAACAGTTCCCTTAGCATCTAAGCTGTTTGGTGATAAAATATAGGAGAATATAAAGTCATTGACAGAGAAGGACATACAAGTGAGGCAAGTGAAACCTTTTTTATCAAAAACGTTGGTGTGCAGCAGTCATCATACCAACAGAGAAACACTCCCCAAACAGAAACACATTCAGTCGATATCAAACACATAGAGGCCAAAACAACAACCACCAACAAAAACAAAAACATCAGTGGAAACAGAAAAAGACCTTCTATAAGCAGGAACCAGGGAACAACTTCCGAAAATGAGAGTAAGTCTGGCAGAGGGTCAGGTATCTTTTATTAATAACTCTCACAACTTTGAGGCGGGGGAAAAAGGAAACATAACTTCAACAATTGGTCCAAAATAATAAATGACAAATGGGTTCTGCAAACTTTTTCTGGTTATAAATAGAGCTTTCTAAGACACCATGCCAAAACACAATACCAAGACCCATAAAAAATTGATAAGTTTGGGCAAGAACGAATTTATTTAGAACTTGATAGATTTTTAGATAGTAAGATTATAGAACCAGTTGGCTACAACATATAAGATGTTGGTGAATATATATCAAACATATTTATTAGACCCAAAAAAGGTGGGTAAATACGCGTCATTTTAAATTTAAAACAATTTAACTCAGACTGTATGGAAACTTTGCAATCAGCGATTGATTCAATGCGTCAAAATTGTTATTTTGCTTCAGTCGATCTTTCAGAAGCCTTTTATTCAATTCCAGTTAGAACTGAAGACAGTAAATATTTTAGGGAGCAAAATATCAATTCACTGCACTTGTTATGAGTTTAACTACATCACCAAGAATTTTTACAAAAGTCTTGAAACCTGTGTTTGCAAATTTGAGAGCAAAGGGTTGACATAAGTACGACTTACATAGACGACTCATGTTTACAAGGGTCATCTTGGGAAAAGTGTAGGGAAAATAAACTAACAACAGTCACACTCGTGGATTCATTGGGATTAACTGTTCATCCGAAAAAGTCAGTTTAAATGCCGTGTAAACAAATCACATTTTTATGTTTTCTTTTGTGTTTCGAAACAATGTCTGTAAAATTAACTTTGATAAGAAGGGATGAATTAAACTCTCTTTGCCATACAGTATTAAGTAAACGTAAAATAACAATATGAAAATTTGCTTAACTGAAAGAGAAAATGGTGGCAGCAGCACCAGGGGTCCAATATGCCCTATTGTACTACAAACCACTGGAAAAGGTTAAAGAAGAAAATTACGCATCTATAAAGAACAATTTGACAAGTTCATGAAATTGCCTTCTCATATTAAGCCACTCATAAAATGGTGGATCGCTAATCTACCGATAGCACACAAACGAGTCTCTCATGGTCAGCCTGATATGATCATTTACTCAGATGCCTCAAAACAGGGATGGGGAGCAGTTAACATAAAAAACAATTGAAAACAGGAGGCCAATGGTCACCGTAGGAACAATTACTGCATATAAACATATTATAATTGAAAGCATGTCAATTAGCTCTAATGTCTTTCAGTAAACATACATCAAACGCACATATCCGCATATTCATAGACAACACCACTAGTTGTGCATATATAAATAGTTTTTTTTTGGGGGGGAGGGGGGGAGACAGAGCTAGATAGGTTACCGAAAGACACTTTGGTTTTGGTGTATAGACAGGAAAATATATGTGAGTTAAGCACATGTTCCAGGTAATAACAATGGAGAGGCAGATGTAATGTCTCGAAAGTTCAATGATGACCTTGAATGGTCTATGGGGGAAACAACATTTCAAGCAATACTATTGAAATACCCCCTACTCGATAAAGATTTATTTGCATCCCGATTAAACTTCAAACTAAAGCAATATGTCTCCCTTAGATCAGAACCTGGTACTTGTGCCATTGATGTATTTTCACTGTTATGGATAAACCACTTATATTTCATATTTCCGCCTTTCAGTCTGATTACCCGAATATTACAAAACTTGGAATAAGACCAGACGGAGGCAGTTCTGGTTGCACGACTTTGGTCAACCCAAGTCTGGTTGGCACCGATGCTAAAACTGATCGTTGGACCCTGTTACATCCTACCATCTCCACAGGAGATCCTGCATCTATCTCATCAACCAGAACGGCTTCATCCTCTAAGAAAAATGAGGTTGGCATTTTTTATGCTATCCGGCAATCCCTTGTAAGCAACAAATTACCAACAGAAGCTATATACATCATCATGGACTCCTGCCGAAAATCTTCAAACGTCCAATACAACACATACATCAAATGGATTGCTTTTTGTGGGCAACGGTTCAATCCCTTTAAACCATCTGTAAATACCATTTTGGCATTCTTCGTTGTTCTCTTTAGACAAGGACATAGTTATAGCGTGTTTCAAACTGCAAGGGCAGCCATCAACAACCTCTTCAACATATGTTCAAACTTGGATTATAGCAACAACACGCTAATAAAGTGATTTATGATGGTGTATTTACAAAGCGTCCTAGTTTACCTACAACGACGTATGTGGTGTTAAAGTTGCCCAAACTTTACATCTTTTGGTAATTTCGGACATAGTTTTTGAACACGATTCATGTACCATACACTCAAATCATTCACTGAAACAGACAAAACCTGGACATCATTTAGATAACATACATTTAGATATTTATGAGAGAAAAAAACAAACCGATGCCTGGTCACGATTTTAAAGGATTATATAAACAGAACGGAATCATTGCGAAACAGAGAAAAAAGATTATTAATTAGTATTCAAAAACCACATAAACCAGTTTCTAAACAAACCGTGTCAAGATGGGTGAAGACATTAATGTTAAAGGCTGGAATAAGCAGCCATTATGGAACCCACAGTACAAGAGCAGCTTCTACCTCTGCAGCAAAACTTCGGGACGTTCCCCTATCCATGATCGCAAAACTGCAGGTTGAAAAAACGCAAAAACGTTTGCACGATTCTATAAAAAGGAAATCGTTGACAAAACCACATATCAGTATATCTTGCAAAACTGATTACAACCATGTGTAACGCTTCGAGAAAGGGTACAAACATTTCTAAGAACAATTGTCGATAGTGACAGACATTAACAGTCGTAAAATTCTAGATAATTTATATATATATATATAATTGTGTAAATATTCTTGATTTTTCGTAAAACAATATAACAGTATAAAGTTCATTCATACACATTATTCTTATTTTTATTCGGTTCTAAAGAATCAACTCTAAAATCTCTGTAGGGTCCACTGTTGATGAAATTGGAAGATTAAACGAACTTACCTTAGGAAAGGTGAAGTTTGATCGATATTTTATCAACTGCAAACCACTTTGGGGATCACACACCCACCACTACCCTCCCTAATATATTTTTGATTATTCAATACCAAGGTAGATCATTACTATGCATAATATACATGTTTGTATAATATGTACATGTATATAGATGATCTACATTTACTGTCTAAAGATCGATTCTCGGACGCTGACGCAGCTACGTCATCTCTCTTTGTGATCCCAAAAGTGGTTTGCAGTTGATAAAATATCGATCAAACTTCACCTTCCCTAAGGTAAACTTCATTTAATCTTCCCAATTATATCGGAACTGCGATAACGTTCTTATTAGTCACGCTTTCAATTATCAACCTGATAAATGTATTTTTATGGAGAATAACGGTTTATTGATGGATCAATCAAATACTATCTCAGTATTCTATCAAGGCTACACACTTATTGGACATTTCTGAATTTCATTTTATATAACAATTAATACGTTTTAAACACGCTTGGTTCAGTGTAAGAGCATCGGGTCCGGCATCGGAAGGCCTATGCGGGGTCCTTAGTACATGTGTACTAGTTCTACACGGGATGATCTCAAGCGAGAGTTGTAATAACGTGTTTCATGTTCGAGGTTAAATTATTGATTGAATGATTGATTGATTGAATATTTAGCATCAAGTTTATGCCATCGAGGGCTAACAGACGATCAGTTAACGTGACCACTGTTTCCTCGGATCCTGAAAGGTTAACCAGTACTCGAGCACACCACATCTTCGTAAGAATCTTATAACTTTCCCACTTGAACCAGCGGTGAGAGACGAATGATAATGAGACACAATGTCGTATATGACTGTTGCCGGGCCACCACCCACGGATTGATAATCAGACGCGTAACCGACTGAGCTAATCGGACCCGGCTTTAAATAAATAAATAAATAAATAATTAAGTAAGTAAATAAATACAGAAATAAGCTTAATCATGCATGAAAGTCGTAATTGTAAATAATGAATGGCAAGTTGTGTATTAAATTACAATACTCATCAAATTAATTTCAGGACTTGCATTCATACAATATCTCGAACAAAGCAAAACACTGCTTCATTCGAAAACTTATGAATAAAATATAGAGTATTGACATCAACGAAATAATTAACAATGACTTATTCAGAAATGATAATGATGATGGGAATTATGGAAAATGAAATTTAAGCTTGAGTGAATACCCAACTTAAGATGTTTTGAGATCGCTGCATTTGCTACTCGCATTGTGCAGATTAATTATTGAACCATTACTTTTCAGCGGCCATAGAGGTTAACTATATTGCTATTCAAACAAAGAATTGGTAGATCAATGTGATAAAAGAGAGCGCGCATAACATTAAACTTTGTATAGCGCATCATTCTGTAAAAACATGTATATAATTTTGAACTATTTGAATTTTCGACATAAAGTTTCTTTGAAAAGAAAGTAAAATCTAGTCAGTGGAATATAGCCCATTTTATTAAATAATATGTTGAACTCTTATTTGACAAATATTTCTTAGAAGGATTTAAAAAGTTAATTTTTTGTTGAAATATATTTCTATGTAAAAAGTATCATGTTTTTTTTCGGTTGAGATATACTGAATAGAAAGAATTATTTTTTATTGAGAAATAATAGTTCTTAGAAAGATATTTTTTCAGATATCACTTTTTATGTATTATCGCTTTTTGTTTAAATATATTTCCATGTAAGAATTATGATTTATCATCTTTCTACTGAGGTATACTGAATAGAAATAATTACTGAGAAATAATAGTTCTTAGATATTCGAGAGATATTCCCTAGAGAGAAATATTTTTGGAGTAATTATCATTTACTAAGAAATTAGTATTATATATTGCTTCTAATCCCTATAAATATCTTAGTAGGTACAAACATATATGACAAATATTATATTTTACTTAAATATACACAATTCATTTTATTTACATGTATACACTAATATACTTGTACATTTTATGACTAACTTTATGACAACAGGGACAACATAATCACTGCCTTGTAGCGGTCAGTAAAATGAATCCGCCACTGAGCAGCTTGAACCTAGTTAACGGGCACACCCTAATCTGTAGAACGAACCCAGCTCTCCCGATTAGGTGCGTTGAATAGCATTGTTAGTAAAGCTGCATTTGAGCACGTAAATTGGTCAGTTGCTTCAACTGAACTTCTTTGAATGGCGTCACAGTTTAGTAAGCGTTCAATATGCTATGAATTGTGGGACAGGCATGGATTCCCTCGCTTTTTCAATGGTGATTAATAGACCTGATTCTGGATATATCAGGTTCTAGGATAGACTAGGTGCTTCAACCTCGCTCTTTCCCCGTCGTCACATCATAAAACGAGACTCTGTAAATAAAAATATATCTACCACTCTACTCTTACAAATAAGTCAGCACATGTAAATACGTTACCATAGTGATAAGTCAGCACATGTATATACGTAACCATAGTGATAAGTCAGCACATGTATAAACATTATCATGGTGATAAGTCAGCACAAGTATATATGTTACCATGGTGATAAGTCAGCATATGTATTATACATTAGCATGGTAATAAGTCAGCACATGTATATACGTTACCATGGTGATAAGTCAGCACATGTATATACGTAACCATAGTGATAAGTCAGTACATGTATAAACATTATCATGGTGATAAGTCAGCACATGTACATGTATATACGTTACCATGGTGCTAAGTCACCACATTTATATACGTTACCATAGTGCTAAGTCAGCACATGTATAAACATTATCATGGTGATAAGTCAGCACATGTATATACGTTACCATGGTGATAAGTCAGCACATGTATTATACATAAGCATGGTAATAAGTCAGCACATGTATATACGTTACCATGGTGATAAGTCAGCACATGTATATAAATTAGCATGGTGAAACAGAAAAATGATAAATGCTAGATACTGAACGAACATCTAACGTTACCTGACATTTGATGTATTTTCTCAAAATGTAACAATTAGAATAACGATTACCAATTCTTCGTTATCAATACATAATTGCAATTTAATGTAGCGACGTTACTTGATATTTTGACGAAGATATTGAAGAATCAAAGGTTAGCTGTTCCGTTCAATTTGTATACGTATATATCGCTTGCTGTCTCAAGATACCTATATCTTATACGCAGATTTACTAGCGCATGATACATATTTTCTAATCGTGGTTGACGTAACTGGTTCATTATTTATTAATAAAACATAAAGTATTACTAAATTCCTCATATCTCTTATCGGCGCCATGTAACATAAAAACACGTTCATCCGTTCACAGGGATTGCCAATAACATAAAGATGCGATATTAAACTGTCTAGTTGCGTTCATAGTTGATCTAATATATCGATTGTTTCAAAATCATTAAAAACTATTCAAGTATTGCGATAAATGACGTTTTTATTTCTGAAATATAAACGTGTTATATTTTATTGCTTTTAAATATCCATATCACTTGTATTATACTAAACACTCGGGTCGGTTATCTCCCCTTTTATCTGTTATACCATTACAAATCACGTAGCATATTAGGTATCTGACAGTATCCATGAGTCAATCACGCTGTGTCACAAGTTACAGTTCATATAACAAGTAGTTTATTATTCATTGAATATATACTGAACGGAACAGCTAACCCGCCACCTGACATTTTATGTACCTAACATTTTATGTAATTTCTCAAAAAGTATCAAAGCAATTTTATTGAAACTTTTGACTTGAATAAGGAAAAGCATTGCAATGTAAAATCAATACATAATTGTCTGTTTATTTCGTATACAAGTTAAGATAATGCTACTCAGTAATTTGAAGAAGATATTGGATTACCAAAGTGCTAGGTTAGCTGTTCCGTTCAGTACATATGTTAAAGGTAATTTGTGTGCAGTATCACAGAACAAGCCTACTAGTTAATGAAGGAATGTATTTATTTTACAACATGTGTACTAAACATCTTTTTTTTAAAGCGGGACGGTAGTGTCGATCGCTTACGCAAGATATTGTGGGTTCGATCCCCCAGCCCGAACCAATCTCGATAAACTACCCTAAGTACTGGGAGAACCCAGAAAGCAGGCACGTGAGTAGGTCATATTAGTTTTAAGCTTTAATCGTAGTCCAGTTTAACTGAATTTGTATAAACTTAATACCGTTATACGTTCTACGTATCTATCATTGTCGACTACAGTCTACAAGTTTTATATACAAAAAAAAACTAGTAAAAGTCCAATCACATGCAAATACAAATATATGAAAATATACGTAGTACCAAGTAAAACAATCTACCACTAATTATCCATTCATTTGCAGATACAAAACAAAGGAAATAAATATATGGAGTTCTCGTTGTCGAATTCAATCATAAGTTTTTTAAAACAATCTACCAGTAATCGTCCAATCATGTGCAGATACAAAACAAAGGAAATATACGGAGCTCTCGTTGTCGAATTCAATCATAAGTTTTATAAGACAATTAACCAGTCCCACCATTCGCAGATATAAAAACAAAAAAGTTTCAAGCGAGCATGTGCTTTTGAATGGGACCATGACCGTTTTCAGATTGAAAACACGTAATTTACAGATCCATTTATCACTTCGGAAGCTATTCTCGGACAATTTTGTTTGTGTTTTATATTTGTTTTCTATATCAATACACCAAGTTATATCGTTAAAAGAATACAAATTGAGGTTATAAGGCTGCTAAACGCCTAAATTTGCTTAGTACGTGAGTAGGTACCTCGTATATTGTACGCTACGTAAGTTGAGGCAATGTGTCACTCAGCGGTATTCTAATTACATGACATACTACTTCTATCCAACTATTTGAGGGTTGTTATTTAGTTTTTAATTATTCATAAACGCCATTATGCGACTAGCCCACGGAAGCGCATCCTGTTCCCAATGTGGTGCTATGCCATAGCGTGTTAAACGCGCGACATTTGGCGCCAGATGGGTTTGCAACATTAACGTCTCACACCACTATAACATTTTCCATAGGTCTCAAATGTAACATTTATGTCCAAAACACAGCGAAACAAAATTTGCAGCATGTGTCTGGGCTCAATTTCTTCACTAGTTCAAGATCTGTAATTGCAAAGGAAAAACAGCCGAAGCACGGGGTAGATCTTTTCGAAAAATTAATTACACACATTTTGAATTACGGGACAGAAGTCTGGAGATTTAATGATGGTTTTAAAAAGAATAATAGGTGTTAAACATCAACGCAGAATGATTTTGTACATGGTGAATTTGGCAGACTATCTCTTATTTGTCAACGATATACAAATATTATTAAATATTGGTTAAACATACTGAATGCAAACGATTCCACATACATTAGAATTGTTTATAATATGCTTTTAATTGATTTAAAGGTATATCCAAATAAGACTACTTGGGTTTCTTTATTGAAAAACCTTTTATTTAGTTTAGACTTTAATAATGTGAGGCTGTATCAAGTGCCGGATCACCGAAACTATTTACTTTAACAGTCAAACAACGTATTAGTGATCAATTTATTCAAAACTGGCATAGTTGTTTAATTGAGTCAACACGCTTAGACTTTTACAACAGTATTATTAATTTTAGATTTCAGCATTATTTAAATTGTATCAAACGTTATAGGTTCATTAAAGCTTTTGCTAAGTTACGACTCTCGTCGCATCGATTAGAAGCAGATGCAGGCCGTTGAATACGGCCAATTAGAACACCATTTGATGAACGAAAGTGTAGAGTATGTAATAAATAAATGGATTAATAAATAAAATGATGAATATCATTTTATTATTGAATACATGTATGTGCTATATTCCTATCTGAGAAAAGTTTATACAATAAATAAATATTATTGGGAAAGATCAAACATTCAAATTCAGAAAACAACAGTTCAATAAAAAACTTAGTACTTTTATATTATAAGCTTTTCAAATAAGAAATATAACCATGTGTGTATGATTCACATGTTTTTTCAATTACAATATTTATGGTAGGTAAGATCATGTTGCATTATATTTGCTTTTTGACATGACTTTTTTTTTCAAATAAGACATATAACCATATATGTGTGATTCATATGTATTTTCAATTACAATATTTATGGTAAGTAAGATCATGTTGCATTATATTTGCTTTTTGACATGACTTTTTTTTCAAATAAGACATATAACCATATATGTGTGATTCATAGGTATTTTCAGTTACAAAATTTATGGTAGGTAAGATCATGTTGCATTATATTTGCTTTTTGACATGACTTTTTTCAAATAAGAAATATAGCCATATATATACGATTCACATGTATTTTCAGTTACAAAATTTATGGAAGGTAAGATCATGTTACATTATATTTTTGATATGACTTTTTTTTAAAAAAAAAACATATAACCATATGTGTGATTCATATGTATTTTCAGTTAAAATATTTGTTGTAGGTAAGATCATGTCGCATTATATTTGCCTTCTGACATGACTTTTGAATATTATTACTGTTATGCAAACCACCTTCTCCACGTTCACCCTTGCTTAAATTCAAATTTATCCCATTAAAACTATCATATCATATAATGTCGGTTTCGGCGCGACATTTAATGTTACTACAGAGTGATCTACCCCAGCAAGAGTGCTTGTTTCATACAACACTCATTGTTTCTTTGAATTCATTGGGATCATATATTCGTAGATGAAAAAGCTTTTCATTTATTGGGTTGGGGGAGGGGGTAACCTGAGGAGAGAATATATGATGATGTATGAGAACGTATATGCTGACCAACTTTACCTGAACATTAAACGGGTCACTATTTTGGCCACCTGTGGTACCAGAGTTCTGTACCGAAACAAGCGAAAGGTTATGGACGGTTTTGTATGGGAGAAAGTATATAGAACATGAGTAAGCACACTTTAGAATTAAAGACAGTTAATTTAGAGAAGCAGACTTATACGGTAATGTACAGAATAAAAAAGCTTTAGGATGAAGAACGATAGTTTAAGTAGATAAATCTGAAAGCAGAACGAAGTACTAATATTGTTTGAAAAGCCAGTTATCAAATATGATATCCATATTAAATGTGGACTCAACCCGGTTTATTCAAACACAAATTATTATAAGACATAGAAAGACAGAGAGAAGACAGTAAAAGGCGCTCAACCCTCCACGACCGGTGATTGTAGCAATTGTAAGACAACCTCATCCCACTGGATGTGTTGACCTCAAAACAATGAGGATTTCAAAATTAGACAACCACATCCCACTAAATGGGTTAACCTCAAATCAATGAGGATTTCAAAATTAGGCTATTCGCAATTCTAGCAAACCGCCAAAACGTATAAATACAACATACACATTTCGAGGTATTTAATATTCACCAACAAAACGTTTTAGTTGGTTACAACGATTAGCACAACATAAAACGTATATCAAACGTATGAATTAATTCTAGTTCCGATCAACTAGAATGACGCCCCTTTCATGACCTAACAGGTTTAAAAGGTGTTAACTCTTACACTATTATTAGGCTTCAAAGTGGTCTAATGGTGTACGCCTTTGACTGTAACTCAGGATGGCGTGTGTTCAAACCGCAGCCAATGCTAAAAAAATACAAAAATAATAAAACATTCATTTTATTCTTTGTTAAATCTTTTTTATTGAAACTGTAACCTGTATTCAACTGACACACTTGAAAAATATGTCAACTTAAAGCAACGACAAAATCACAATATATAAGTATACATGTTGTGTTTGTATGAAAAGCTATATTAGTATGCTGAGGTATCGGACATGTTGAAGTAGTTATTCTATTATATTGTCCTGTTTCACTTTACAGGAGGCACAATCCCAACTTTGCTAGGGGTGTCCGGGGACATGCTGCCATGAAAAAATATTTAGCTCGTGGCATGCATTTCCTGCATTTTTCTGATATTTCAGATATTGTAAGCCGTTCAAATATATAACACAAACTACATTTTATACACTATTACCTTGAATACACATTGTTGGCTTTTTAGAGTACACAACTGTACATCAATTCTTAGTAATACACTGTAAGACAAGTATTTGCTTGGTATTATTTTACATACTGCATTATATTATATTTGAAGGATATGTCATATTTTTGCAAGAGTAATTCATATTTTGGGAATACTATTATTTTTACAAAAATACTAATAAATATGTGAAACTCCACAAATTCTACAGGAGGCAAGTGCCTCCGTCTGTCTGGGTGTGGCTAATATACGACTATAATCTTCCACTTTTAACAGCTAAAAGAAAGATTATTAGAACAATGTTTTGTTTGAATATTTAGAGTCAGTTTATGCCATCGAGTGCTAATAGAGGACTAGTACAATGTAAATAGTGTACATGTATTACATGAAGAACAGGTAATGGTCTACAGGTCTGAAACAGCTGCGATATGTCATACAAAATAGTGAGATGGACGATAATGGTCTAAAACGGAGAAAAAATACTTAGTTTATTTGTGAAGTGTAAACAACGATACATCTTAAAAACAACCCTGAAAAGGTTGGATAGTAGTTCATGTTATTAGAATACCGCTAAATGACACAATACACAGACTAACGTAGTGTACAATATACGAGGCACCGACGTATGCTACGTACTAAGCAAATTTTGATGTTTGGCAGTCTTATAACATCAGCTTGTAATTTTACTGATATAATTTGGTATATTGATACATAAAACAAATGTAAAACACATAATGTAGTCCCATAAATGCTTCCGAAGTAATAAATTGAGCTGTTTTCAATCTGAAGATATTTCAATCCGTCACTTTTCTCGAATGTTTGAGGAAACGGTCATGTTCCCATTCAAAAACACATGTCCGCTTGAAACTTAAATAGAATGCCGGTCGTATCGGCTATACCTTTCATTTAAAAACGAAATATTAATATGAAAATAAGTGGGTTTTCTTATCTTACTGTTCGACAAGGTGCACAAAAAAACAGGAAGTACCGCTTTATCGTGTGTAGTTATCACAGTAAATGCGGCGTAGTTGTCATTTATGTAACGTATGCGTTAGACGGGGTGATGTTCGTAAGTTCATATAAGTTTATTTTAGATCGATTGTTTATTTTAGATCGACTAGGAGTTTATATGAACCACTCTGAGACTTCCTCGGTAAAGCTAGTACTGATAGTACTTTTGAGAGGCCATCGGGTTGAGATGGGACCTAAACTCGCAACCTCTATCGAGAGCGATCAACGCTCAATCCACTCCACTAAAGTCTCGCGTGTAACTTAGTTATTGACATTACAGTACTTGGTTCGGTTAGTTTGAATTTGTGTTTTCAATTTCTTCATTTGTTTAATCTTCATATCAAACTTCTTCTAAAACCACTGACCCCTCACAATTCAATCAAGTCATATGTAGTCATCTTCTTAAACTTTTAGATGCCTTCCAATAACACCAATAAGATTAATTAATTATTAGCAGTCACGAACAATCTATGAATATTTAACAATGTTTATGATAGTTCTAATGCAGATATCATAATATTTTTGTAAGACTGAATATATAGTACAGCGTACATTCAATATACATTTGATAAAGGTTCCAACTAGATAGTTTTCTTTCTCGATGCTGATGTCGTGGGTTCGAGCACAGCTTGGTCTAAAAAAACAAATATATGAGAAAATGTGCCAGTTACTTGCGGAAGGACGATGGTTCTACTCAAATTCATTAAGAGGGGTTTCTACACCTGCAACACTGGATAAACCACGATTATAGAACCTGTTGCGTGGTTGAAGACGGCGTTAAACCCGTGCCTTTGTCGACATGCTTGTGTCTTAAACCAAAGATGCTTAAAAACTTGCATACTATTTTACTTCAATTTTGTTAAATGCAATATAGCCAGTTGTGCATGCACTATAAATAGTATTGAAGTTCAGTTTCGCTTAATTTTTAAAAAAAACTCTTTGAAGAAATCACGAAAATAACCATATTTAATGTTAAGATTTGAAAACATTTTCAGATAGAATGAGAATTAATTGTACGTAAGCAACAAGTTTCATTGAACATTTGCATGTACATTCCCATTGTCGTTAAAGGGATTTCAGATAATATTCAAAAGTTATTCCGATATTTATTAATCTATAATATAAGTGTGGTTTGGACAATATGTGCGAGAAAACTAGATGTAAGATACAATAAGTATGGTATTAAATGAAAGGAGTAAAATGGTCTGTGAACAAGTCACAATTGTTTTCATTTTAAATATCATAACACTTGGACAGTAATAAGTTCACAGTTTTAACTATGTTTTGTGCAACAATTAAAGAACCAACACTTAAATGAAATGAAGATGCAGAACATATTTATATCCACTAGTGTGTAGTATAGGAGTAAATTCATTTTTGTCTGCTTTTAGGACTATTCGAATTGTGCGCGAGTCGATCTTCTTTACACATTCATGAAAAAAAAAAAGACAAAATCATGTATGTGAGATAAGAATTATTCCTTGATAACATATTATTCACGAACATGCTCTTTTCAATCAGTTACAGTTGTCAAGTCATAATAAAACTGGATTGCATCCGTGAAACCTCTTCCTTTCAAATTTCCCGCGTTTGGCACTCTGCCAATTTCCTTGAATCCAAACTTTCGCCACATGGCAACCGAGCTTTCATTCGAAACAAAGACTAGGTTGAAGAAACTGGCTTTATATCCCAAATCCCTGGCGATTCGGAGATAGTTTTTGACCATAAAAGTACCAACACCGGAATTTCTAGCAGATAACTTAACTATAAATCCAGCGTTTGATATATGTGAACAACGTCCGGGGAAATTAGGTTTCACGTAAAACGCGCCTAAAACTTCATTCGTTTTCGAATCAAGACAGACGAATACTTCATGCGTTAGGTAATACGCGCGGAAATCTTCTATACTTGACATATCTTCCTGTGGGTAGCTATCACCTGAAAAATAGAAATGGAACATCAGCCGAGCAGTGTTGAACTTAGCGCAAATCTTGCAAAAGGCACATGTCCGTTTTATTAAACCGTTAAAATGGACATGTGCAGTTGCATAGTTTATGTAGAATTCAGACAGTACCGATATATGTAGTACACATTTATTCTGGCACCAAATATAATTCTTAACATTTGATAATTAAATTTGATTATTTTGTGAATGAAAGGAACTCGAAATAGCGCGATTGTCGAAACTTATTCATTAGGAATATGTTTGTTTTCGCTTAAGCATTGTATTTGTTTATAAATGTGTAACTTTTAATAACATTTTAGCAATATTATATTTAGGGAAGGGTCGTAACTGACATAATAAGAACTTGTGACCCGACCCAATTGTTTATTTATGACAATAAAATATGTTAAAATAATATACAAAGGGTTACCATGAAATTCGTGGACAAATTTAAATAAAATCCATATTTAAGGAAGTACATGTCTGCATGACAGTGTCATTCTAGCATTGCGTGCAGGTGTTAGGAGTTTAAATAAACTTATACTGAAAAGGTAGACTCATCCGTATGCAAATAGTGTATCTGATGAAAAGGTGAAACAACGAGCAGCAATACAATTTGTGACAATATAAGCAAAACACTAATTCAGACGATAAATATGTATAGTAAAGCTCCGAGAAAGTTATTTGTAATGCATTTGTAGTCATCAAATGACACAAACGGTACAGTGAGGAACGAGAAACAATAATGGATGATAATATATGTGGTCGCTATGTGTCAAAATCACGCAAAGTCAGTCAACGTGGTAAAAGTGCTTCAATAAGGATTGCTGTAATACAATTCATGAACTTTGCTGCGAACTAAGTATAAGTTACAATGCAGTGCACCTGATGATAATGAATAAATGTCATGCATTAGAGTGCTCGCAGGGTTCCCCAATTGCAAAAAAAGTATGAGTGGAGCGACGAGTAAAAGTAGGAAAATTACTTGTGAAATAAATTGACGTCGCACCGACGTAACGTAAAACTGGCCTGCTGTAGATAGGCGTACGTTACATGTTTGAAATACATGTTATTGTTTTATTTAAAAATAAATTTTCTTCATACTTTGCATACAGTTTGCAGTTATATTAAATATAGTACATGTAAAACTCCAAATAAATCCGACATGTCATGTTCATATTATGAGATTTGTCCACGAACTTTTGGATAATCCCTCGTATGTAGTACAGACATCACCATATAGATAATATCTAAAGCCAACCTTTGGTTCTAACAAATCTCTCGATTATTAAAATAAGAAAGGAAAGGCCGACACTTTAATCACCTTCTTTAAGTACTTAAACTTGAAGAACTGATATACATACAGATTAAATCTCATCATTTTGTTTCGAATAAACGAGAATCAGTCCCCCGAGATAATGAAACCATCATTATGGTTTATGATATCAAAGATGTAGACAGCTTCACTGTGCATGTCCGTAAAATTAACCAGTTACTGTAGATATATATGTAGTTTTAAGATTTGTAAAAAATGTATTGATAGAATAATGCATTCGGGGTTATCATCAGAAAGGAATCCCGTCACATTTACATGTAGTGTGATGCTTAATTCAAATTTACGTTAACGCTTCAAATTAAAAAAAAAAGTAAATTAGACATGACTTTTTTGGGTTTTTTGCAATGGTCAACTTATCTGATAATTGATCCAAAAACATGTGTGCTACATTACCTTCCTCGTCAACAATGTATCGTAATATTTCATAAACCTCTGCTTCGTGGACATCTTTATAGTAATCAAGCACAATATCTCGTCCGTCCTTCAGAACGCCTGAGCTTGGCAGGTACGTCAATTTCACGTCAGACTTCTTCGCTTTGATGTGGTATGCCATTTCGGATATCTGGGTAAATGAGGAAGTAATTATAGCTTATGAAGCTAATGGAAAGGAAACAGGTGCATGTACGTATATGTTATGTCAGATATTTGATAAATATATATATATCATGAACAAGAACCCCAAAATGGCACGAGGACGCTCTACTTGCTTCGAGTGGCCATAGTAGTTTTAAACTTTACGATATAACCACTACGGCGGGCCGTCTTGACCCCTTATGAAAAATACCCCGCACCAATCTTATTGAACTAAACGCCATTTACTGTGAAATTGAAATCCTTTACATGGAATGTTTTATTTCCCATACCGATATATCAGGAAAAGTCGTTTTGATTGTCTAAAAATAAAACTATTTTTGAAATTTCATTATCATTAGTAAATAAAATACGAACGATTTTATTATTTCAAATCTGTCAGAATGTGACAAAATAATATTTTTCGGAGTGATGAAATTGAAACGAATTTCCCATTCCACAAATATTAGACAGTATTAATAACACATTCGCCTCGTCAGTCAAAGACGAATCAAATTCTACAAGGTGTAAACTACAGTGTCGGGTTAAATCAGCAATGAAGCGCGTGGTCCACAGGTAGAGCACTGAACACGGTATCAGAGAGTCGTGAGTTCAATTCTCCACCACGGCTATGTGTGATGCCCATGAGCATGACATTTTTTCCGCATATTCTTAGTACTGGTTCTACCCAGGAAGACTTCGAGCGTGATTTGTATCAGTTCTGATAAGTTGTTCCGCAATCAAAGTAAAATAAATTAGTTAACTAAATCAAAATCAAAATGAAATCACGTGACTCGTTTTTCATGTTGCAGTTTTAAGCAGGAATATATATTATGTACTTAAGCCAAACTTTCTCGCGTCCTTTTTCAATATGTGTTTGACATGTTTAAATAATATCCTCACGGCAATACGATATCAGAGAGTATATATTGCCATGATATATTAGTAAAAAATGTTTTAAATTTTGAAAAGTCCCGATATACTCTTTTAACGTTCGATTTCATAGCTTGTCGATGGTTATGCGATACATATAGTAACTTTCGTTAGAAAGTTTGATTTTATGTATTAGTGTTCATTAAGTAAATATTTAACAATTAAGAAACCCAAAGAGAGCAACCAAACGGCTGTTTCAAAGCATAGCTCGCGCGGCTTTGTAGTTTGCACATGACCCGTTCAGATTTGAATCAAGGGCGTGGTCTGTGCAATGTCATTCACGCGTGCGCAGTGATTACGAACTTCTCAGAAATAATAAAAAGACTACTTAATAATTAAATTATTGTGTAGGCTATTTTACCAAATAAGAGCAACACAATTTTGAAAATTGAAACGATTCCATTGGTTGTCAAATGAAGTTAAATACTAAGTTGATGAGAATGTACGGGTACTAATGACGAAATCGGCGATTTTGGTCAGCTACCACGATTGAGACGAGCTCTCTGATTGGCTGAAAAAAGTATAGGGATGTTCAGGGCATATATTTTTATAATAAGCTTAATTCTGGTTGGATGAAAATGTTAAACTGGCAAATGATCACAATAAAATATAAGTTTATTATGTTTGTGCCAATAAAAATAAGAATTATGTTTCTGTGACTGACTAAATTCATTTTATCAAGGAAACTGCATGGAAAGTAAAATTGGTGAAATTTACTTTTTTTCATGATGAAAGTGGGGATACCCAAACTTCAGGGAGCAAAAAGTGATTAAAAGTGGTATTTTTTTACCCCATTTTGGGGACATTTTAATTTGAGTCTAGGACAGTACTTTAATATGATATAGGACTTTTTGGTCCGCGAATGATAGAAATAGTGAAAATTAGGTCAAACTCTATAATGTAAGTCTATGGAAAACGCAATGGTGGTAGCTGACCATTTAGGTTTTTTTCAGTGCGTGGTTCAATAAACATTTGTCAATCGGCAAAACGGGCGGTTTAGATCGATTTGATGGTATGGTATACTAATTGTATTAAAGGAATAATATGGATCCGCCTTGTAATTTCAAGAGTACAACTAATGTGACCATCTGCGTCAATGTCACGTGAAGTACGTAACAGATGCTAGTGTACAGCAATCATTGTTATCGGTAATCGTGGTCGTCGTGTACACAGACGAACAATATAAAACACGGCTTATAAATCTTTTGTATAGCTAAGCGGACAATTAGCTTTTCTTTGTGATAAATATTTGAACTAGTTAACATGAGTCTCGATAGGCGGCTTTTGCTTTGCTTGAATTACAATGGACTATTTAAATATGTTATGTTGTTTTTCCTATTTTGCAACATTGTGTTTATACAACTGATAGATGACTTTGTTATACGTATATACCTGCTCTGTGTGACATACCATTGGTTTATTTCCCTGTTTATGCAGAAATGTTACGACGGAGAAAAACACATCAAACATCGTTAGTTTATGACTTACATATGTGGACAAAAATAAACAAAAGAGAGACGACAAAAGAGATTTTTTCCACTCCTCTTCCATTGGGTTTTTCAAATATAATTTTAACAAAATTCATTATATGTTACAGAGTTTTGATATCAGGCGCCTGTGCCTTGCATGCGGAAGTTGCCAGGCCCGGTTAGCCCAGTCGTTAACGCGTTTAAAAATCGATCCAGAGGTCCTGGGTTCAAATCCCCGCCCAACCACACTCTCCGTGGTGATTGGTTCATCACTGCGTATCATTATCATTCGCCTTTTACCGTTGATTCAGTTGTGAACGTTATCAGATGTAAGTTGCGGAAATGGGTTATGGTCGAGTACTGGTTAACCTTCCAGGATCGCAGAAAAAAAAGTGGTTAGGTCAGCTGGTCGTCTGTTAGCCCTGGATTGCATATAACTGACTTTATATATTCAAACAATCAATCATATGGAAGTTATTTGTTTTATTCCAGGGTCATACAAAAGCTTTATAATGGATTTTGAAGTCCCTTTGATAGAGGCATCTTAGATTGGCCGACCTGACCTCGGTATAATCATCATATTATTGTCATCATAGAATCTGAGGGGAGTCATTTCACGATAATTATAATACCCGAGAGAGGAGTCTTGATCCCCACTGGCGAAATGGGAAAAGAGTAGCGTTAAAATAAAACACCGTTATCTTTATAATATGCTGGAGTAGGTCGCTGATATCTAGCTATACGCGATAATCCGACTACGTGACCTGGTTTTAACCTGTTTGTCTGTGTTCGTCTATTTTTATAGAGTTTATCTGATCGTTTTCGCTTTGGGTATTTGCTGTCGTCACTGGCGGATTAAGATGACGGACAGGGGGTCTAGACTCCATTCTCTGAGATTTCCCAAAAATTAAAAATGTACGTATTTCAGTGAAAACGGTGAAAATATATATACTTGGATCTCTCCCCTGAAATTTGGGGACCACTTTGAAATTTACCAAATCCGCACTGTAACCCGTCCATTACTTGAATGCAAAAAATGGACCCACCTGGTTTACAATACGATACAATGCAATGCAATGCAATCAATCAGATACAATAAGATAATAGAATAAGATACAGTAAGATACAATACAATATAAAAGGATACAATTAGCATACACAAACAACATCAATAAAGCTTCACAAGATGTTATTTCACTTCAATATGCTTTCTTTTTTTTAATTACTAAATTTGAATAGGGGCATGTATCGATAATGCTTTTTAATGTATTTAGACACGGGGTCATTATGACGAATTTAGGGAACCATTTGCTGTTTAAGTATTGAACGCAGTCCAACTTAGTCCAAGAGCGATAAAACAGACCACGTGTAGATCTACGTTGACTTATGCCCTATACAATATAATAAATGTCGAATCATGTAGTAATGCATGTTGTTTGCGTATAATATATAAATTTATAAAGCATGTCTGCATGCTACAAATAGCGAATGGCAAAATAATGAAATAAAAACTTACTTGCAACTGGATGTGTGCGTCGCCTGCTGTCGAATGTGTACGCTGTAGTAAGTGACGCCGTAAAACCAGGCCCCCACCTTGGTTTCCGGACCACGATACTAAGTCCTTACTTTTACAAAGACATGGGCAAAGGCACCTTAAATTCGGGTAATATTGAAATACATAGTGTATGACTTAACACAAAGAAATTGTGAAGGTGGTTCTATATTTGGATCAGTCGATAAAGCTTATCTAATTATGTAATAAATGGACATATAAATAACAGGGCCTACCTAATAGAGAGTAATGTTATACTATATTACATCAAGGACTTATATAGAAAGACTTGCATCACCTGGCTAAATGCTGATAAAATAGAACACAAAGGATTAATTATTTGGCAAGTTAATAATTCAGAACTCACAGACAACTGCTTTCTTGTACATACAATGTAAGTTTTGGGTAATCTTAGAAGTTTTAAAATGTTTTGATCACTCAAAATGACCTTTACGATATTAGTGTTTGAAGTAAAATGTCTTGCAATTTGTTGTTATTTTGATTGCAGTATACACAGTTTGTAATCAGAAGTAGTTCAACAATTTTAGATACAAATTGATGGGAGTGGTAAGAATTTTTATTTGTGTCCCTAAGATGCATGGAAGTTAAGATAATTGAAAACGAGATATTGCGAGATATTGCGAACTTTTGCGATTTGACCGTCAGCAGATGTTGAGTTACTTCCTCGGCCAATAAAATCGCTCCGGGAACAAGAAAGTTGACCCAACTTCTAAACCAGTAACTTCTAGTATACTAACTTTTCTATCTACACCTACATGAAGGTAATATTGCAGTTTGAAGTAAAATTTCAAGTAATAGTGTCGTTGTTTTTCAGTGGAAATATATACACTGTGTACACGTGATGAATGAATATACATTTATTATATGTATGTAATGAGAAACATTATATGTTTAAGTTACAAATAAAGAAATCTTGACTCTTGAATCTTGTAACCAGAAGTTCTTATGTCAACAAGGTAAAAACACCGCATTGAAGTTAAAGAAATATAACTGCTTATTCTATACCTGTAGGTGTATAGCCAATCACCTACTCCAGATGTTACCACGTGACCGTACAATATGTAGGAGTTCATTGGATCCAATTCATTTTATATTGTACAATTTTAAATTCAAGATGGCGACAAAAAAAAGTAGACATTTCAATGATAAAAACAAACAAATGACAAAATGTTTGTTGAGAAAATTCGAATATCTGTCACTGCAACTTCCGCTATTCCTATGCCGCGTTGAACACACGGTTTATTTATTTAAAAGGATCTTGATTTTTCTTTACTCTTATGATTAATTTCATTCAGATGTAAAATCACAAAATCTCCGTTACTAGTTGATAACGGAAATTTAATAATGTATAGGTCGGTTTTAAAGTTTGTTATTTGTGCTAACAAAAATAAATATGGTCTGGATACTCTGCATGTTTATTTATAATTAAGTTCTTTATGTGTATAATATATTTAAATGCTTTACACCTTTGATGTGTTTTAATATTAAGATTTTCTTTAAACTACATCCAGAAGTATGAAATGTACATGTATTTAATTGATGGCACTATATTTTTATAAATTAATATTAATCAAAGGCATATGTGTGTTATTACAAAGCTATATTAAGTCCACCTTTTTTGTTGCAGAAAACACCATGATTACTATAAAATATTTAGGGAAAATGTGGTAACGGAAATAACATATTATAATAATGAATGTTTAAGAGTTGCACCTCTTTGAGTTATACTTTAGCATTCAATTACGCACATCATTCAACGAAGAAGTGAAACTTGGATTTTATTTGCAAAATTAAATATTATGAGAAAAGTAGGGGTCATATGGCATATAAGAGATTGTTTTCTGTTCAGTGTGTGCACTGTTGACAAAGTGAAAGTAGACGTCAGTAATCATACATTTATATCGCAATTTTCAAGCATTATTTATTTTTTTAAATTCACAAATCAAACATGGCAATGCTTTCAATATGTTCAAAATACACCATTAATGCGAGTCAAATAAAAAAATGAGTATTAAAATGAGAAAATGCAATGTTAAAGAAGAAGCAATGATTAGTATAACCGCCATTATGCGATGGTGATGCTATGCTTATGACACCAACACCTGTCTAGTAGACAGTATAATCCCTTTGGTTAGCACTCCGGACCATCTTTATTTCATGGTTTACAGCGCCATTAAGTCACAGACTGTTGGAAATGGTAATAAAACAAAACAAATTAATCAACTGTAATAAAGAATAATGATAGTTCCTTATCGAGTCTGAAATATAGCAGAAAAGAGGAGATGGTGGTTTCTACAAAGAGGGAAGACTATAAAATTATATCAGTGCATCGCTCTTTAATAGCCAAATCGATGCCGCTAAAGATGGATGAATGAATAAATTGATGAATAGTTACGGTCAGTTAACCTAACCACTGTTTCAAGGGATCCTGGAAGGTTAACCAGTACTCAAGCACATCCCATCTCCGCAAGTAACTAATAATTTTCCCATTTGAAACAGTGGTGAGAGACGAATGATAATCAGACGTAATGTCGTATATCAATTTTATTCAGCAATCGGCAAATTATGCCTTTGGCCATTTACAAAGTTTTACAAAGAAATATGGCAAAGACAATACATTTTATAACAAAACATATAAAACAAATATTACACAATTAACAACACATCACATGTACATTAATCCTACGGAACAATCATACTTTCAAGGGTATGTTTTCTTATTACAAGACCTTCTTGGATAAATTTTGAAATTTTGAACAATATTTAGTACAACATAGCACGAAATGATATTCTGACTCAATAACATTCTGGTTGCAAAGTTTACATAATCTATGGCACGATCAATACCATTATATCTTCTGGTCTCAATTTCAAGAGAATGTGAACTTAATCTTAAACATGTATTGCTTTCGTAGGGAATCATTTTTAAATTTGTCAAAATAGTCTTCATAGCAAAATATGTTTTTAAATTTTACGTAATAATCAAGTTTAGGTGAGTTATGTATACTCATACTCCATTCTTGAACAAACTAGTCTCGTAATCGCCTTTTAAGTAAAGGGAAATAATTGGCATTGTTCCAAACGTTGTTAGTTAAATTCGAATAACCAAGATTATCAATAATAGTTCTAATCCGATTTGCCCAACAGCTCCCATTTATGTTATTACATTGGTTAATTTAAATGCAGTATAAAGGTGAGTTAACATCACTCATTCTTTTTAACCAAAATTTTAACGACCTTTCCCTACATATCACAGTTAATGGAAATCGCCCTAATTCCCCATAAACAGCATAATTTGACATTTGTTGACGTACTCCCAAAATATACTTGCAAAATTACGATATGCCCTAAGGGCTTGATTACATAAAGTTTTAACAGCGTTTGACAAGTTACCGGTGTGAGTAAAGTTAATACCTAAATATGTAAAGTGATCTACCATTTCAATTTTTTCGCAATTTATAAAAAAATCCACATGATTTGTTTTCTTTTTTTCGAAAACACATATTTTAGTTTTATTTACATTTATTTTCAAACCCCATTTATGCGAGTATTTGTAAATAGTGTTAATCTGAGCCTGTAGGCCAATTCCAATCTAGACAAACTGAAACATTACAGACAACGGGCAAAAAAAACAAAACAATACAAACACAACTTTGAAATATTTGACAATTTTTATTTATAAACAATATTTTAATCTTTGAATGATTCTCACAGATATAACATAACAGAACTGTACATGCCCACATTATATGCAAAGTGAATGGACACAAATATGCACATAGATTTCCTTTACACAAATAAAAGCTTGCCTTTATACATACCCATAGTTTACATAAACAATCATTGGAAATACATCAGTTATACAAGACCTATGATTGCTAAAACACAATTTTAATATCTTGCTTCTGTTTCACCAACATTTTAGTTAGATTTACTTAAATGCTCCTTGTTAATTAATTATTTAATCAATGTCACTGAAACCAAATGTAGCTGTAACAGAACCAGTCTTAAATCATGATCACATGGACGCTTTCTTCAGCTTTACTTAAATACTCCTTGTTTATCAATTATTTAATCAATGTCATTGAAACCATTATGTAGCTGTTATAGAACCAGTCTTAAATCATGATCACATGGACACTTTCTTCAGCTTTACTTAAATACTCCTTGTTAATTCATTATTTAATCAACGTCAATGAAACCATTATGTAGCTGTAATCATAGATTACATGGACGCTTTTTTTTAGATTTAAGTTTTTTCTTTTAAGTATATACTTAAATATGTTGGTGAAACTGAAATCCATATACACTTAAATCTGTCAAATTTCAGTATATACTTGAAGCTCTCACATTGCAGTATATACTTGGAGTTTAAACACAGCTTTCACATACCAGTATATACTTGGATCTTAAACACAGCTTTCACATACCAGTATATACTTGGAGCTTAAACACAGCTTTCACAAACCAGTATATACTTGAAGCTTACACACAGCTTTTACATACCAGTATATATTTGGAACTTTCATATATCAGTATATACTTGGAGCTTTTACAGCGTATACTTGGAGCTTCACATACTTGTATATATTTGGAGCTTTCAAATACCAGTACATGTATATACTTTGAGCTTTCACACCGTGTATACTTAAAAGGTTTCACACAACTTTCACATACCAGTATATATTTGGAGCTTTCATAAATCAGTATATACTTGGAACTTTCACAGTGTGTACTTTGAGCTTTCACATACCTGTATATAGTTAGAGCTTTCATTTACCAGTATATACTTTGAGCTTTCACACAGTGTGTATACCTGAAGCTTTCACATACCAGTATATATTTGGAGCTTTCACATACCAGTATATACCTGGAGTTTTCACATATCAGTATATACTTGGAGCTTTCACATACCAGTATATATTTGGAACTTTCACATAGTATATACTTGAAGCTTTCACATACCAGTATATACTTGGAGTTTTCACATATCAGTATATACTTGAAGCTTTCACATACCAGTATATATTTGGAGCTTTCACATAGTATATACTTGGAGCTTCATATACCAGTATATATTTGGAGCTTTCACATAGTATATACTTGGAGCTTCATATACCAGTATATATTTGGAGCTTTCACATAGTATATACTTGGAGCTTCATATACCAGTATATATTTGGAGTTCACATAGTATATACTTGGAGCTTCATATACCAGTATATATTTGGAGTTCACATAGTATATACTTGGAGCTTCATATACCAGTATATATTTGGAGTTGTCAAAAACCTGTAACCTTGGCAGTGATATCCTTTAAAATAATCTAAAAGCCTACTACTTTCCTTCAGCAGGTAAATGGCCAACTACTTTCCTTCAGCAAGTAAATGGCCAACTACTTTCCTTTAGCAGGTAAATGGCCAACTTTCTCAAATACTGTAAACTTTTTGGATCAAGCTTGATTCAACCCACAACCTCAGATCTTGAGATGACTCCTTAGACTGCCAGACCACACAGGATCCAATCAGATATTTTAGCTTATTTATTTAACAATACAAAAAAGTGTTTTTATAAAAACGATCTTGAATCTTTTATTAATATCATAACAAACTCGCACATACCACTGGATCGCATAGACAGACAAGGTGACAACCACTGTTATGGCAAGACAATGATGGGGGCGGTGTCCATGCATTCCTATACAGCAGCCACACACATGACATGCAGGTGAGATCAAACCCAATGTTTAAGTACTGAGAAAGGCAAGTTATAATATAAATATGGTTACTTTCTCTGTGTGACCTGCTTCCCACCTCCCACACCAACCCACTTCTCCGAGTCATTTTTTTTAATCTTCCAGTATAATCCAATTAATTAGATACTAAAAGAATCTTACATGGGTTTGAGGTTCGGATAGAAAATTCCGACCCGAGATATAACTGTTTTGACAGGAACGAGGCTCTGCCGAGTTCTAGCAAAAACAGTTATCCCAAGGAGGGACAGAATTTTTTATCCAAACTGAAAAAGCCACGAATGATTCTTTTTCTTGCATACGAAACACATTGAATAATATACTTAAATTTAATTCATCACTAGATTGTATCACTAGTGTTATAAAGACATCAAATTATGAGATAGAAATACTCATCAAAGTAAAATTGCAGATACTCTTATCTGATATGCAAGAATTGATTATATCACCCAAAATAACAATTTTTAAATGTGCAAACGGTAATTTAATATACAGGTTCAAATACAGCACTTCCATATACAAGGTAATATATAATACCATGGATGTGGAACAGTGAAATACAGCACTTCCATATACACGGTAATATATATAATACTTGGAACAGTGAAATACAGCACTCCCATATACATGGTAATATATATAATACTATTGATGTGGAACAGTGAAATAAAGCACTTCCATATACACGGTAATATATATAATACTATGGATGTGGAACAGTGAAATACAGCACTTCCATATACACAGTAATATATATAATACTATGGATGTGGAACAGTGAAATACAGCACTTCCATATACAAGGTAATATATATAATACTATGGATGTGGAACTGTGAAATACAGCACTTCCATATACACGGTAATATATATATATATATATATAATACTATGGATGTGGAACAGTGAAATACAGCACTTCCATATACACGGTAATATATATAATACTATGGATGTGGAACAGTGAAATACAGCACTTCCATATACAAGGTAATATATATAATACTATGGATGTGGAACAGTGAAATACAGTACTTCCGTAAACACGGTAATATATATTATACTATGGATGTGGAACAGTGAGATACAGCACTTCCATATACACGGTAATATATATAATACTATGGATGTGGAACAGTGAGATACAGCACTTCCATATACAAAGTAATATATATAATACTGTGGATGTGGAACAGTGAAATACAGCACTTCCATATACACGGTAATATATATAATACTATGGATGTGGAACAGTGAAATACAGCACTTCAATATACAAGGTAATATATATAATACTATGGATGTGGAACAGTGAAATACAGCACTTCCATATACACAGTAAAATATATAATACTATTGATGTGGAACAGTGAAATACAGCACTTCCATATACAAGGTAATATATATAATACTGTGGATGTGGAACAGTGAAATACAGCACTTTCATATACACAGTAATATATATAATACTGTGGATGTGGAACAGTGAAATACAGCACTTCCATATACAAGGTAATATATATAATACTATTGATGTGGAACAGTGAAATACAGCACTTCCATATACATGGTAATATATATAATACTGTGGATGTGGAACAGTGAAATACAGCACTTCCATATACAAGGTAATATATATAATACTATTGATGTGGAACAGTGAAATACAGCACTTCCATATACAAGGTAATATATATAATACTGTGGATGTGGAACAGTGAAATACAGCACTTTCATATACACAGTAATATATATAATACTGTGGATGTGGATCAGTGAAATACAGCACTTCCATATACAAGGTAATATATATAATACTATGGATGTGGAACAGTGAAATACAGCACTTCGATATACAAGGTAATATATATAATACTGTGGATGTGGAACAGTGAAATACAGCACTTCCATATACAAGGTAATATATATAATACTGTGGATGTGGAACAGTGAAATACAGCACTTCCATATACAAGGTAATATATATAATACTATTGATGTGGAACAGTGAAATACAGCACTTCCATATACACGGTAATATATATAATACTACGGATGTGGAACAGTGAAATACAGCACTTCCATATACAAGGTAATATATATAATACTGTGGATGTGGAACAGTTAAATACAGCACTTTCATATACACAGTAATATATATAATACTGTGGATGTGGAACAGTGAAATACAGCACTTCCATATACAAGGTAATATATATAATACTATTGATGTGGAACAGTGAAATACAGCACTTCCATATACACAGTAATATATATAATACTGTGGATATGGAACAGTGAAATACAGCACTTCCATATACAAGGTAATATATATAATACTATGGATGTGGAACAGTGAAATACAGCACTTCCATATACACGGTAATATATATAATACTATGGATGTGGAACAGTGAAATACAGCACTTCAATATACAAGGTAATATATATAATACTATGGATGTGGAACACTGAAATACAGCACTTCCATATACACGGTAATATATATAATACTATGGATGTGGAACAGTGAAATACAGCACTTCCATATACATGGTAATATATATAATACCATGGATGTGGAACAGTGAAATACAGCACTTCCATATACAAGGTAATATATATATATAATACTATGGATGTGGAACAGTGAAATACAGCACTTCCATATACAAGGTAATATATATATATAATACTATGGATGTGGAACAGTGAAATACAGCACTTCCATATACACGATAATATATATAATACTATGGATGTGGAACAGTGAAATACAGCACTTCCATATACAAGGTAATATATATATATAATACTATGGATGTGGAACAGTGAAATACAGCACTTCCATATACAAGGTAATATATATATATAATACTACGGATGTGGAACAGTGAACTACAGCACTTCCATATACATGGTAATATATATAATACTATGGATGTTGAACAGTGAAATACAGCACTTCCATATACACAGTAATATATATAATACTGTGGATGTGGAACAGTGAAATACAGCACTTCCATATACACGGTAATATATAATACTGTGGATGTTGAACAGTGAAAGGGACATACAATTTCAACTATTGGGGGTTAAATACTACTTCATGATGTATTGTATCATATGGTGTTAAGACATCACTGTTAACAATTTTCAGATATATAACAATGGTGACTGGTTACTACAGTATTCCAAGTTATAAACACACGGCATAATACCCCACCCAGCCTCATTATACTGACACCAGGCTAACTAGACCTATAGAACTATCTTCTTATTAGTGAATGACAAGTGAAGTAGCTTCTTGTACCATTTTTCAAGTATCTGGTATGACCCTGGAAGGGATTGAGCCCATGACCTAGCACCACTTCCTCATTTTATGATGTTGAAATGATCTTAAAAACTAACATCACATAATGAAGTCACTAAATTATGTTTCTGTTATAGAAAGGGACATAACTAACAATTAACCAATTTTTTGTTTACTAGCAGATGAATGACTGAAATGTGTTAACTGTTTGATTTTTTTTAGTTTTTATCAAAATAAACAGAAAAAAAAAATCAAGTATTTTTTTTTTTCAAGAATGTCACCTTTTTCTGCAGCTAGCATGATGCTACCAGTTTTTTTTACAAAACCTAAAAATGATTGTTTACATATTTATGTTTCAGATAAAAATAGAAAGGGTTTAAAATCTCCAAATGGTGATACTTTTGTGGGTTTAAAGAAGGAATGTATCCGAATTTTAAGATGTTATGTCCTTTTAAGATGTCACGTTTCCCTTTAATATGTCATGTGTCCATTAAATATGTCATGTGTCCCTTTAAGATGTCACGTGTCCCTTTAAGATGGCATGTGTCCCTTTAATATGTTATGTGTCCCTTTAATATGACATGTGTCCCTTTAATATGTCAGGTTTCTCTTTAAGATCAACAAAAATTAATTACATTAAATACCACACATGGTAACAAAGTTGCCATTTACAAAAGTTAAGTATGATATATGTAGATATCTTATACATAATAAAATTATATGAACATAATTATAAATAACAATCATTATCTACAATCTCTAAAAAAGCACACAAAAATAATCAACTAAAAAGTTTTATTTTTTTACTACAAAATGTTAATAAATAAAACCATGAATTCTTCAACTGTTTTGAATAAAAATTGTGGATATTTTATTATTATGGATATTTAACATTAAGCTAGTTTAATGTTCATGAAGCCCGTGAAGGTCTTCTCAGCAACATTAAACTAGATTACTGTTTTTCATCACCTGATATAAACTCAAAATTGTACTTTTAATACTTATATCTACATTTTATTTTCTAACTGTTTTAGATAAAATTGTTACGCTATTTTGCAAATAGAATATAGGCATTAAACCAATGTCATGAACTGGCATGGTGACGTTGTCAACATATTGAATGATTGCACACATTTTTATTGTAACTAACGGCCAACGTCACGTGAAACTCGTGACAATGTGACGTGGTACCAGCAAAACATTAACTATATAGTGCGACCAATGAAATGCAAACTTGTCATTTTCGGCTCATCCCAGCTGCAAATGTGTTACAATAGGAAATGAAATGCATTTAATCTATATAGTACATTTAGACCGATTACAGTAGAAATGAAATACCAGATAAAACAATATGAGTTCCACCTTAAATACACATTTATGTATATATAAGTTTTTTCTGATTACATGAACTTTCTATTATTTTTTTATTTAATACATCTATCCTTAAACAGATTCATAGCATTACAACAGCTATAGTGATGTGTGAATCCTTGAGGAAGACACTTTATCCATATATGCTGACTGGCACTGGTTCTATTCAGGAAGACAAAGGGATTTGTTTCATTTTTAAGAACTTGTTTCATAATCGATGCAAAATAAATAAGTTTATTACTAAAATAAAGTGCCTTGCTCAGCAGCACAACACATGGTTCTTGTGGGAGTTCAACCCAGGACCCACTGATCCTTGGTCCAAAACTCCACCATAAATGTTAGACGAATACTATATTATAATATGAATATATAAATGGATTTCATTACTTCATTTCAAAAACAATGTCACTTATTGACAGCAGTCACTATTCAATCATATACAAATGTTCATGTAGACCAGAACATAAAAGTTTATTCTTTGTGTTTAAAGTTACATTGACTTTCTTAATGTGCTCATATTATGCAGCTGTTCAAAAGTGCACTAAAACATGTTTGCTCTCTTTGTCAGTCTTCTTAACTTGAAATAAATTTTATTCCATCTTATCTTACGATCATTTTATTTTCCAGGATTCCCGCAGAGACATTCAATCAACTCCCTCTCCCACCCTACTTAAACAAAAGATGAAGAAACAGTCCTAGTCAGATTACAGCAAACAAACCATGTTATCGTATAATCAGATTGATTGTTTAAGGATGCACAGCAATTTCAATTAACTTTCGGAAAAGGGTTATCTCTACATGATGCATGTTTAAATCAAAATTATATTCCACAAATCTGTAGTCATTTACGACAAAAAGTGTCAAGAAATACTTTAATTTCATAGTTTTTACCAAAATGATAGAAAAAGAATGTTAAGAAAATATCAATTTGTATTTTTAAAGAGTTTTATTCCTCTCATACTTTCAAAACTAGCGTGATAACAAATGTTTGATAAAAACTTAGGAGTACTCAAAAACTGTACTGAAGTTTCCAATAGTACTACTGGAAAATAACATCTGCATATAGTTGATCAGTGTAAATATTGCCTTGATGCGTGAACGTGGATGAAGGTTATTTCAATATTGCGGTGTACCTTAACAGTAAGATTTCAATGGTCATCTTTCAAAAAAATTTGACATTATGTTGTACTTGAAAAAGGGGAAATATTTCTCAATTTGTCCAAAGCCAGTGAGAACCCTAATTATATTCCATTTTTTTTAGGTATTTAACAACATATATATTTAATAAATCCCGTCTTTTGTATCTTAATGCATGTGTAGATTAAATAGAATATTATAACGTTAAAGCAATTTGATATGTGAAAAAAGGTAGATCATAAAAAAACTTGCAAGAGGAAAACTATGACTTTTATAAAGCAGAAATTATTTCTATAATAGGCATGGTCATTTCATATCTCCCTTGGAAATCTCCATAATTAATTGGTAAATATGTCAAAATATTACAAAAACTGTACATTTTGGTTAAATTTGGATTGCTTGTCACAAATATAAAGTGAGGTAACTTGAGAAGTTGTAATACTGTAACAGTACAGTAATACTGTACTGGGTAATACTTCTTAGCCCGTCTAGTTCATGTACATGGGAATAGGAGGTTTTTTGCTTTTATTTTTGCAAGATAAAATGACAAACTAATTGTTAGAATTCCGGTCAAAAGAAAACAAGAAAACACTAAATGAATAAAGATTTCTCATAGAGAAAACTATTATACATAAGGTTAATATAACGAACAAATATGTTAATAAAAATCAAACAATACAAAGACAAGCACTATACTTATATTATAACATTTCTATTTTGTTAATATTACATTATAATGTTATTGTACACTTTATCACATTTAAGTAAGGGGAACGAGTGAATGTATACTTAAGGCCATTTCAAACGCAAGTATGGGTATTGTATCAAATCTAGATATGACATGAATAATAAACCCAGACAAAACTTTCTTGCCTTGTTTTTCAATTTTATTCCAACAATTTCATCACTTTAAAACACATTTAAAAATTAAGGATTAAAAGTTGTATTTTAAATTTTCATCAGGTGATGAAAAACATTAGACCAGTTTAATGCTTGTGAAACATGAAAGAGTTCTAAGCAACACTGAACTAGGCTTATTTTTTTCATTACCTGATAAAAACTCAAAATCCTTATATTTACATAATATTTTCCAACTATATTGTATTTTAGATAAAACATTATTTTTGCCATTTTGATATTTAAAAAGCAAAAAATATGCATTAAACCCCAAGACAATGTCATGAATGTAACAGCAATGATGTCATCATACTAAGAAAATGCTTGCGGCAAACGTCATGTGAACTTAACGACAAAGCGAGTCTCACCAGCAAAACAAAATCGTGAAACCAATGAACTGCAAACTGGTCCTTTTTCGCTCCATCCAGCTGCACATGTTTTTTATTGGGAAATCAAATGCAGTTAATCTATATAGTTATAATAACTTGCACTTTAGAAGACATTTTGTATATCTATCTTTCAACAACAGGGTTCTCATGATGTCACTTAATCATGTAGTCGACCTTCATTTTGCAGAATTCCTACAAGTCTCACTCTTCCATCATTGTGTTTGAGCAAACCATTACCATTCATACTGACTGAGAATCACACAATAAAACCCTACTCAGATATATTCACCAGCTGACCTGGGTTTTCATTGTTTCTGATTTGTATCATACAGTCTGAACAACACTCAAATCAAGATTTATATACTTCTACTACAGCATACATAGTAATGTGTAGCTACACTTGGGTCTCTTTATAACGTGGTTAGGTATAACGTGAAACTCAAAACACAGTTTTTCTGTTGCTCCCAAATTTAGATTAATATTTTCAACCAGATTCATTACAAACTCATGGTATTATAATTGATAAAAAAATCTTTACAAAATCGCTTATTGTTTGCGTGCTCGTTACATTTTTTCCAAACTGTGACCATGTATTTGTGCATCAATTACAACTTGATAATTCAGACTGGAATGATAACAAGTTCTTATTGTTATAAACATCACTTTTAATTGATTAACGCTGACAAACAATGATATGTCATATTTATCACACATAATTGTGTGTTTGTTTATGGTACTTTGACCAGAAACAATATTGCCAAATAATGTAGCGTAGTGCACCTTGGAATATTTTTAACGCACTTCAGCGTATGTCACGGTTTCATTCCGTAGATCCAAGCTACCACATTATAATGGGACCCGAGTGTATACATGAAAACAATAATATGTTTTCTATTTTTTTATAATGAACTAAAAATTGGAATGTATATTGGAAACATATTTGTAATTGGCAGGTGTAAAACCTTTTATAAAATAAGCCAACATATTTATAATAGTTGGGTATAAGTTATTTATAAGTTATTGATGTAATATTCCAACATATCTGTAATTGTCAGATACAAGACATTAATATTAATATATATTGTCATATTTTAATTGTTGGGTAAAAAAACAGTATGGGTTGTGTAACATTCACATAGAGTTTAAGGCTCACATTATACATTTGCATAGAGACAACTAACTAAACCAAATCATGTGGAGTTATATCTCCACTAATAACAGAGCACACATTAGTACACGACTGTACTACTAACTCTTCCCACAAACAATAACACACGCAAGGGAAAATTACAATGTTATTCAGGCATGACAGAAACAATTCTTAACTCAAGATTAAAAGAATTAATTGTTAACTTGGTTTTGTGATTAAGAGAGTAAGTACACAAAAATGAAGCTAGACTAACGCTAAAAACACATACATATATACATCATAAAGTAAATAGGACAAAACACAAACATGCACGGGCCAGATTCACTACACATCTCAAACTGAGAATTTCCTAACCTCAAAAAAGCGTAATATCTTGAAAGTTGAAAACTCAAACTTATAACATATTAAATGAACACACATAGTTGAAGTGGGAACACATCTCAAACCATTAGTAAAGGATTACAAGCAAAATGATCAATGCAAATGTAGTTATGACAATTCAAAAATTGAGCTGAGGAAAATATCAAGTTGAGATGTTTAGTAAAACTGAACCTGGCTAGAAATGTATGAAGTTTTCAAAAACCAAAGTGCTGGAACCGTCACGAGAAACAAAAGAACAATTGCATAAGTTAATAATTATCAAACTAAATGATGCACAACATTCATACATAAATATTGTACTATTTGTACACATTCTTTTATTTTCCCATATCATTTACCATATTTTCTATCCTATTAATGTAATTTTATTATTCATTTTTAGGCAATGTGCACCATTTATAAATTGCATATCATATTCTCAGTAATTGGCATGACTCATTTACTCCCTATAACTTTCTCATGATTTGAAATCTCATTTCTCACAAGTTGACACATACATCACATTAATTTGTACATTACTTATCATATCACCATTTGACTCATTTTATCATTAACAAATTGTTTCTCATTTATAACTTGTTTCTCATTTTCCCATTTATAACAACTTGTTTCTCATTTTCTAATTTATATCTTGTTTCTCATTTATAACTTGTTTATCATTTTCTCATTTATAACAACTTGTTTCTCATTTTCTAATTTATAACTTGTTTCTCATTTATAACTTGTTTATCATTTCTCATTTATAACAACTTGTTTCTCATTTTCTAATTTATAACTTGTTTCTCATTTATAACTTGTTTATCATTTTTCTCATTTAAAACAACTTGTTTCTCATTTTCTAATTTATAACTTGTTTCTCATTTATAACTTGTTTATCATTTCTCATTTAAAACAACTTGTTTCTCATTTTCTAATTTATAACTTGTTTCTCATTTATAACTTGTTTATCATTTCTCATTTATAACAACTTGTTTCTCATTTACAACTTGTTTATCATTTTCTCAGGATATCATTCAGCAAGTACTAGTGAAAATTAATACAGTTCAGACCCTTTATGAGATACAATATTTGTATTCTAATTACATATACACCCATAGGCATACCCGTTAACAATGTGAAGAGAAAATTGATGATATGGACACTGTATGTTGATATTAAATTCTTGATCGTAGCAGATTCATCACTCTTGCATGCATGGATGTCTTTGTTGGTGAATAAATCCTTTCCAAAGGGATAGGCAGATCATAGCAAACATTCATCTAACGGCTTGCACACATAGTTGTCTTTGTTGGTAATCAGATCACAACACACATTCATCTAATGACTTGAATGCATATATGTCTTTGCTGGTGAACAAATCCTTTCCAAAGAGATAGGCAGATCGTAGCAGACATTCATTTAATGACTTGCACACAAAGATGTCTTTGTTGGTGAACAAATCCTTTCCAAAGGGATAAGCAGATCGTAGCAAACATTCATCTAATGACTTGCACACAAAGATGTCTTTGTTGGTGAACAAATCCTTTCCAAAGGGATAGGCAGATCGTAGCAAACATTCATCTAATGACTTGCACACAAAGATGTCTTTGTTGGTGAACAAATTCTTTCCAAAGGGATAAGCAGATCTTAGCAGACATTCATCTTACAACTTTCACGTGTAGATGTCTTTGTTGGTGAGCAAATTATAACACACTTTCATCTTTCATCTAACTACTTGCACGCGAAGATGTCTTAATGTTGACCAAATCCTCTCCAAATGAACAGGTAGCAAGTATTGTTCATCATTTACTCTGAGCACATATGGGTTAATAAAATAAATACACTCTCATATAAATTAACACAAAAAACATAATTAATGCTATACATTGTACCGACTCTTTGTAAATCTTTCTTGAGCTTGGCAATATTCATTATATATTAATTTAAACAAAAATAAATGGAAAATAATAACAAGAAATGCTATCGAGACCCAGAATATTGTTGGCAGTCCTCCAAAATGATGGCCATGTTTGTGTAAGGCAATCACATGGTGTTCATGGGCCGGTGCTGCAAATAAAGAAACAAATTTAAAATAATTATTTAAGTTGAAAATCAATTAAAAATATTTCAATGTTATAAGGCCATTATAAATTAATTTCTAGATTATCATCCACATTTTTCTTAAAAATGGGGAGGACGGGAGGATTTTATTTTTATCTTCTATTTTAAAAATTTTTGATGTTTTTTGTGTGTTTTTTTAAAATAAGACGTGGGCTCTCCACTCTGTCCATTGTTTCACAACAAACTCACTCAATTGGCTGCTGTATAACTTGAAGCTATATATGTTCCCCCAACAAATCACAGACTTTAACCAAGTTAAACACTTAAGTGTTTACACTGCCTACTCCGGAGTCTATATATGTCATATAACCAGACACTTGGGATAACTATTTACACTTGGCAGGCCTCTTTCCTGCCAAAACAGTAATCCCTCGAGACGGAATTTTCTATCCTAATCTCAAACCCATGTAAGATTCTTATATTCATTACATCATCAAGTTATTTCCTCAATGTATGCATTTGTTAAAGAAAAGGTGATTGATTCCTTTCCAACTTACCTTCTACTATTTCATTAACATGGATAGCATGTTTGTATTCCTCCATATGTATTTTATCAGCAGTTATATAAAGTATAGCAGTCAATGGGTCCGTTAGCTTTACTGGAAATTGAGACCAGCCATTACTGCAATGTAAGACAAATAATATAGAAACGGAAACTGGCACCGGCCATCACTGCAATGTAAGACAAATAATATAGAAAAGAAAACTCGGACCAGGCATTACTGCAATGTAAGACAAATAATGTAAAAATGGAAACTGGGAACAGCCATTACTGCAATGTAAAATAAATAATAAAGAAACAAAAAACTGTGACCAGCCATTACTGCAATATAAGACAAATAATATAGAAACGGAAACTGGGACCAGCCATTACTGCAATGTAAGACAAATAATGTAGAAACGGAAACTGGGACCAGCCATTACTGCAATGTAAGACAAATAATGTAGAAACGGAAACTGGGACCAGCCATTACTGCGATGTAAGACAAATAATATAGAAAAGGAAGCTGGGACCAACTATTACTGCAATGTAAGTCAAATAATATAGAAAAAGGAAACTGGGACCAACTATTACTGCAATGTACCATAAGTCAAATAATATAGATGAAAACTGGCCGCAACCATTACTGCAATGTTAGTCTAACAATATAAAGTAGGAAATTGGTACCAGCCATTACCACAATGAAAGTCAAATAAAATACAGTAGAAAACTGGGACCAGCCACTTCTGCAATGTAAGTCAAACAATATAAAATAGGAAACTGGGACCAGCCTTTACTGCAATGTAAGTCAAATAATATAAAGTAGGAAACTGGCACCAGACATTATGCAACTTAAGACAAATAACCTAAGATATGGATCTTGAACTAGCCATTAAAGCGATGTTATACAAACAACATAAAATAGGAAACCGGGACCAGCCATTACTGCAATGTAAGTCAATATAAAGTAAGAAACTTGCACCAGCCATTACTGCAATGTAAGTCAATATAAAGTAGGAAACTGGCACCAGCCATAACTCAATGTAAGTCAAACAATATAGAGACAAAAACTGGCACCAGTCATTACTCAATGTAAGTAAAACAATATAAAGTAGGAATCTGGCACCAGCCATTACTGCAATGTAAGTCAATATAAAGTAAGAAACTTGCACCAGCCATTACTGCAATGTAAGTCAATATAAAGTAGGAAACTGGCACCAGCCATAACTCAATGTAAGTCAAACAATATAGAGACAAAAACTGGCACCAGCCATTGCTCAATGTAAGTCAAACAATATAGAGACAAAAACTGGCACCAGCCATTACTCAATGTAAGTCAAACAATATAGAGACAAAAACTGGCACCAGTCATTGCTCAATGTAAGTCAAACAATATAGAGACAAAAACTGGCACCAGCCATTACTGCAATGTAAGTCAAACAATATAAAACAGAAAACTGGCACCAGCCATTACTGCAATGTCAGTAAAACAATATAAAACAGGAAACTGGCACCAGCCATTGCTCAATTTAAGTCAAACAATATAGAGACAAAGTCTGGCACCAGCCATTACTGCAATGTAAGTCAAACAATATAAAGTAGGAAACTGGCACCAGCCATTACTCAGTGTAAGTCAAACAATATAGAGACAAAAACTGGCACCAGCCATTGCTCAATGCAAGTCAAACAATATAGAGACAAAAACTGGCACTAGCCATTACAGCAATGTAAGTCAAACAATATAAAACAGGAAACTGGCACCAGCCATTACTGCAATGTAAGTAAAACAATATAAAGCAGGAAACTGGTACCAGCCATTGTTCAATGCAAGTCAAAGAGTATGGTTTTAGAGACAAAAACTTGCACCAGCCATTACTACAATGGCTATATGTACTGATGCTCTATGTTTATCTTGTATTGTTCATGTAAAGGAGCCCTGTGTGGCTATATGTACTGATGCTCTATGTTTATCTTGTATTGTACATGTAAAGGAGCCCTGTGTGGCTATATGTACTGATGCTCTATGTTTATCTTGTATTGTTCATGTAAAGGAGCCCTGTGTGGCTATATGTACTGATGCTCTATGTTTATCTTGTATTGTACATGTAAAGGAGTCCTGTGTGGCTATATGTACTGATGCTCTATGTTTATCTTGTATTGTTCATGTAAAGGAGCCCTGTGTGGCTATATACACTGATGCTCTATGTTTATCTTGTATTGTTCATGTAAAGGAGCCCTGTGTGGCTATATGTACTGATGCTCTATGTTTATCTTGTATTGTACATGTAAAGGAGCCCTGTGTGGCTATATGTACTGATGCTCTATGTTTATCTTGTATTGTTCATGTAAAGGAGCCCTGTGTGGCTATGTGTACTGATGCTCTATGTTTATCTTGTATTGTTCATGTAAAGGAGCCCTGTGTGGCTATGTGTACTGATGCTCTATGTTTATCTTGTATTGTTCATGTAAAGGAGCCCTGTGTGGCTATATGTACTGATGCTCTATGTTTATCTTGTATTGTTCATGTAAAGGAGCCCTGTGTGGCTATATGTACTGATGCTCTATGTTGATCATGACTGAGAGTCAAAGTGGAGTTCAGTAAATGAATGAAACTGCAAGCCATCATCTTTTTATTATCCCTACATTAAAGAAGAGTTTAGTTATACTAATTTATTTTAGCTTGATTGTTATGAAAGCTCAGAGCTCTCGAGCTCACTTCCTAGGTAGAACCAGTACTGAGTGTTTAATGAGAGGCATCAGGTCAAGCTGGGGATTGAAGCCGCAACCTCTGTAGTGAGCAGCCAACACTCTATCCATTACACTACCACCCCGACTTGAAGAAAAGAAGAGTTTGTTATATATACAAAACTTAGGGGGCTCTCCGTGGCCGGGTGATCTAAGGCACTGTCTCAAGACCATTTACTTCTCACCACTAATGTCGTAGGTTTGAGTTCTGCTCGCTAAAAAAAATTTATGTGAAAAAAATTTGCCAACTACTTTCTGAGGTGGTTCTACTCAGATTCATTCTGAGGTTTTTCTCCACAAATAAATAGTAATATGGACATGTCATATATAACCTGACAATATGGACATGTCATATATAACCTGACAATATGGACATGTCATATATAACCTGACAATTTGTTTAAAATGGCATTGAACCCCATTAAAAAACCAACACCACTAGACAATCATAACTCACCTTAACTGCACAGGAGGGTCAAGGCATCCTGCATCACAAGCATAATACGGTTTATCATTACGATCCAGTGCCACGTGGATCGTGGCCTTATTGTCCTCCCCCACTAATACTGATATATTTAAATGTGTATTGTTGCCATAATTTATACGGTGGAAATTGAAATCTCTGTGAGTGTCTTTAGGGTGTAATCTCATTTCTAAGTGATCGTTGCCAAAGTGAAGTGATCCGATACTGAGAATCATAGCCTGTAACACGCCCTCAACACCTGCAAGCATACAGAAACAACCTCCAGCTCATGCATCATTGTGGTAAAATCTCATCAACTTAAAATCAGTCATGCACTGCTTGGGTGTGTTTCATATATACTAAGTAAGAGGGGAAGTAGTCCTTAAGTTGGAAAATCAGCTTTCCTACCGCTTGTTTCACAAGTACTAGTATGCTCATTTTGTCTTTAATATGAATTCTGCCCTTTCAACTCCTTACATGTGAAATATACGATATCCAGTTTATTTGCGTGAGGACTCACATCAATATTATCTCCCTTGAATTCTCGAACCTACAGATGAAGGAAGTAGAATTAGTTCTCTTTTTCTTCTTTTTTTCAGGGCTTTGTAGTGAATTGTTTTTATTACCAGTGTTAAATTGTCAGTATTTTAGAAGTCACCACTGAAAAATTTGATGCTGACAACAGATTTCTAGGCAATTCTGAGGGTTTTTTAGAATTGTTGGTTTGAACCCCATCATTGGCAAATAGCTGACATGTTATTACTGTGGAAATTGATATGTATCACAAAACCAGTGAAGAATTTGAGCCCAGACACATGCTTGAGACTTTGTTTTTTCACTGTTTTGGACACAACTCTTACAATGGAGCACTATAGAAAATTTAATAATTGTGTGAGACGTTGAGGATTGACTGATATATCAATTGAATGTTTAGCATCATTTTAAGACATCAAAGGCTAGCAGGTGATCAGTCAACTCTAACCACTCGTTCCTGGGATCCTAGAAGGTTAACCAGTTCTCGAGCACACAGTTCCCCAGGTAATTGATAACTTTCCCACTGTAATCAACGGTGGAAGACAAATGACAATGAAACGCAATGTCATATAATATCAATCATTATGGCAACTGTGACTGGGAGGGATTCAAACTGACAACCCCTTGATTGACAGTCAGACATGTTACTGACTGAGCTAATGGGATCCAGCTATTGCCCGAGAAAACCATTGCCTATCTGCAAGCAACATAATCATTATGATTATTTGGATAGATCGGCCCTTAATTTCAGCAATGAGAGGTAAATTAAAGCACATGGCCAAGGTGAGACATAATTAAAAAAAAAATTGGGGGGGGGGGGGGGGGGGTTTAATGCCACTTTCACACTTTCAACAACACAATACAAGTCATATACAGAATCCAATTCCTTTAGTGAAGGTAGACCTCAGAATTTATCTCAGATGAACCATCAACCTTCTAAGTAACAGGCAAATTTTTTCACCATAAACTTTTCAACAACTGGGTTAGGACCCACGATTCAGTGGTAAGAGGCAAGTGATTTTGAGACCTTAGACCAGATGGCCATGAAGAACATGATTCATCAAGTACATGATACGAATGGTATAGAAAGTATTCTACTAACAAGAAAGCCACATTGACCATAAAGGGAATTTATCAGGATTTTTCAAACTTTTAAAATTGTCTAAAAACATTATATTTCAAATATATCACGACTTAAATAGATTTCCCACTTAAAAGTGCAACATATTTTGTGACATATTAAAGAGTCACATGATTTCATTTTGATTTTAATTTGATCCATTATATAGGTAGTAAAAATTGTTACATCTTAGAAAGAGTCCGAATAACGTCAAGCAGTATTTAAATACTGTTTATTTTTAGAAAGGGAATTTTGTTTTGGGAATATCACTTCATTTTAAGTATTGATTTTGTCAAGTTTGTGTAGATTTATCATATCAAATCATTCTGATTTTATTTAGTAATGATAATGAGATGTTTAATAATTACTATAAATATATTTTTAGACATGTATAGCGTTTTTTCCTGATACACTCCCTTTAAATCGCAAGTATATAACAGAGCTTCAACTCGACCATTCACTCAAAACAGGCTTGTTAAAAAAGTATTCTAACTACTACTGAAGGTTAAGTTAAGATCCAATAATAATTGCTAGTGTTAGAGTGTACAAAAGGTGAAATAAAGGAATTTCAAACATTGTACAGACCAGGGCTTCTAACATTTCAGGTTTTTTACTGACGTAAGAATCACACTTATTTTGAAAAAATCACTTATATCTCTTTACATTATGCCTTTACATGTATGCATACCCCACCCACCAGGTCAGCTGCACAATGTATTTTCTCCATTTATTCAATAATAGAGAACTATGTAAAGTTTATTTTTGTATTATTATTTATAACTGACTTTATCACAATGTGTACATTTTAATGACCAACATCATGTTTTCGCTTTACTGAATAATTGGATAATGAATGCACTACAAACTGTAACTCTGACATTCATTATCCAATTTGGCTAGTTTAAGACCTTGTATTGATAATACAGCTATATAACTACTATGTAACTTTTATGTAGATACAATATATAAAATGCAGGTGCTAGTGTGCACACAACCTTGACAGATGAACAGACAACGGACAACGGACGATCACAATAACTCAATAAGAGCTTTGCTCAGGTAAGCTAAAATTAATGCATGGGTTGTTTATTGAACTCCTGCACCCTGTATGTGAAAACTATGTTATGGGTATATCTATGTGATAAACTAATAATATGATAATATGATGCCTACCAGCCTGTATCATCTGCTGACATCCTTGTTTCTCCAGTGTAATAATCCAGGTGGCAACAATTCGGGCGATACTATCCTCGTCTATAGGGTCTACCCACAGAGTGCTTGATGTACTAATAATCAGATATACAATATACATGTATATAAGCATAAACATACTTAAACAACAACAGAACTGCCGTGGCTTTTACATGCTCACATAGAAGTCATATTTAACATATTGTTGGTCTCCATTCGAAATGGCTAACTAACAAAATTGCAAATTTTTCAGGCAGATTGATTGATTGAATATTTAGCGTCATTTTTATGCCATTGAGGGCTAACAGACGATCAGTTAACGTTACCGCTGTTTCCTTGGATCCTGAAAGGTTAACCAGTACTCAAGCACACCCCATCTCCGCAAGTAACTGATAACTTTCCCACTTGAATCAGTGGTGAGAGACAAATGATAATGAAACACAATGTCATATATCAATCATCACAGAGGCTGTTGCTTTTCAGAAGAAACAACAATTAAATTTTCTCAAATAGATTGATATTACAGACATGAAAACTTAGAAAAAATAAAGGTATGGTAATGTTACATTGTATTCAATTTTACAGCAGAGTGCTAGTTTGGTGTAGAGAATGATGCTTCACATCATGATGCACTCTTTTATGAAAAATGTAGTCAATTTTAAATAATATTTCGGTATTGCTGCATAAAAATAGTTTTATGTACGGCATTTTAGTAATGCCAGTTTATCATTTTCACATTTTGCACATGTTCACATGGTCAAAATGACCTGTTCTGATTGGATATCAATTTCGTCGTTTTGCATGCAGAAAGTTACTTGAGAAAGTTTCCAGTTACTTGCGAAAGGATGGTGGTTCTACTCAGTCTGAGGTTTTCCTCCACCAATAAAACTGGATATGCCATATATAAATGTGTTGAAAATGGTGTTTAACCCCATTCAATAATAAAAAAAAAAAAATGACTTACAGTGAAGTATGTCCATTGTAACATTTATCTGGGTAATGGAGTGTCTTCTTCAGCAGGAGTGCATCCTCAGGACTTGTTTTGGGATCATGCAGGGGAGCAGCCACGTTACTCAGCACATAATATATTGTACTGTTTATTTTGTCACCATTGAGAGCCCCAGCTGCACGAGAATAACTGATACTGAAACCACTCTGCCACAGCTGCAATTTAAATATCAAAGAAAAATTAATAATGTAAATTTCATCGACAATACGCCATGGTAAAAGATCTGCTGGCTTTTGGCCAATATATACTCAGCAAAAAAAAGAAACTTTACTCTTCATGAATTGGTTATTTTCAAAATCTTGTTTGAAACATTGCACTGACATTGGTATGGCTGTATCAGTTGATCATTTTGTAACAAATCTGTATTTTCATTGGACATTTGAAGTGTAGTTTTGTATCCATAACTTAATGATAAAGTGGACAAGGGTAGTAAACAAAAATATTGTTTTTTTAACTGAAACTGAAATTTGCACTGTTATTGTTGCTTTTCAACTTTGTTTTTAAGACTAATATTAGTGAAGCATAGTTGTGAACCAAGTAAGTAAGAATTACAAGTTTATTCTTTATTTTTAAAGGGTGACTTGATTGACAAAGTCCACCTTCCTTGAGGCCCTCTCAAAACAAGTACATCATATAACAAAGTCCACAAAATTATATTGTTTTTTCAATTGTTTGATTAACAACAGTTCTGTTTATGTTATGCACATTTGTTATCTACCTGGTTGACCCCGGATCGTACAAATCATGCAAAACAGGATTTTTACAGCGGGGCTAATATCACTTGTGTTTAAATAAACAAGTTTTCATAATTTAAACAGACTGACGCAATGCCGACATTTTTTATTAACATCTAAGTTATAAATGTAGAAATTAAAAAAGTTATTGCACTTTAAACAGAGTAAAGTTTCTTGTTTTGCTCAGTATAGTTAAACATGAATTTTCCTGGTTATCATTGATCTATATATTTCTATTGTGAATTAAGAAGAAAAAAAAAGCATACAATATATCTAAATTTGATGAATGTATACTTTATTATGTAAAATTATTTTTGCTTTGTTAAAATTGTATAAACTGAATAGAAAAAAATATCTTGGATGGAACATTAACCCTACTTTTCTGATTATACTCTTGCCCTCCAGATGTAAACAAACAATTAAATGTAAGTTTCCACTCCTTAACTTGGGTCATTCAATGAATAAAACCACGTAACATGCTTTATTTACCACAGAAACAAAGAAAGTAAACAAAATATTGTTTTACACCTCAGGCCATAATCAATTAATTGCTAGATTATCATCCATGCCCACACTCTAATTTTCATGCTGCCCAAACCATTTTTATTTTGGCCTTAAACAGATTTCATACCAGCTGTTGAGGGGTATGATAAAAATGGACAGCTCTCATCAAGTGCTTACCTTTTCCCATAATTTTGTATGTTGTTCACGCAAATCTTCAGGTTCAGTTTTCATGGCTGTTGAAATGTCCTATAAAGATACAACTACATCTAAACATCTTACACAAATAAAAGAAACACTGGCCCTAAACTGAGGGACAATATAAAAACAAAGATGTTTAGATTTAATCACCATAACTTAGTTTTATTCCATCTGACCAGTTCAAGTAATTGTGATGAAGATCCAATCCAAATCAGAACAAGTAAATGAACAAATGCTGAACAAAGATGATCAAGTTCCATAGATACAAGGTTTGCCAGAATTCTAAGCAAGAAGCATTGTCATTTTGAATCTATAGATTCAAAATAATTCAATGTAAAATCAGGTACAAAGACTTGTTGATATAAATTCTCCTTAAATGCTGGAACATCTGCAGACATATAAAACCAGTTGTGTATGTCCGCCTGTATACTTGTAGCACATGCACAATACTCAATGTTTACTAAACTAAGGGTCCTTTGTGACAGAGTGGTCAAATGGCCATCAAGCTGGGGCGATAGTGTAATGGATAGAGTGTTGGACGCTAACGCCAGAGGTTGTGAGTACGATCCCCAGCTTGACCTGACGCCTCTCATAAAACATCATTCAGTACTGGTTCTACTGGTTCGAGGAAGCGGACTCGAAAGTGGTTTGTATAAGCTCTGGGCTTTCAACGCAATCGAGCTAAAATAATTAGTATAAACTAAATGGCCATTTCATGATCACTAACCTCTCAGCACAGAGGTCATGTGGTCACGTCTACCTCTGTCCAATCATTTTATACGAGAAAATTTGCCAGTTACTTGCCTAAGGACAGTGGTTTTATTGATTGATTAAAGATTTAGCAAAATTTTTATGCCACAGATGATCTGTTAACCTAACCACTCTTTCCTGGGATCCTGAGAGGTTAACCACTACTTAAGCATACCCCATCCTCGAAAGTAGCTGATAACTTTCTGACTCGAATCTGCGCCGAGAGACGAATGATAATAAGACACAATGTCGTATATAAATCAACACGGACACTGTTACCTTGCAGGGATTCAAACTCACGACCCCTAGATTGATAGTCAGACGTGCTAACGACTGAGCTAATTGGGCCCAGTTCTACTCAGATTCATGTTTGTGTATCTGGCTGGTCCTCCACCAAGAAAACATTGCCGTATATAATCTTCAATGCGCTGAAAATGGCACAAAACACGTTTTTTTAATACAAATTAACATTTTTATGATTGTATATTTACCCTTTTACACATCTGTTCCATTTCATAAATCTGTTCCTTCACTTTCTCTAGCTGACTTGCTCTGGTATAGTGAACTGTTGACATCACAAATAGCCTGGAAGACCTGGAGCACACACAGATACACTGGATTACACTTGGATTAAATCAAGATCTATTTAATTAACTTGTTCATTTACATATCTTATGTAATTACAAGCAACCAATGACCAACTGTAGTTAATATAACCAAGGACTAATGATAGGATAGGCCAGGGCTTTCCCCAGGCCAATAAGGAGTAGCGTGCCGTGATCCCTTAATTTCATATACATCCATACCATGATCTTTTATATTAGCCATGATGCTTTAAAATCTAGCCGTGATGCCTAAAAATAGTGGTTAATCTTATCACAATACACAGACTCCCAACAGAGATTTGGGTGATGTATGACACAATCTGCTGGTTAACAACATGAAAGTGTCTGTATGACCCTGATCATATAATCTGCTCTGGATCTCAGATGTTAGAGAGAGAAGCAGCCAATGGTCAAGCCTTTAACTGACTTTGAGGTATAATCCCACCATTGATTTTTGGTCTTTATTCTATAGTAAATAATAAAAGTTTAAAGGCTTGTCATTCATAGAGAATCCCAAATGAAAGAAGTGAAACCTACATTTTACTGTTTGTCAATCTCTACACTATCAAACTATGATGAGAAAAGTAGGGGTCATGTGTCATATAAGAGATTTTTTTTCTGCTCAGTGTGTACAATGTTGACAAAGTGAAAGTAGACTTCTGAAATCATGTAATTCATACCCCAATTTCCAAGCATCAATTTTTTTTTCTAAATTCACAAGTCAAACATGACAATGCTATTAAATTGTTCAAAAAACATCAATTATGCCATTTAAATAAAAAAAGAGCATTAAAATAAGGAAAATGCATTTTTAAAGAAGAAGAAACGAGGATTATTTATCACCGCCATTATGCCTTGATCAACACTTCAATTAAAGAATAACTGTTGATCCTGGCGGAGAACTATAATGATTAAAGAAGTATACGTAATGTTAATTTCTTAATTGATCAGCAATTTGTGGAAGGAAAAGAAATATAATGATTGTCTACAAACAGTCTGCTGATAACTGGTAATTATTACACAATAATTGTTTTGATATTAATTAGATTTGTTTTAAGTTCAGCAGTTTGTTTAAATTGCTTTTACTCGAAAAAAAAAAAGTACTGTATATATATATGTTTATTTTTTTAACTTTTAAATAAGTTAACCTTCAAAGTTGACTAAATCCATACCATGTCTAAACAGTCTCAGAAACGCTCATTTTCTGGGTAAATGGATAAATTTTTAATTAGATCCAGTGTTCCTGGATCTTCTTTAAATACTGATAATTGTTTTTCTGTTTTGCAGGCATTGGCCCACCACTTCAACCTCGATGACAAGAGAGTTGTTAAGGAGTGGAAGTTAGTCAAGGCTACAGTTGTAAATGACCCATCTTCTCAAGGTGCCAAGACAGACAAGATCATGCAGTATGGTATGTGACCAGCTTGGAACATTCCCACCCTACCCTGTACAAGGTGCCAAAACAGACAAGATCATGCTGTATGGTATGTGACCAGCTTGGAACATTCCCACCCTACCCTGTACAAGGTGCCAAGACAGACAAGATCATGCAGTATGGTATGTGACCAGCTTGAAACATTCCCACCCTACCCTGTACAAGGTGCCAAGACAGACAAGATCATGCAGTATGGTATGTGACTAGATTGAAACATTCCCACCCTACCCTGTACAAGGTGCCAAGACAGACAAGATCATGCAGTATGGTATGTGACTAGATTGAAACATTCCCACCCTACCCTGTACAAGGTGCCAAGACAGACAAGGTCATGCAGTATGGTATGTGACCAGCTTGGAACAGCCCCACCCTACCATGTACAAGGTGCCAAGACAGACAAGATCATGCAGTATGTGACCAGCTTGGAACATTCCCACCCTACCCTGTACAAGGTGCCAAGGCAGACAAGATCATGCAGTATGTGACCAGCTTGGAACATTCCCACCCTACCCTGTACAAGGTGCCAAGGCAGACAAGATCATGCAGTATGGTATGTAACCAGCTTGGAACAGCCCCACCCTACCCTGTACAAGGTGCCAAGACAGACAAGATCATGCAGTATGTGACCAGCTTGGAACATTCCCACCCTACCCTGTACAAGGTGCCAAGGCAGACAAGATCATGCAGTATGTGACCAGCTTGGAACATTCCCACCCTACCCTGTACAAGGTGCCAAGGTAGACAAGATCATGCAGTATGTGACCAGCTTGGAACATTCCCACCCTACCCTGTACAAGTTGCCAAGGCAGACAAGATCATGCAGTATGTGACCAGCTTGGAACAGCCCCACCCTACCCTGTACAAGGTGCCAAGGCAGACAAGATCATGCAGTATAGTATGTGACCAGCTTGGAACATTCCCACCCTACCCTGTACAAGGTGCCAAGGCAGACAAGATCATGCAGTATGTGACCAGCTTGAAACATTCCCACCCTACCCTGTACAAGTTGCCAAGGCAGACAAGATCATGCAGTATGTGACCAGCTTGGAACATTCCCACCCTACCCTGTACAAGGTGCCAAGGCAGACAAGATCATGCAGTATGGTATGTAACCAGCTTGGAACAGCCCCACCCTACCCTGTACAAGGTGCCAAGACAGACAAGATCATGCAGTATGTGACCAGCTTGGAACATTCCCACCCTACCCTGTACAAGGTGCCAAGGCAGACAAGATCATGCAGTATGTGACCAGCTTGGAACATTCCCACCCTACCCTGTACAAGGTGCCAAGGTAGACAAGATCATGCAGTATGTGACCAGCTTGGAACATTCCCACCCTACCCTGTACAAGTTGCCAAGGCAGACAAGATCATGCAGTATGTGACCAGCTTGGAACAGCCCCACCCTACCCTGTACAAGGTGCCAAGGCAGACAAGATCATGCAGTATAGTATGTGACCAGCTTGGAACATTCCCACCCTACCCTGTACAAGGTGCCAAGGCAGACAAGATCATGCAGTATGTGACCAGCTTGAAACATTCCCACCCTACCCTGTACAAGGTGCCAAGGCAGACAAGATCATGCAGTATGTGACCAGATTGGAACATTCCCACCCTACCCTGTACAAGGTGCCAAGGTAGACAAGATCATGCAGTATGTGACCAGCTTGGAACATTCCCACCCTACCCTGTACAAGGTGCCAAGGTAGACAAGATCATGCAGTATGGTATGTGACCAGCTTGGAACATTCCCACCCTACCCTGTACAAGGTGCCAAAGCAGACAAGATCATGCAGTATGGTTTGTGACCAGCTTGGAACAGTCCCACCCTACCTAGTACAAGGTGCCAAAGCAGACAAGATCATGCAGTATGGTATGTGACCAGCTTGGAACATTCCCACCCTACCCTGTACAAGGTGCCAAGGCAGACAAGATCATGCAGTTTGTGATCAGCTTGGAACAGTCCCACCCTACCCTGTACAAGGTGCCAAGGCAGATAAGATCATGCAGTATGTGACCAGCTTGGAACATTCCCACCCTACCCTGTACAAGGTGCCAAGGCAGACAAGATCATGCAGTATGTGACCAGCTTGGAACAGTCCCACCCTACCCTGTACAAGGTGCCAAGGCAGACAAGATCATGCAGTATGTGACCAGCTTGGAACAGTCCCACCCTACCCTGTACAAGGTGCCAAGGTAGACAAGATCATGCAGTATGGTATGTGACCAGCTTAGAACATTCCCACCCTACCCTATACAAGGTGCCAAGGCAGACAAGATCATGCAGTATGGTATATGACCAGCTTGGAACATTCCCACCCTACCCTGTACAAGGTTCCAAGGCAGACAAGATCATGCAGCATGGTATGTGACCAGCTTGGAACGTTCCCACCCTACCCTGTACAAGGTGGCTGCTGTTGGACTTTTGTTGCCCACATCCACTGCTGGTAATATATTTTTTTAATAAATTACTATTAGTTATTAATTGATTTTTGAACTACATCATTATATATTATATAAGATGTTATCAATTGTCTTATATTGATTGTGGCTTTAAGTTAACTATCTCTTCTTATTTCCGACTGTGAGAGGGGCTTCTCAACCCTGAAGAGAGTGAAGACCATTGACAGAAACTCTCTCAGTAACAAGGTCTTGTCAGAATTAAGACATATTCTCATTACAGCATTTAGAGTATGCTGTCCCATCCTGTTTAACTTCCTTAGTTGTGTCAGATACAAATAATAACTCACACAGTTTGCAGCAATAACCAGCATTGGATGCACTGAAGTACAGCCGTGTATATATGCTTTCATTTTGAAGAGCAAAAAACATGCTGTCAGTCAGAAACAAGTTTATAATAATCGCTATCAGTATCTGACCGGTGTTGGTTAGAAAAAGTGTCCATAACTGATGGGACAATTATTGTGCCATTTTCAACACTCACAGGCTTCTGAGCAGGTGGAGAAGATGTCACACTAACACATAAAGCTGACTGTAAAGCTGACTGTTAAAAGAAATTGTCAATAGTTTGTTGTTTATTAGAGGAAGCCTTTAATATCTTAAGGTAATATTTCTAATTATGCAACATTATTTTGTTTATTTCACAATACATATAAATGCTTGCTAACGCTTCCACAAACTTAATAAGCATCTGTGCTATAATGGCGTGCTATAATGGCGAAGTTACAAAGAACACATTCTCCGGATCAATCAAAAGCTCTAGAATCTTAAGGAAACTAGACTGCTTCACCGTATTTTCATTTTCCAAACTTACAGTTATCTACTTGAATCCGGTCCATGTGCAGGAAATCAGTCTAAAAGCACATGCTCAGAAAAGCAGTTTAAAAGCAGTTTCATACTCAATTCAGAATGGCAAAATCTGCGCTTATTTTTCAAGGCAGTTTCACTAGTTTTTGAAACTTCCAAATCGGAATTTTTACCCATCAACTGGGAAAAAAAGATACTATTTGTGATTGGGAATAGGACCAAATAACGACTATAAAAATGGCCTAAAAAAACACAAATAGTGCTGTTATTAAATAAGGTGTATACAATTACTATGCTTGTATGCAAGTTAAAAGTATCTTTATAAACAGAGAACTACAGAACTAAAAAGTGTATCAACTTTATCCTCTTGAACATTTTTATATAATAATAAGTTGCATTATTGAAAATTTAGATCTAACAGTGAATAACTAAATTGAAACTTGTCTCAACTAGAATCAGTTAGTGAAAACTGATGGACTTTTTCTGTATTTTGTTAGGAAAAGGAGCCTGCTTTACATGCTTTACTTTCAAACATGCCCTTTGCCTATCGAGTAAATTCAATTTCAAAAATGCCATGTTTTCAATACCTGAAAAAATAAGTTTCCAAGCGGTAGTTTTAAATGATGTGTGAACATCACATAATATTTCTCCTTCTTGGAGAAATCCATTGTAGAAATACTGAATAGATCTATTAGGTTAATCAATATATTTCAAAGCAAATAAACAGTAAACAGATCTATTATTGATTAACTCATGACCGATATCACTGACTAACTATATCTTTGTCATCTCGATTTTACATCATGTTTTTGCCAAGTGGCGAAATAAGTATGAAGTAAACACGCATAATGTAAAGATATTATAATCATATTTGCCAACAATAATATACTTATCAAACGGCATAACAAGGAGAGTGGTCTAGTAGACAGAGAGGGATAGCACCTGATGGGAAGGAGAAGATGACAACAATTATATGCTGTCCGTAATATTTGTCATATGTTTAGCAAATTTATATCCGAAAATTCATTTCGCTTTTTCTTTTAAAAAAAACAACGATTTTTATTTGTTAGTTTTTATTAGCTAGTTTTTAATGTTTCATCAAAATGGAATTGCGATGCATGACATCTGACAATGATATCGATGCATCATAGGTCTAAGGAATGCATTGCATCATGACGTATTGGAATTTTAATTTATCACCTGATACACACATCGGCGGAAAGGTGAATTGTGATCCATCGATAAATCGTTACACCTCTAGTTCAAGTCCTTCAGAATAATTGTTTTCACTGTAATTTGATAAACAATTATCCCTCAGAATTGGACTAGAACATTTCAATCATGTATGACACAATACTTCAGGATGCCATCTTTAAAACTATATATACATGTAGGTTGTTCATTCTCACAAATGCAAACCTATGATTGATTGATTGAATATTTATCGTCATTTTTATGCCATTGAGGGCTAACAGATGATCAGTTAACCTAACCACTGGGATCCTGAAAGGTTAACCAGTACTTGAGCACACCCTATCTCTGAAAGTAACTGATAACTTTCCCACTTGAATCAGTGGTGAGAGATGAATGATAATGAGACACAATGTTGTATATCCATCATCACAGAGACTTTTGCCAGGCAGTGATGCGAACTCACAACCCCTGGATTGAGCATACCCCTGAATGAAACTTTCAGATTCCAAAACCTCTCAGATGAACAAAATTAATTTCACAGATTTTCTCTTTTAATTGAAATACTTACTTTCCGGCCTCTAACAATTCTTGTTTATCTTTTAACTTTACGGTTGCAATAGAAACTGCCACATATGCATCACTGTCTTCTATTTTCACAACTCCACTTGTGACCATGTATTGTCTCATGATCCCAATATAGTCATTATCTCTGAAATAGTTTTAGTAACCAGGTTTCAAATTGTTTTTGTAATTAACTCTGATGGTACAGGTAAAAATAATCATGTGTTCATCAGATAAAGGAATAGATGAGGTTTAAGATTACTTATTCCACAATTACTAGATATTTCTACAGAAGTAAGATCCTCCATGATTGAATGATCTAAGGCTTTGTCGTAAGGCCATTGGCCTCTCAAAGCTGAGTCATAGGTTCAAGTAAGCCCAGCTCAGTCCTTATCTTTATGTCAGAAAGTTTGTCAGTTTCCTGAGGATGGATGATGGCTATATTATGATAAAGATGTTCCTCCATCAGTAAAACTTTGTTAAGTGAAACTCCATTCAACAGAAGTATACACTAATCTAGTTCTATAAAATGGAAATAAATCACAGCATCCAGTAACTTCTTTCTAGTTTAAAATTTGTCAAAAAGTGTGAAGTGAGTGGTCCAATGGTAGAGTATCATACCCAGAATCGGACAGGTTCGATCCTCCATCATTGATATGTGTAGTGTCCTCGAGCATTTACTACATACGCGAAGTACTGGTTCTACCCAGGAAGACACTGAGCATGATTTGTAGAAGTTGTAAGAAACTTGTTTCGCATTTGAAGTAAAATAAGTAAGTTTTAAACTAAATATAAAATGTAGAAAACAAGGTAGAGGTTTTCTCACCCGCCAAGTGTCTGTTTAGAGCCCTCCCAACCAGACTCTCCCACCTGATCCAGCTCGACGATCACGTCCGAGTGAGTTGGATTGTTCATGCGGATCTCCTGAACCAGCATGGATGGGTGGGAGCGGTGGGCGTACATCTGCGACTCCACCGATATACAACCATGCTTCTGTAAAACAAATGAGAACATTAAAGAACATTTAAGCCGCATGGTGGTAAAGTGAAGAGAATGTTTGTCTATCAAGCTAGAGGTAGGGGGTTTAATCCTGGGTTTAACCTTACGGTCTCTTATTAACAACACCTAGTACTGAGTCTACCTAGGAAATTGGACGAGAACAATTCATAAATTCTCAAGACTTTATTTCACAAAGCTAAAATAATCTGATTATTGTACATATATAATGCACAGTAGCTGTTAAGGAAAGCATATTAACTGTATACACTATAACAACTTCAAAAGATATGCTGACATTCATCTCCTGCAGATTGGGAATGTTTATTTAACCCACGGGACTAATGACAGATATTTAACAGACAAAAACTGGTAACTGTCGAAACTGTCAAATATGTTCGTAATTTATAATAAATGCATTCGTTACGTAAAATGAAACAACTAAATCGTAAGTATATTGCCAATGCATGCACGTTGATTTTTTTTTGTTTTAAATTTATTTATTTTACATCAAAAGTCAAGATCCAGAATGCCAGCTGCAGTAAATTGACAGCCCTTGATACACATCCCTTAATACGTGTCACATTTTCTACCATTCACTCAGTACTGGTTATATTTTATAACGTGGGGTTTTCGTTTCGTTAATTTAATGATATTAATATCATTGGTTTACATACTTAAGTATCGTTCTGAAACCTTGAATAACCAATATCTTAAATGAATTTGTTTTGATTTGGCTGGCAGTTTTTCTTATTTCTTTTCTTTTCAATCACATACTGCGGGTTCAATTAAGATTCGTCCATCTGGCACTAATTACAATCAAAATGAAACCATCCGCAGGGTTCTTCCGTGGGCAATAGACCGGTAAGTCACTGCTTTGGCATATAATTTATTTGACACTGCTCTCACTGGCATGTGACATAACGTAATTAACACCACGGGTGTCTGTATTGCTGCGTGTCATATAAGTAGTGGTATAGCACAGTGGGTATATTTTCAAACAAGTTTAATATAGTTTGTATTTTAATTAATATATTAACATGAATCATACTATCAGTAAAAAAAATAATTTGAGAAACACTGAAAAAAGGTTCATTTCAGGTACATATATATATATACATCGTCTGTTAAAAACCAGAACCTGGTATCTACGTTTTTTGAAATTGTTCAGGAACGTGAAAAAACGTTGTCAAATGTTTAAAAATCCATATTTACACAAAATTCTTAGCAATTTGACTCATCAATACATGCTTTAGTAATATACATATGTTTCAAATTATTTGTTCTTCAAATGATGACATATAAGACTATTTAGGTTTTGGCAGAATAAATTTAGTTAAAAAGCAGTATTTATGAATAGGTTAAACATCTTATCTACCGATAAGAGGTTCTGGTTTTGAGCAAAATGAAAAGTGTTCTTTATTTCAGCCAACCATACCCTGGTATCTTTAGATGCATGCATTTAGCATATGTGAATAACAGACATTTCTGAAAATATTTTATGCCAGAACCTAGTATATAACTATACCAGTCTTTAGCTTTAAGGACATGATAACAAATTGTATGTAAATGGAGAGGCAGAATGTTGTATTAATCAAAACAATATTTTGGCATTAACAAAAGCAAGAGTTAAGTACTGTTTTTATTTTGCTATATAAGAGTATACATGAATACGATGGTATGGCAGTACAACTTGATAACTAAAATCTAATAAGATAAAGACATAACACTGTATATTGCCATATGCTGTTCTGGTTGTAACATAAGTCGCAGAAATACTGATACTTTTTAGAACAAAACATGTTATCTGGTGGGTTGATAACATTTATAATCATGATAAAGTCATATAGATGCATTAGCAATTAAGAGTTTTTTTATCACACACAATGTGATTATATTTCTCATAATCTACAGACATGCAATTCAGGTATATAAGGCTGTAATTATGTTTTCTTTTAATGATGAAAGAAACATTTACACAATTTTTATACACACATTTGACATACTATTACATAGCATTACTATTAGACCTAAAATCTTGCCTTTTTGCAATTCATGGTTCTGATATCATTATAATTATTTTTCCTATACACCCTGGATATTTCTAGTTTCAAACAGTTGAGACATTGAGTTGAGAATTTATAAGTACATGAACACTGAATATTTAAATGAATGTTTCTTATCACCGTTCATCTGTCTTGTCTTCTACCATTGCATGTATATAGATCTATGCTGTTACATGGGACATGTTTAAGTTTTAGTACTCGTTGAATTTGGATGGTATTCCACCATTCTTTCACAAAGCAATCTTGTCCTTTTTCTTGGCACTTGATATTTGTAATTTTGCTTTGTACAAATACAGCAGTTGTTCTTTTGACTATTTACTACGTATCATCTTCACTTTCTGATATTCCCTTAATTCGTCAAAATCATATTTGAAGTGGCACGTATCTGGATCATCTTTAATGATTCGCTCCACTATTTGCTGGTTTATTTTGTTTTTGCCCATTTTCCGTGTTGTTGTTCTGGGTGTTTTATATCTGACATTCTTTGAAATCCATATGTTTCGGGGTCACTATGTAGTAAGGACTTTTTTTTTGCAGTGTCATAGATATCACAGTGTCCCACTAGCTTGTTAAAAAATATTTGATTTTGACTTTTTTACTTCAATAGCTGCGTACATACAATTGCATATCATGTGCATTATGCCCACTCTCAAGACATTGATGGTCATTTATTTTGATGTTAGGTATTGTTTTTACAGAAATATAGATACGTGTGACCATGATCTGATTTCTGTTTTGCCTAAGTAATACACCTGAGTATAGAATTATGTGTTCAACTGAAGATTCCAAACTTGAAAGATTGAAATGTTTGATTTCTAATCAAAGATGATATGCTACCCTTTTGTCACCTGTACCATGTATAGGCAAGATATAACAGCACCATTTGTTTATGCAATACATCACATTTACTAGTGAACATGGTGTGTACACGACTGATTGTAAGGTTCAGGTGTGAACTTTGCTTCTCTGCCTTGCAATCTTGCTATCCTTGTGTTTTTGTTCGGGGCAAATGTTACAGCATCACTATCATTATTTGGGATGTACCGGTTGGTATGTACACTTAATTAAAATTTGAAATGTATTTTAATATTTTTCTTGTAAGCATTCGCTTTGAATTTTAATGTTTCTTACTATCACTTTTATCTCCAAGTTCACTTTCCATTGTCTTTCTAGCAGTTTTGTTTACTTCTGTGATATACTTCTCTTTTATGGTTGTTGTATTGTTACATTAGTTTTCCTCTGTGACAGCACTTACATTATGCAACTTCTCTTTTATGGTTATTGTATCATCAAGTTTGTTTTCCTCTGTGACAGCCTTTAATTACCCGTCTTCTCTTTCGTGGTTGTTGCATCGTAACATTTATTTTCCTCTGTGGCAGTACTTACATTTTCCGATTTCTTTTTTACGGCTGTTGTATCATCACGTTCGTTTTCCTCTGTGATAGCACTTACATAACCTGACTTCTTTTTAATAACTGCAATATCGTTACACTCATTTTCCTCTGTGACAACACTTACAATGTCCTTCTTCTCTTTTATGGTTGTTATATCATTACACTCATTTCCTCTGTGACAACACTTACAAATTCCAACTTCTCGTTTATGGTTGTTATAGCGTTACACTCATTTTCCTCTTTGACAGCACTTACAATATCCAACAACTCGTTTATGGTTGTTATATCATTACAATCATTTCCCTCTGTTACAACACTTATAATATCCATCTTCTCTTTTATTGTTATTTTATCGTTACACTCATTTTCCTCATAACAGCATTTACAATATCCAACTTCTCTTTAAGGGTTGCTATATCATTACACTCATTTTCCTCTCTGTGACAATACTTGCAATATCAAACTTCTCTTTTATGGTTGTTATATTGTTACACTCATTTTCCTGTATGACAACACTGACAATATCCAAACTTCTCTTTTATGTTTGTTATATCGTTACACTCATTTTCCTTGGTTATATCAATTAAAATATCAAACATTTCTTTTATGGTTGTTATTTCGTTACGTTCATTTTTTTTGTTACAGCAATTATTTCATTTCCAGATATGTTTTCATTTTCAACAAAAAACTGTTCTATCTGTGTGGCAAAGGTATAAAGGTCATTATCATTATCATATGGCTACATCTAGAAAATTATTTACTGATGATAATTCTGTATTTTAAACTAACTATTTATCATGTTACTATAATTTGAGCAAAAGCACGATAACCACAAAAAGTGTTACGGTGACCATAGTAATAATTGATATAATTATTCAGTATTAGTACAATTTTAATTAATGAATTAACTAATTGGTTGACATATACAGGAATAATTATTGAAATTTTGGTATTTATTTATAATATCTATTTTTAGTACAATAAATACTTATCTAATTGCATTTATGTATAATATTGAGTGATGCATAAAATTACATACCTTTAAAATTCATAATTTTGTGTCACTTTTTTAATTTTTCTAGATTGTGTTCATACTATTGCTTATCATCAACACAATAACAATTAGATGAAATCTGATATACCAGGTTATCAACACCAATTTGCACCTCTTTGGTCAAATACTTGCTTTTAAAATGTTTCATTTACAAATGATATGGACTGGTTTTTACCACACCAGGCATTGTCACTATTTCTCACACAGCCATACAATTGTACTGTTTAATACCAGGGTATGGCTGAATATTGTTTGTATTTATTTACTAGTAGACATGTGTATCCCCAGATGCTAGGTTTTGGCAAAATGGTACAGATGATTATAGTTGTCACATGTTAAAGCTGTAACCTGTCATAGTCATATACTTTGTTCTGGCTCTGGGGATTTTACCGATTTCTTCCTGGTAGTTAAAAACCAAAATATTGTATGCACAGGTGATATACTCTGGCATGCAAATGAGTTGCATAAATGACAAATATACATAGTATCTTCATCTACAAGATTTTGGCAGGTGAAAATCAGATTGATTTCAGATACAAGGTTTGATCTGTAATCAATATCTTCAAAACTAATTAAGATATAAGGCTGAAATTTTGAGACAAAATGTGTTTACAAGATATCATACTAATAATCTGAAAACCCTATTTTCGGAAATTTGGGTAGATACCAGGTTCTGGTTTTTAATAGACGACATAATGATAACGAAAATATTTATTATATCTTATAATATCAGAATATCTTTTTTAAGTTTAGTGTAGCCACATTTAGAACCAAATCTAAAAAAACACTACAAGATTATTTTTCAAAAATCATTTATTATTTTATATGTCAAATCGCATCGCACAAATTATAATAAATTTTTCATCACCCGTGCAGTGCATAATTTTATTATTGATTATAAAGCTGATTTTAGTTTGAACATTAACAAAAACCAGTGACATATCCACATATTGTTAGGTCACTGCTTATACTGATCAAATGAATGGATTACTGTTAATCCAAAGACGTATAAGCGGTATTGAATTTTGAATAACAATTACAATATATTTAGTTTATGTTGATGTATCTATAAATTTTGTGGAAAACGGTTTTTTGCTTTACTGTAAAAAACGGCTTACCATATATCAAAGAAGTTACTGACGCAAACATATTTCAGTCTGGATAATAGACGTCGGTAGAACGTGCGATATTCTTTGATCACACAGACCACTGATCACATATCAAAATATAGACTCTTCCGTTAATCTTCCCTATTATCAGTAATGGTTTATCTTAAATTTACAACATTTAGCCCAGCGGGTGACACAATATGTAGACAAACAATCTGATTATGAATTCAATTACCTTGACTAAAGTCCATGGATACATTTTATTTATTGCTCCATTTTTTAACAGCTTCAATTAAAAAGTCAATATGGAATCATTTTAAGAGTTGAGAGGTTACGATTGGTTATGGGCCGGAAACCGAACTGAGCGGACTGAACGATGAGTGAACGCTGAACGAACCAAGCGAACGCTGAGAGGAGTATAAAATAAAGATAGTAAACATCGCTCGTGAGCGAATACTTGCGTTTGTGAGTGCATTAAATTAACCACACTTAATCGAATGCACGCAAACGGAGCGTAAACGGAGCGCAAACTGAGTGCGAACGGAGTACAAACTGAGAGCAAACGGACTGCAATTATGGGGTACTTGAGCGGTTTAGGGTCTGTATAACAAACTTCACAGTAGCTGTTAAGGAAAGCATATTACCTGTATACACTATAACAACTTCACAGTAGCTGTTAAGGAAAGCATTTTACCTGTATACACTATAACAAACTTCACAGTAGCTGTTAAGGAAAGCATATTACCTGTAAACACTATAACAAACTTCACAGTAGCTGTTAAGGAAAGCATATAACCTGTATACATTATAACAAACTTCTGTTTCTAACAGTACAGTACCTACTTTACCAACAACAGTTTCATATCTTTTCCCTTTAAGGCTGTTTTTAAAACATTGTTTTCTTTTCTTTATCAAGGAATTTTACTGTTTCTATTTCAGATGCTCCTTTAACTGTCGACAATTTGTTGGCCACCCTATAAAAATTGCTTGTTTGTCACTTCCGACTCATCTCATACTATTTAGGGATGGGTAGGTAGGTATGTAAATTTTTTTATTTTTTTATTGTAATCAATCAGAGTATCTTTTTAAGGAAATGTAACGACCAAGAATATTTTAAATGATTTTTTTTTTTTGAACACCCCAGAAGCGGCAAACAAACAATATTTTAATTTAGGCCCAGTAAAGTTGTGGTGTACTTACAGTGGTAAAGGTCTGTATTCTATTGGCCAATCCTTGTCTGAGCTGCAAGACATTCACCTCTGTAATGTGATAAACAAAACAACATGTACATTGTGTCAGATGAGCAAATTAGCTTTGTTTAAACAACAATTCCATTGTTTAACATGTAATGTGGAGTGTGTGGTCCAGTGATAGAGCATTGTATCCCGGATCGGAAGGTCAAGGATTCGACCCTCAGCCATGGACGGCTGCGTCATATCCTGGAACAAGACATTTTATCAACATGTGCTGAGTACTTGTTCCACCTAGGATGACTATGAGTGTGACTTGTCAATGTTGTAATAACTTGTTTCACAATCAAAATAAATAATTTCATTCAAAAATCTTCCTCATGGAAGTAAATATATAATGCAAGTTCAAATATCACTCATCATTTAATGTTCAGCCACCTGGCCTTTATCAAAATGATTAAATAAGTCATAATCGAATCAAATATGTAATATACCGATAATTTGCTCATAAATAGACCTTTAAAAAGACCATCCAATCAGTGTTGTATGCGCACTTAGTTCTCAGTTTAATCATCATCACCTTCATCTCCTTGATTCATTCTTAACATATCAATAAAGTTTTCATTCATGCCACCAAGAGTGATTTCATAGGCTTTGTAGCCCATTTCATCAGCGAAGTATAAAGATTTCGAAACTTCACAGACCATTTAAATATTTACAAAGACAAATTTTTATTTTCTTGTTCAATGTGTCAATTCAAAATTACTGACACTCAGTGATAAAATGCAACTAAATCAATTGCTGCTTTGTATTCCTACCTTCCTTGGGCATTCCTTCTATTCGGGTATCCACAACAGGATAATATTTCAGCGGTAAGGCCAGCGCCCGGTTCAGGCGTATATACAGTCCATTCTGACTGTCAAATGCTGTTGCTAAGTAACCATTTCCTGAATAATTGATAATGATAACAACTAAGACAGTATGCATCTAAAATTACAAAATAATACAAAATAATGTAATAATGAAAAAGTATGCCAGTAACTACGCCTAAATTCATTAAACTGTTTAGTCTAACAAGAGCTGTTGAAGGACAGTGCGCTCGACTTTTGAAAGCTTTTCCTAAAATAATTGCTATGCAACGACTGACAATGAGATATGAGCTTTCTAAAATACTTAATCATATTTCTTAAGGCCATCCTTAAAAAAAGTGTTTGCTGTGCTCCAACCCAGTATTTTTCATATGGGTAGGTAGGTAGGTAAAAACTTTTTTGCCATATTTTCATTTTGCATAGTCATTTTAAAATTGTTTTTACAGAAATCATGAAAAAAAAATTGAACACTTGTTACAAAGTTTGGGTAGTGGCAAATTTGAGTGAGTAAGAAGGAGCACAGCAAAAAAAAATTTTTAAGGATGGCCTTAGTATAAAAACACTTATAATACTACATAAAACAGAGTACTCCCACTTGTGCCCCTAACAGTAGAGGAGACAGCTGTGATATTTCATTTCTGTTTGAATAGTAGTTACAGAAAAGTAAGGATATTGTACAAGTATTAAAATGGCTAATAGTGCTTAGCACTGCTACCTAAAGTCAAATCCAAGTTTCCCCAATTGTCCCTCGATAAACTTAAGTTAATTTCATTGATGTATGATTACCAGTAATAGTTAGTGAGATAGGATCTTTTTATAAAACCTGAACTAAGTATAAAGGGGCCAAAATTCTACTTAAGATTAAAAGTGAGTTATTCAGTGCCCTTAATAGTGATGTTCAGACATAAAAAAAAATCATTAGTTATGTTATGGGTAGCAGCCACTTATCTAGAGCAGCCACACTGGCTATATCCCATGTCTATGCATTCAGTACAAATTCACCTGTATTTAAGCAACAACATGTCGATAAAGGACACTTTTGCTCCTGCCCTTGACTGGCTGCACGTTCGACTATATGAATTTGTTAAAAACTTAAACCCAATAATTTTAAGTATAAAATTGGCCATAATTTTGTTAAATATAAAAATGAAATTTGTTTGGTAAAACCTCTTTAATGGTAGTGGAGACACACATGGACTTTTTAGGCAAGTTGAATAAGAAAGAGTATAAATTACCATATTTGAAAATGAATTTACAACTCTATTGAAATTATAAATCATAGCTAAGTTTTATTCAAATTTGACAAGCAGTGCATGACTAGGTATGTCGGCCATATGTTAATCCAGGGGTCAGGATACCAGGAATGATGAGCAAGTGAGCTAACTGCAGTTAGATAATTAAAATACTGTTGTTATCAGATTTGAAAAAATCTTTAAATGGCCATTTAGTGTCATGAAACCACCGACATAAACATAAATGGCAATAAAACACCACCATAAATATATTTATATATTGTGCAAACATTGGCAACCTCTGCTGTAGTGGACACCTCAGCCTCACTCTTATACCACAGCCCTGAGTAATACTCAGAAAACTCCATAATTGTACATGAGGTAATACAAATATTTAAAACACTCTGAAATTTAATTATGTCTGACATTAGAAATTGCTTTAAATATTGGACAACCAAAATCTCTCCTACATACCTACATACGGTGGATAGTTTTTAGTTTCAAGCTCTGGCGGTACATAGTTAAGAATGGCATCAAACTTCGCCACCTCCTTCTGGTACTTGAACATTTTAGCTCCCATACATTCGGTACCACCAGCTGTAATATACAGGAATATGGAGAAATAGATGGACAAGACTAGACCAGACTAGAATAATACTAAATTACAACTTCATTTCAAGCTGGATCTTCCCCGTGTGCCTCCAAAAAACAATGTATATTGTGTAAAACACATTATGCACTGACAAATTCTATACAAGTATTTACAAATAAACTTACATACTAAAACTTTAGCATATGGAGAGCTGTCAGAGGACAGTATGTTCAACTTCTGGAAGATTGTCTCAAAGCAAAAGCTGCCGGATGACAGAACACTGGCCATTGATATGAAACACATCTCACAAACTCAATGTACAGTCTGACAAGTGGCTATTCTGGTAAGTTCATGCTAAAAAATATATAAGCATGGGGTTGGGGAGCTTATGTAAATAGATAGATATATAGTATATAAGCATGGGGTGGAGGAGCTTATGTAAATAGATAGATATATAGTATATAAGCATGGGGTGGAGGAGCTTATGTAAATAGATAGATATATAGTATATAAGCATGGGGTGGGGGAGCTTATGTAAATAAACAGATATATAGTATATAAGCATGGGGTGGGGGAGCTTATGTAAATAAACAGATATATAGTATATAAGCATGGGGTTGGGGAGCTTATGTAAATAGATAGATATATAGTATATAAGCATGGGGTGGAGGAGCTTATGTAAATAGATAGATATATAGTATATAAGCATGGGGTGGGGGAGCTTATGTAAATAAACAGATATATAGTATATAAGCATGGGGTGGGGGAGCTTATGTAAATAAACAGATATATAGTATATAAGCATGGGGTGGGGGAGCTTATGTAAATAGATAGATACATAGTATATAAGCATAACTACTATAGCCAAGTTTGGTCTTGGAATATACAGTTGATTTTGGTCACAGACCATAAATTAAATGTTGATGTTGTATGGTGTTTTGCGTCGCTTTCAACAATTTTTCAGTCATATCGCATGTCACACTGGAGTATCATGCTGCAGACACATGGTATGATACCCCACCCAGTCACATTATACTGACACCGGGCCGACCAGACCTAAAACTCTCCTCTTAATGCTGAGCATCAAGCGAGGAAGCTTCTAGTACCATTTTTAAAGTCTTTGGTATGACCTGGCTGGGGATTGAACCCACGACCTTCCACATGCAAGGCGGACGCTCTACCACTCGACCACGCTGCCGTCCAATAAATTAAAGTCATGTAAGCCACTACCAAAACCGAACTTGTTCCGAAGATAAGCTGGAGCCAGAATGTTCAGAAATTTGAAAACAAGAGTAGCCTTTTTATATTCGATTTTTCCTGGTCATACACCTAACAGATTTTATGAAATAATTTCTCTAGTGGAAAGCATTTGTAGAGTATTAGTTTTACTACATGCTTCTGGAATTTTAGGAGCCTGTTAAATAGAATTTAAAATTGTTACCCCAAATGGTACAAATAATCTAAATGTGTTAGTAAATAGTTGAAAAAAAGAGTGAGAATGTTGATGAAGTATTTAATGTAATACAAAAGAATAAAATTTTTAATAATATTTTCAACCTGAATTTTTGTGTATTGTCTATATGAACATTCGCAACTAAATCAATGACCTCATTCTGAACATGGCATTTAATGTTATTTATGTTGTTCTACTTTTCTTATGGGTGATGAAATACTAATAATCATGTTTTTGGTATTGATGACAAATGACTTTTTCTAGTTAAATAAGCAATCTCTTTTTGAAAGTCCCAGCTGTTGTATCATTTGCACTGTATCAACTGTTAACATGTTTGTATTATAGTAAGAGTTGGCGTGTAGTTGAAGAATGTATATAAAGGGAACAAGAGGCCCAAGAGGGCCTGAGGATGCTCTACTGACTCATAGTGGCCATAGCACTTTTTGAAATTCCACAATATTTACCCTCTTTGTGGGGGTCGTCTTAACAACTTATGGATAAATACCCCCATCACACCCATACTGAACAAAAACTTAATTGCTATGAAAAGGAAATACTTTAAATTCCCATACCATTCATCTGTAAAAAAAATATAGTTCCCTGTTACAGAACCCTTATACAACCCAGCCCCTTAATTTGTCAGAACTTCAATCACCCACTCTTGGTGATTTGTTATAAGCAGAAATGATTCAAATTTTAACAAGAGTTGTCAAAAGACCAACAAAGCTCGCCTCTGGGTGTCTAAGTCCAAAAAGGGCCATAACTGTGCCAAAATGCAATCCAGAGTTATGGTTCTTGTCTGTGTGTGTTCCATTGATGATGGTGAACACACATGTAAAGTTTATGTTAAACTTAAACGCAAAAGTTTAACCTGGGTGTCTACAGATGACGCCGATGACGACGCCGCTGACGCGGTGTCATAACAATAGCTCTCCTTGGACTTTGTCCCAGCGAGCTAAAAAGAAGTTTTTTTGAACACATGGATGAAAAATGAAAAAAAATCAGTTTTCCCTATAATATTCCTATGTAAAAGTCACATTACAGGGTCCCAATATATCCCAGCCCCTTGATATGCAGAATCTTCAATCTTTGCTGATGTAAGGATAATTTATATCAAATATGAACTAGTTTGACTGAAAGGTAATTGAGAGGATATTTGTGAAAATTCCAAATTTTAACCTTATTGCCACACCCTGGCCGCTTATGGAAATTCAATCCTCTTTATTGAACAAAATCAAATTTATTGTTACTAGACAATTCTTTAGATCTCAAACTAAACAACATATTTACCCAAATGGACAAAAAAATGAGAATTTTCCATTTTCCCATAGTATTCCTATGTAAAACTCAAAGACCCTTATAGGGCCTCTATACATCCCAGTGTCCCTTGATTTGTACAAACTTAGATTTCTTAATCATAGGGAAAATTTATATCAATTATGAATAAATTTGACAGACCGGTTGTTGAAAATAAGATTCATGACAATGTTCAATTTTAATCATTTTGTGAACCCACCTGGCCCCTTTTAGAAAGTCAATCCTTCATAGCGAACAAAATCATATTTGTTATGACTAGAAGTTGCTTCAAAACTCATGGACAAACTGAATAAAAAAAGTCATAAATAAAAATAAAAGAAAGAGAATTTTCCGTTTTCCAATAGTATTCCTATATAAAACACAAGGTTCCCTTACAGGGCCCTATAAATACAAAGCCCTTGATTTGTATAAACTTTAAACCCATACTCATTGGGATAATCCATATCAAATATGAACAAATTTTACTGACCGGGTTGTTGAGAAGAAGATTTTTGAAAATTTTCTATTTTAATCCTCTTTTTACACACCCTGACCCCTTATGTAAAGTCAATTCTCCTTAATGAGTCAACTCTTATTTCCTATGACTAGATGATACTTCAGAACTCCAATTGAATAATCATTTTGCCTAAATAGATGAAAGAAAAACAGATTTTTCTGTTTTCCCATAGTATTCCCTAAATTTTTATCTGCAATCAAACCCCTACACATAGGGATAATTTATGCCAAATATGAACAAATCTGACATACTGGTTCTTAAGAAAACAATTTTTATATTCCCAATTTTTACCCTTTTGGGGCCCCTCCTGACCCCTTAAGACAGTGGAACCCAGTCATTTTTACAAAACTGAACCTCCTTCACCAAACAATGCTTCTGTGAAGAAAAAGGCAAAATCATTTCCATTTAAAAAAAAAAAAAATTATTATACTGACACGTGTCCCATTACTGAATCCTCGGGGCAGGGTCACTTTTAACACTAGTGACACCATTTGAACAAATCTAACAAAACTATAGTTTGTTATCATTACTACATAAACATTTTGTAAATCTGTTGGGCCGTTCATGAGAAGATTTTTTAAGTTTTGGACTATTTTTAGTAATGGCGGCCATCTTGAATTTCAAATCGAAAAAAAAAATCTGTATAGTCTCCTATGCATAGAAACATCCATGTGAAGTTTCAGTTTAATAGGCCTAGTGGTTTCAGAGAAAGTGCTGCTAACACACTTTGGAGACGACAGGTGAGGGACAACGCACCATTGCCAAAGGCCAATAGAGCTAAAAACTGCTTCTAACACTAAGCCTCAAAGTACTGTACATCAAAGTAACTTTCTTTGTAATGGTTGTTGTTGTTATTGTTGAATATCAAGTGTCATTTTTATGCCATGGAGAGTTAACAGAAAATCAGTTAACCTAACCACCATTTCCTGGGATCCTGAAAGGTTAACCAGTACTCGAGCACACCCCATCTCCACAAGAAACTGATAACTTTCCCACTTGAATCAGTGGTGAGAGACGAATAACAATGAGACTCAATGTCGTATATCAATCATCATAGAGACTGTTGCAGGGCTTCTAACATTGAGCCTTGAGTTACTGTACATCAAACTAACTTTCTTTGAACTGGATAACTGGATATAAATTGTCAGTCTTCAAAATTAATAAGAATAAGAATATTGTGTCTTGACATCCCAAAAATACAAGGTAAAAACAATGATGTTTCTCCACAAATACCGCAGCTAAAGTGATCCTAAAGATTATGACTACGTAAGGAAGGTATAAAATGAACTAAAATAAGGCAAAAGTAAATATTAACAAAAGAATGAATGAATAGGGTTTTACGGTGTACCAACACATTATAGGTTATTCAATGCCAACAGGAAGGAAGATTTCAGGTTCACTCTACATGTACAAAAACAACAAATTAACATACAGATTAAAAAAAAATACATCAACAAATGAATATGCAGAATGAACCTAGAACCTTGATACCTGCAGAACTGCAGAGTTTCAGCAAATTCTATCATATTACTCAATTTGTCGCTTCTTACGACATGCATACGCCACAGTGATCCTATTCTTGCCATCACTCATGGCTCCCTGGAACCACACAGGGGTTGATAATTTAACCACAATAGTGAACATGACAAAAAATGATAAAATGAACATGACACCCATTTGGAGGATTCCTATCCCTCTGCAGAGATTGACAATTATTCTATTCTTAGCCAGAACCCCATTGGCTGATTAGCAAAAGAACAAATGAACGAATAAGCAAACAAATGGAATGTAATCTAAGTCTTTATTTAAAAAGGGTAGCCCAATAAGTTTTAAACCTATCTTTATTGGGACCTTCTAAAGATACATTTACATTATAATTTACAAATTACAATAGTATAACAAAATAAAAACATTTTAATCATTGCAAACAAATTGATCGTACATAAAATATGATAACTACATAATATAGCAATTTTTTTAAGAATTTTTAAGCAATCCTTTGAAAGTCCCTTTGATTAAAAAAATCAATATATAAAATTAATCAAGAAAAACAGAATTTAGATTTTATGGCTTACACGAAAATGTTACAATTTATATGTTTATGAGGTCAATGGGACAGAAAATTCAATAATCAGTCTCCATGACTTGTATAAATACAACAGATGAATATGCAGAATGAATCTAGAGTGTTGATGATACCTGAAGAATTACAAAGTTTAAAAATGTCCTATCTTCAATTCGTCACATCTCAAGACATGCATGAGCCCCAGTGATACTAGGATTCTCTCCCAACACTGATGCAGCTAATTGGAACCACACAGTAGCTGATTACTCAACAACAATACTAAATATGTAAAAAATGGTCAAATTAACATGACACTCAATTAAAGAATTCCTACCCATAGAGATTGACAGTCACTGTGACTCTATACCTCAATGGTTGTAAGCTAAAACAACGAGATATCCTGGAACCACTGGATGCACCCCCCTCCCTACCCACCCAATGAGCATGTACATTATTTGTAAAGTGGAAAGGGGCGTAAAGAAGAGTTTCTGTGAATACACTTGTGGTAACTGCAAGTTCATAGAGGTGATGAATCCTGTAAAGTTTCATAAATTTCAAACTAGAAGTTGTAAAGAAAATGCTCGCAGACAAGGACTTGCTGATGGAGGAAAACAAAAGGTCATCAATCTGTGAAAAATAATTTAACTGAAAAACAAAAACAATTTGCACAACTTGGTAGTGAAGTTTCGTAAAATTTTAACCAGAGTTTGAAAAGAAATAGTGCTGACAAGAATTTGCCAACGCACACATGGAAGAAGTGGCAACAATATACTATCGAAAAAATTTCCAGAACCATAAAAATAGTGATAGGAACTTAAAAATCTAAATACAGTTTGAGAACAGATGCACACAAGCAGCACAGATAACAAAAGGGTAAACCCGTTTTTTTGCATAATTTCAGTATTATATATATATCAAATTACTGTCGAAAGTTGGTGAAAGCATTAAGTACTATTCTAGTATGTTCATACATGTATGTAATATATATATATATATATATATATATATACAGTATAACTTCCATATATCGAAATTCAATATATCGAATTTCTCGGTATATCGAACTTTTTCTCATGTCCCAACTTTTTTCCTTCTAAATCTTTATGGAAAAACCGCAAGTATATCGAAGTTATACATATCGAATTTTTCAGTATATCGAATTTTTTTCACGGCCCCAAAGAGTCCTTTTACACATCATTAACCATTTATGTATCGAATATTGATTACCTGTTCAAAATTTCTCGCGGGAGTGATGTACATGTATTTCAAACCTGCGGTGGGCCGGTGCAATGATCGTAGGAACAAAGGCCCCGCTGATCATATAGCGTCAAGTCCCTTCGAGTGCTCGGATAAATGTTTGTTAGGAGTCACACTTTAATAAACATTTGATTACTTAAAGGCATATGGTGATAATTTACTGATAAAACACATTAACTTTGTGTATGCAAACGTTGCGGCTGCGTCTGTCGTGATTACATTACACCAATTTACCAAAAACGGCTAATTACCGACAAGCGATGTTAACTACCTAAATTATGGCTAATATTCAATTTAAAATTAAACATTAGGCTAATTGATAAATCTTCGATAATGGATTGTACTCGACATGTCATCTCATTTGTATATATATACAGGCCTTACGAGCGGGATAACGGTTATTCTAATGTACGTGTCAATCGCACGCATTGTATGACGTTTAGTTTCGTATCATGTTATCTTACAAGTGTCATTTATGAACATTTATTTATGTTTATTGTACATGTATGTAGATGTTTTGTTCATGTGTGTTTGTACCAACTGATGTGCTGATGGAATATTCATGTACATGTATGTGCTTATTTTCGTATACCGGAAGTGCTCCATGTAAGTTTTTATGTTTGTACATGTTTGTAGTGCTTTAGTTATATTGATTTTTAAATGACATGCAGGGATTCAATAAATAATAAACACGATTTAATTTAGGTTTTTTTTTCAACTTACCTTTACTAGTAAAAGTATGACAGGTAGATCTACAGTCATAAACATGTTGCGATCTCATTACCAATCAATCTTTTACCATTACCATCGAGTGATCCAGACATGCACATATATCAAAGTCCCGGTATATCAAACTTTTCATGACGGTCCCCTGAACTTCGATATATGGCAGTTATACTGTATATATATATATATATATATGTATACACATACACATACACATACAAACACACACACACACTTAAGTATGCTAATCGAGTGTAAACTAATTATAAGTTCTACAAGTCCCACACAGAATGTTTTATACCTGATGAATCATTGCTAGGATCTGAAAAGAAAAATTACACAAAAAACAAACAGCTTGACTACCTTATTCAGAATCGATTAAAAATATATTTGTACTAATATAACTTTACAAGCTGTTACATTATACTTAATCATTCGTCCATTCAGCTGTTCAGTTATCTTTGTATGTGTGAAGTTGTTCAGGTACATATCATATGAGACGCTATGGGTATTGTACAATATTGTTTGGTGAAATGCAATCCTTTTCCTATAATCAAGTTGTCTGAACCGTTTTAGTTTAGTTTTAAACTTATTTGTTATACTTAGATTGTGAAGAATAATGCTCGAGTTCAGGTTCATAGGGATAATGTTTTAGTGTATATCAAATATAGGTGCTAGGGATAATGTTTAAAGGGATTATATTGCCATATTACCATCAATTTCCTGTCCTAAATACACATACCCAGCATGGAGATACACTCATAACTTAGAGATATACACGTGTAAAGAGTCTAATTGCATAACCTCTTTATTACAAACATTGGGTTTCTGAAGCCACGTTTTTGTTTTTGTTTACATTTACCATTTTCAACGAACCGCTTTCGGGTTTCTGATCAATCATCGGATAACATCGTAAAGACTCGTTCCCGATCTCGTTTTTGAGGCTTTCTTCGGGAAGTTTACGGAGTTCAATGTAAAGATTGCACAATACTTTATTGCGGGACGTATTAAAGTTTTGGCCAATATTCAATTACTGTTAATTTGATAACTTTCAAGTAAATAAGGTTATATGTCAATACATAAGCATTATTTTGTGCACACTGCATACAGGAAGTCTGAATTAACAGTATGTTTGTGTTACTTGCCAATATAATCCCTTTAAGTGTATACCAAATATATAACAGGTGCATAGTTTAGGGCATTATGTATAAGCACAAAAGTGTCCCTAAGATTAATTTAAGATTATTGCTTATATGCTTATTTACCAGATTCTACAGTATTGATTTATGAATGACAAACATCTTCATCAATTCTTATGGCCTTAAATGCATTTGTAATGACCAGTACCTCTCTGAAACATGAATAAATCATATTTCAAATCTAAATTTATGGATCAGTAATTCCAATGTGCAAATCAGCTGCATCGCTGACAAATATTATCATAAAATTTCTGATTCAATTGCTTATACTCAACCATTTGTCATCCTTCAGTATTAAAACCGTCTGGACATTATCGTTTTTGTTTGATCCTCAGTTTTTGATAATAGAACCAATTTATTGAGCACAATAAGAAAAAAATGTTTGTTACTTAAATGAAATAAACTATAATTCTTGATACAGGATTCGAACCTGGATCAATCAAGTGACAATCTGCAGACATAACCACTATGGTATGTAGGAATATATCAAGATTACCTGTATAAATCTAAATTTCCAGATGATTACTGATATAACTACTCAATCATTTACGTTATTCCACAGGTCAGTCTATTCAAATATCGGCAATAAAAGTAAGTTAATTAAATAACTTTACCGGAATAAAACTATTGCACAATAATGCACCACCCCACAAGAAAAAGAAATAAACATATGTCCCTACCTCCGTACAGCACTGACCTAGCACCATGAGACTTTTGGCTCAATTCTGTCATCAAATAGTGCCGAAAAGGCCGCCAATTCAAGTCCTGTCAGGAGATTGGATTGGTGAGTTTTCACTGTATCAGTAGTATACAGAAAGAGGACCACAGAGAGGTATTTTTTGATTGGATTAAACATTTGAAAAAGTGTGAAGATATGGTGGGGGAGTACCTTGAAGGTATGCAATAGTTAGGTTCATCAATGTAAGCTTCACTTTCCTATACCACACCAAGTGGATGGACTTTTGAACACCCCCTCATATTTAATATCTGTTTGAACTTGTATTTAACATAGTCTAACCTGTATTAAGAAGCCACCCAAGGAAAGAGGACAAACTGACTGCTTAACACAGGTGACCTCTTAAAGGAGAGTCTATATTTTTACCAAGAAAGCTGAAGTCATGATGTTTACTGTGACAGACAAAAAGTGATCACACATGCATGGTAGATGTTTTACCATGCCTGTAAGTGTTTTGAAATTGTGTACTGGAGTGAATGAGAAAACTCCACAGAAAGAAAAAATTTGAACAGGCAGTATTTTATATAGAAGAACATAAAGATAAATAAATATTTGATGTTACGTTAATTAAAAAATCTTTATGTTTCAATTTAGCATTAAATAAACCTTATGCATTATTGTGAATTTCTCATTTAGCAGATGCCGCACAATCCAGAAAGAATGTGTAGCTCGTAGTCTTCGATTATCTCGCGGTTATGTTTGGACACATCCTGAATCTGTGTTTTATTGATACCTTTTCTAGAATCCAGAAGTTTAACCTCCCTTACACGTTCATCCAAAGTCAAACACTTTCTTTTCGTAGCAAATATTGTTTATACATTGACAGTTAATCGCATTATGATATGAAAAATATTGTTGTTTCATTGCATTCGCACCCACTTTCATAGCTGATAAACTGAATTCAATTATAATTTTATCAAGCTGACCAATTGCAATTATCTTTTGATCTTACCCAGTTCAATAATTGTGCATAAACACCTCAGTGAAAATTGATTTGAATGTGTTTACACGCAACATAAAGCTTAATAAAACTACCGTAAATACAAGCACTTAAACAGTCATGTGCCCAGCATAGGTAACAACTTCGCAGACAAATTTAAGTCATTAATCTCGCTTTTTTCTCTGCTTATTAGACTATAATATGTTTGCTTGCTCTGGGTAAAGTGGTGTGTTTCCGTAACTGTAGCAGAAGCGTTTACTGATCACGAGATAATACAATATGATTGGAATAGCCGCCAGCCAAAAGGTGTGACCGTTGACCAGTCAGTCTACAGGCACTATTTGGGATGAAATAGACTGGTCACTGGCCACATTAAAGAGGTGACCATATAATACAATGATATGTACTTTATACAGGCAATTTACAAGGGGGGATTTTGAAGTGGCTGTTTAACACAGGTGACCACTGATAAGAGGTGGCTGCATGGACTTGTATTTAATATGTGTGTGAGTTTGTGTTTAATGTCCATGGGAGCTTGTATTTAATATCCATGGGAGCTTTATCTTATGTCAAAGGGTAGAAATCTGCTGCAAGTCTTCTCTATCAAGATGCCACATGAGCACGTGTACAGCTGACACGAAAATGACACGAGACCTACTATCCCAATGCAGAACAGTATGTGAATCAGAATGTCTCAACAATTCTATAAATACCTATTGTCACATTACCTCGTGAGATGGTATGCTGTTCCTTTCCTGAACCAAAAAATCTTGGTCCAATGTAATACAGGAACACTAGCAACAGGAATAGCCCAAGAATTATCTTTCTGGACCTGAAAAATATTTGCTGTTGTTTAAAGCTCTACATATCAAAATATAGCAAGTAAATCATTAGAACCTAAAGGTAAAAAAGAACTTCTTTGACTAACAAACCAAATGTCATATCTCTACAAAAGAACTCATAATTACAAATAACTCAATTTTATTTAACTTCAGCATGGTGTTAACAGTAAAAACAAGCTACATATAAAGCTTTTGAATTGACAACAAAACAATAACTTTTATAACATATACAATTCAATAACATAGATATCCACAAAACCATTTACATGTGTATACTAGTACATAATAGTTCAATGTTGTGGTATCTCAATCTGAACTAAATGGACATGGGACATTCCAATAGGAAAAGGATCTCATCTTCAACTCTATCATTATCACAAGCATGACATATCCATTCCTCAAGAGAAATTACTGGCCTGCATATATCCTTCCTTATTCTACAGATAAAGGATACGTCCCACTGCTAAACAGGGACAATGCGAACCATTGTAAAATTAGAGGTTATTGTATGTTAGAGGTGTGCCTGTTGGTCATATTGGCCCTGGTGTTCCATTATATTTCGGAAGACCAGGGTCAATATGACCAACAACACACCTCTAACATACTACATGTATAACCTTTTTATTACATTTATACCTATACGCCTTATGTGTATCTGACGACTTTGAATTTCCGTGATATACTATGGTCTCTTTTTTATTCAAAAGGATAGAAAAAAAATAGATAAAATACTACAAAAAATTTGTCCTGTCGAAGAACTCGAATTTCCAGATTTACAGGCCATTGCTCTACCACTGGACTACTGCCGAACTGAGTACGAGTATGAGATATAAATACTAAGCGTGTTATGTTTTTTTTATTGATACTTCCTTTAATCAACCATAACATTAAATAAAAGAAATGGGTTTACAACATATTTTTTTTTTAACAGTCCTTCTGTTTTAACAGTACTTTGTTCTTTTCTATTATGTTAATATCATCATCTGTAAATGCGTCAACCTTTGCCTCTTGTTTTCTAGTCCAGTTCATATCAGTGACTTCCTTCTTGAATGCTAAAAACATATTGTCCTTCATAACATTCCATTGGTAATTATGGTCTTGTAGCTACCGATGTATACTGGACTGGTACGACTTGATTGTATCTGGCTCATATTCAGAATTGTCCTTTTTCCTTATAGCCTCATCAGATAAAATCGAACTAAGGCTGTTTTCAAGACAATTGGAGTCATTTCGTCAAATTGAACAGTCAAGTCCTCGTTGCACAGACAGTTTTGAAATCTTCCAACGTCGCTCATTGTCTTTAGTTTATTGTTAGTGTTTTTCATACTTTCCATAAATATGCCGGTGTCTTCCTCGCTTATCTGTCTGGATTTTGTAAAGAATTGTGTTAAATGACTCCATCCAAAGCCAAAAGACGATTTGCTTTAGCTTTCCAACGTCTTTTCTGCCATTTTTAAAGTTTTCGCTTTTCTCGTGATGGCATTCGGTTGCTATGACGTTGACGGGTTATTTATCATTGTTCGCTAGAAATCTACGTGATTTTACATGAAAGAGCTTGTACACAGTCTGTTCAACACCGGGGCCAATATGGATTCATACCAAGGCCAAAAAGCCATATTTTCCATGTTGGCCTCGGTACTGATCTGGAGGCCCCAATACTGGTATGTGATTTTAATCACATTTAAACATTCTATTTTTGTTACTATATTTAGGTATAAATGTAATAAATATCAAATATCTTACTATGTAACATTGATGATTCATCTCCGTTTTATATTTGACATTTGTCAACGTTGCAGATTCGGTAACTCTAGTCATTTAAGTAGTCTGACTCAGTATATACATGTATATAAGTAATAAATCGTATTTTACTCCAACATTAGATAAAAAAATAAAAACATGACAAAAACATGGGCCAGCCTTAAAAGATATATTATTTTCCATGCTACCTATTCACTCAAAATTGCAGAGCTCTACAAAAACTTTTTTATTGACTTTCAAAGCATTTAATTTTTTTTTCATTATTTCTGTCCGTTTTCCTTTAAAATGACTATATATATATATATACAAAATCAAAAATTGATTTTTTCTTATTGTTTTGCTTTGAAATGAATTAAGTGTTTGTTTTTTTATTCAACAGTATGATGAAATATAAATATACAAAATTTATATGCAATACATTTATTGTTCCTTGACCTGTCGACATTTAAAGGTATGTATACTTTCTTTTTCCTTTCATCGAATACACATATATACATTAATTTTAAAGGGACACACCAGTCTCAACAAATTATAGACTGTAGCACAAGCTAAAACAAAAATCAAACAGAAATAAAATATAATATGACACAGCAGATGATAGAATAAGAAAATTATGTTGTCTAATGACTTTTCTCTCTTAAGTCTATAGTGGCTAGCTTGGTGTAGAACCTTATTAAATATTAAATATGTATTTTGGTGTATCCCTTTTTACAGAAAAGATATAGTGGCAATAATAACATGAATTTTATTATATTGGGGGTGTTTTTGTGTGTTTATATTTATTAGAGGTATCTATAATTTGAATGGTTTATAAACACAATTTGTTGTGTGTTAATTTATGGTGTTTATTGAAAGCCAGGAGAAGACATTAAAAAAATATCAAAGATACCTTGGTTCATTTTATATTTTTTCTAGTAAAATTTAACTATATTTGAGAATCAGAAAACACAAAAGAATCACCTATTTCTTAAATTTTATAAAACATGTGTTTTCAGTTATTGGATTGGTTGAATATTAGTGTAATATATTTCTCATTTGCTTATATTTCATGAAAAATTAAGCAGATTCACATACAAACTAAAATATTATGTCAATTTTATATATAAATATACAGAAAGAATAAGTAACAAACTTATATGTGAATTCAAGAGAGACCATTTGTGACACAAAAAATATAGGCTATACTATTGATGTAAACAGTAATTAAGATCTTATATTATTGCAAAATTTGCTTTCACAAATAAGATAAACTCTAGTTAGAATACACATGTGTTCTATGACCAGATATAAAATTGTTATACAAACACTTTCCTTTTCTTTTAATGAAAAATAAAATAGAAGTAGGATCATTATAAAACAATATATAAGTAGAAAAAGAAAAAACAAAAACAACAATAGAAAAAATCGAGGCAGCAGAAGATTTTCACTAAAGTACTGTCTCCACAAAATAAGCAAAGAGGCCATCCTGGAGGGCAACTTTTATAATACATAAATCTGAAAAATGTAAAATTAATAGTCTTTATTTTTAAGATATAAGGGGAATGTATAGGTTCCATAACAAATCAAATTTTTCCACCTCAATATTATTTTTGGCAATACATCGTTCTGTTTCATTCAACATTTTAATACAGTGTTTGAATGGATCAAAAATAGGAATATTGTTTTTCATTTGTTGACAGTATATGAAGTATTTAGCAGTATATAGCAGCCTATTAAAAACAGTTTCGAATTTCATACTGCCAAAGATTATGTCTGAAGATGACCAGTCTGTATTTATTGTATTGCACTTTTCATTCAGATAATTTTTAAAACTTTGAAAAAATTGTTGCGTTACTATGCAGTCAATAAATATATATGTTTAATAGTTTTGGTTTCTCTTTGACAAAAGGAACATACACCGGATTCTTTAATCTTCATTTTTTTAAGCAATGAGTTTGTTCCAAGAATTCTGTGATTAATTCAAAATTGGAACCATTGTAAATTTGTGTCTTTCGTGACATTGAAAGAAAGAGCGTAATACTTACTATCTCTCAGATTAATTCGAATATTTAAATCATTCTCCCATTTTGTTTTAGAAGTTGGAATATAATCTTTATTCATGAAATGTTGGTAAATTGTTCTACAGCCCTTTTTATCTTTCAGGATTGTTGACATTGTATATGGTATTAAAGGGTTAAGGCAAATGCATGATAAATGTTGAAAAGGTAACTTATCTAAGTAGTGTCTGACTGATGCTACGAGTCCTTCAAATTCGATAAAGTTAGTGTTAACACTATATTTTTCAGTGAATTCTCTGTATGTGAAGAAATTGCCATTTGTATACATGAGGTCATTTATAAAATATATTCCTTTTTTAAACCAATGTTTCAGTAAAATACTAGATCCTCCGACCTTAATATGAGGGTTGTGCCATAATGGAGTGGACTGAAAGTTATTCCAGTTTCTAGGTATGATATTTGTTGAAATTTTTTTATTAATATTAAATATATTGTTCCAGAAAGGGTTATCTATTCTATTATCATGTCGAGAAATGAAATCTGCTCCAAATGAAGAAAAATTTATAATATAGGGGTATATAGTTTTAAAAATAGATAAATATTGTTTGTTTGACTGAAAAAGCCATCTTATAATCCATGTCAATTTCAAGGAGCCAAAGAAAACATCAATGTCAAACATTTTTAAACCACCTTTTTCATATGACTGGTATATAACTGCACGTTTTATTTTTTCTGGTTTACCGTCCCATAAAAATTTAAAGAATAATGATTTAAGTTCTCTGATCATTGCACAAGTTGGACTTGGCAATGCCATAATTAGATGGTTTAATTTTGATAATGCTGAACTTTTTATAACTAATATTTTGCCTATTGGAGTTAAAATTCTCCCTTGACCAATTGGCAAAAAGTTTTTTAATGTCTTGAATTTTTTCTTTATAATTAATATTTATCATTTCATTTATATTCCTTATTTTTATTGGTCAAGTGACAAGAGGTAATTGTCATTGAAAATATATGAAATAAAATATATTTTGATGCAATTTGCTTTTGTACCTTTCATACAATGCACTGTAATGTAAACTATTCTAAAAATCATTTGAATTATAAAAATCAGTTGGCCACTTTACATAATGTCAGTGGTAAACGCCATTTAGAATCTTTACAAATGGACCCAGGTAAACAGACCAGTGTTGTTTCAGTAAAAATAAAAATAAAAGGTATATAGGAAGAATGGTCTGAGACATAAAATAATAAATCATTGCTATGGTAAAGGTGAAAGGTAAAAAAAATAATTTTAAGTCAGACCTGATGGAAAACTGTTGGGATCTTGAGCTTTGATATAATGAAAATGTAAATAAATGAGAAAATGTCATGAAAAGTTTAAAGATTTTTATTAGTATGATTATCATATTCTTCTCCATGAGGATCACATTTTTTTTTATAAATTTAATTTATCTTAACACATATATATTGAAGGACCCTTTAATTTTCCCCCAATTTCTTTAAAATATAACATTAATTTTCAAAAAGTTAAGGGCCCAACCTCATTCCAAAAAGTGCAAGCATGAGTCCTGTAATTGAAAATGAGATTTCACAAGATTTGCGTGAAGTTCCATTCACAAAATATCAAAAAGATCCGTGGACATCTGGGTGTTGGAGCTAGCATGCTAACTCTTTATTATATATTTTATCTATTGCTTTTAATTCCCTTCAATGGATTGCATGCATTTACAGCACTGTTGGAGTGTGTTTGAAAAAAAAAGGACGAAACACCAACGGGAATTGTTCCGTGGACATCTTGGTCTTGCAGCTAGCATGCTAACCTCTAGACACTCAGGACTCAGTTGTCAATGACATAGGCTATGGGATTTGTACAACCCATTATTATATATCTTATCTATATATTCTGTTCTGTGTTTTCCTATAATGATGTAATATATGCAAAATCTGTCACCAGGGTAGGAGGGTTAAAGTAAACAAAATCAAATTTATCAGTTATCCATGACAGAAAATGCAATATCGTGTTATACCAATATCTAGAAAGGTTCCGGCGGCTAACGAGACTAAATTGCAAAGGAAAGCAATTGTGGTTAGTATCACCATGCAAAATAGATGATTTATACTATAATAGCATTTAAAGAACATGTTAAAAGTTAGTTATTTACAACCCCTTTGTAAATGCTTTGTAATGCCACATGAAATACAATTTGTCATTTGATTTGTATTTTATGCTTACTGTCTTCTACTTTCACAAAATTAAATTAATATTTCAAACTCACTTGCTTAACGTATTAAGCCTGTTGGAAAAATTACCAAGGGAAGTTTTCCACCACATATTTCTCATACGAAATCTCACTGGCAATTCACAATTTATTAGATGACGCAGAATTCTCAACAAAAATAGCATGACAACAATAATGTCATTAGATTTTGTTGTCCATGTTGGCTCTGCATTAGGCGCGCACTTGTTTCCTGTGTAAATAAAAATTAATACTTCGTTAAATAATAAATCAAAATATACAAATCGTATTTATAGTAATTAATAGTTATAAATATGGTATACGAAACTTTTATTATTATTTTTAAATATTTATTATTATCATTGATTCACATGAACGAGGAAAATATTCACCGCAGTATCAACTTCCGCACAAAATTGTTTTGGTTGCCGACGAATTTTTTCTTAATTTTTATGAATTTTGCAAACTTTTAACAGGTAATCGTTTGTAATACATTACATTGTTGTTTCAGATTGATAATACATATCTTATTCATAATAGTAACAAATACTTATGTTTATAGTAAGCAGCTGTTGTCAATGAGTATCTTTTTGTCATGATTTATTAAGTACCCCACCCACATTTTTTTGCTCAAAATATCAGGGCTGCGTTAAGTTCGCTTAAACGTTTAATTTGTTTGCAAACGTTTGATAATAGAAGTCCTATGAATGACATGTTTGCTTAATACTTTCACCTCTGAGAGCTGTTGGTTTGTGTTTAATCACATGCCTTAATTGAGGGAGGGCAGCAATGTAGTCAAATTTCCATTTATTCTCCATTCATTTGGTTACCCTTTGGATCTATAAACAAGGTAAACATGTTTAACCATGCTAAACCCAGCCCTTATTGGATCATTGGTTGAGCTTAATATGTATCTCGGTTTATGTCGATGATACTTGTCATTTGTCCTATCCGATACAGGGCACTTGCTCACACATTTGAGACTGGGATGGGGACCCCTGACTTTGGGAAAACAAGCATTATTTTTAAAGAAAATGAGAAAATTACATAGCTCAGGTTCCTTCAATATACGTAACAATATATGTGTAATGTATATTAATTGTATAGACTAAAAAAATGTGATGCCCTTGTAGAAAAAAAAAACATGATCTTAAAATATCTCCAAACTTTCCCCCAAATATTTCCTTGCATTTTGAAATTGGGAATTTTGTTACTTGGATTTGGAAAAAAAGATACTATTTGCCATTGGGAATGGGGCAGAATAACAGCCCCAAAAATGGGCAAACAAGACCCCTGCAGTATCTGCATGTTAAATTAAGATGCAAGCTTTTTCCTCACTGTTTTGGCTTAAAATTCATCATGCATAGTATCTATCTATCTATCCCTTCTCATTTGGGGAATAAGGCCAGGGCCCTCTTACGTAGAATCGTGTCATATCTGTGGTTATGTAGAAAACCTCATGATACACATATAAGTTTAAAAGATGGAAAATATTAGTCTTAGGGGTTGCATGTTTCCTTAGAGGGGGATTGTCAATAGAATTAGGTGGGAAAAGTAGGGGGAATAGGGAAAAAATGCCAAAAACGGCCAAACAAAAATCCTGTATTTTTATATTTTGCCATACACCTTTGCAGGGATAACCAGGCAGCTGCACACAGGTCTTAAATTATTAGAAAAAAGAAAATTAAAGCATAATAAGACGAAATACGTATAAAAGGTGTCAAAATAGTTCAACAACAATAAAGAAGGTTAAAAACAATCTCAAAACACTTATGATTTTCTGTGCTGGAGTTGGCTAACTGCAAGCTTGAATGAATCGAAGTCATGCAGCAATACAACATGTGCAGGTAGCGAGTTCCATCAAAAATGGCATGTGTGTGATGTCACAACCCAGTGTTTGATCTTATGAAAATCAAAACATCAAGAATCAAACCTCCTTAAATGTATAAAAATAATCTCCAGCATTGAGCACAGTGTTCATAGACAAACCAGTACCAAATTGATATACATAATACAATAAGCACTTTGATGTTTGTTTTTCAAAGATTTCCAGACAAGCTTAGAACGTTTGAAGTGGCGACATCGACACAAGCGTATTCAAAGTATATAGTGAACTTGTACATTCTGCATCAGTCAAATAATTATAGCATACTGATATAAATTGATTAATTTAAAATATAAATTATATTTCAATAGATGACTTAGATTTTTTTCTATGACTTTCCAATCGCCACAAACAAGACAAAATAATACTGTGAATTGTGGTGGATTTCAGCATCACAACATCACAATTACAGTAAATGTAATGGTCACTTGAAATTGATCTTGGTCATGGCAGACTAGCAGAAAATTCAAAATCCATGCAATGTGTACTGTAGATGTATTATTTTCAAATTATGTGTTGTGAAAATCCTTGAAAACTGCTATATATGTGTCGCTTTAAACTGATATTGAACAAACAAAGGCATACACAATTCAGGGTCATGAGTTCAAATCCCACCTGGCCACAGTCTCAATGATAATTGATATATGACATTGTGCCTCAGTTTGATTTGTTGTCTCCCAACTCTGATTCAAGAGAGAAAGTAACAGTATCAGTTACTTGGTGAAATGGGTGTGCTTGAGTACTGGTTTACTTTCCAGAATCCCAGGAAAACTGGTCTTATAAAAACTGACCATCTGTTAGGCCTTGATGACATAAAAATGATGCTAAATAATCAATCAATCAATCAATCAATCATTGTTATTACTTGTGATATGACATAATTTTATTTTTTCAGTAGTTAATTAAGATGTTAGTGCCAATTTTTACACTAAACCTGCGACATAAAGTGAATGCACATAGTGTGACAATAGGCAAGTATGATGGCATACACACATCCCTGACTGGAGCTACAACAGCTGGAAAGGTACACATAATTTTTGTGATAATCTTTTATTGTTTGAATATTTCAAACAAAGATTTTGTGTTAGTGATAAAAACCAAAACAAATTTCCATTAAAGTCTTGTGTGTGTGTGATTACAAAAATACAGATAGCTGGGGAAAGAAACAAATCACTCTCATTGATCTTGATGTTGACGAAAACTTAACATTCTCGCAAATATCACCTCTTCATATCATCAACAAAAATAACTTTCTGTTTTTCTATGCAATGGAAGGGATTAAAACAGACTTAAATATATCCAATGATGACTTCTCAACCAGGACATTTAATACACATATAATCGTAAGAGCAAATGTTATAAGTATTCTTCAATTTTCAAGGGTCCTCTGTGGCCAAGTTGCGTATGGCCTTGTCATCTAACAACAATTTAGTCAAGGTTACTAGTAACTCTCTTTGCTGAGGTCCTGGATTTGACTTTATGTGTGAAAGTTTGCCAATTACTAACGGAAGAACAGAGGTTCTACTTAGATTCATCCAGAAATTTTCCTCCACTAATAAAACTGGATATGCCATCCGTGTATTACATATATAAACATTGTTCTACTGTCTTCAGCATTCAGTACACTAACATTTATCTGGTTTCCAGGTATTTATCCACAGCCCACACAGTAGAGTTCAGCAAGGTAAGCTACTCAACTCAGATGGTGACATAGCCCTCCTCAGCATTAACCAACAGGTGTCGTCGGTCTGTGCAGGAAAGCTCAACCCCAATATAAACAATGATGTACTTGCGGTGGGGACACAGACTAACTTAATGGTGTATGATGTGGACAAGAATACAGACCTCTTCTATAAAGATGTAAGTTTATGTCTATGTCTATAATGGACTTCTTCATTGTGAAGTGTAGTCATTGAATTGAGAAAATTAAGATTGCATATGGAATTAGGGAGTAAAATACCCTTTGCATTCAAATTTTATCTGGATCTCTGCTAAGAAACCAAGTACATTTATTAGGTCACATACACCCACACCACATGAGAATATAATTATTGAATTAAATAATGCAGAAGTACTTAAATGTGATTGACATTTTCTTACCTTTGTGTCACTTTCCTAGTTAGTATTTAAAGTCGTTCAAAGAAAGTTTGAATAAATCACATCACAACAACCAGTACAGAAGAACAATACCTTTGTACAAGAAGACAATAGGGTAAAGTTGAAAAAAGATTTTTCCAATTTTCAAATACATGTAGTGCATGTTGGCCACTTATGCCAAAGATCACAATTTTGTACCCAGACTTCCAGCATTGATCTTTTAAGAACAATACTCCAGAGCAATTCATAAGTCATAGAAGGTTCTAAACTAACTTCGCAATGGAGTTGATTGATTGATTAATTGTTTTTATGCCATCAAGGGCCAATAAAATTAGTAACAAGCTAAAAGAAATAAGTATAAACAAGTGAAATACATGTATTATATAACTATTTTATTGCTTGAAAATGGGGTGACATGTTAATGAATGGTACCAGTTAATAATATTGTATTGATGTTTTGTTCTACCCAGACACCTGACGGTTCAAATGCAGTAGTGATTGGTAAGCTTGGGGAGATAGACTCAACCATGGTAATAGTGGGAGGCAACTGTTCCATACAAGGTTATGACTTAGACGGCAATGAAAACTTCTGGACGGTAAGTTATATTAAAGTTTTAGCTTATTAGTTTCCTAGCATTAAGTCAGTATGGTCAAACATCAGCTGTTTTAAATAATTTAGGTTTATTATTATACTGTGGTAGGAAAATATTTGATGAACAAATCTTATCTTTGTCATTAAAGACCGTGGATAATCATGTTATTTCCAATGTACTAAGAAATGTCTGAAATTGTTCCTAACCTCAGTTGATTCTGATATATGCTAATAGCACATTGATAAAACAAAAAATCAGTTCTTCGTGTTGTCTAGGGTTCTGTCTTATGATCACTGCTGGACTCAATTTGCCGGGTCCAATTAGTTGTCTGTAACACGTCTGACTATCAATCCAGGGGTCGTGAGTTTGAATCCCTGACTTTAAATCCATTCAAAAAGAAATAAATAAATGAAACAAATTTAAAGTTAAAGATTGACAACTTAATAAGAACTGGATAGTACTAATTATAATTTCAATTTTTTGATATGTTTATTACAGTAATTGTGATATCTTTATTTCAGGTGACTGGAGACAATGTATGTTCTCTCGCGTTGGTTGATTTTACCGGCAATAGACAAAATGAGGTAAAACTTAAACGTAGATTACACATAGTGTTGCAAACTGAGTTATGCACACAGCAGTTTCAATCAGTTTTCAGCTAACACTATTTTTGAAAATTATATACATTTGTATAGATCTACAGAATGCAAATTTGAAATTAAAATACCCTGTGTACAGACTTAAATACATTTGAATTTAGAAGCATAACTTTTAGCTCTAATAAATGGTTGAAAGATATCTTAATTTGCATGAGTAAAGATAAATTTTGAAAGTTGAATAATAAATTCCATAATATCATAACTTGAAATAGTTAAGACAACTGAAGATTTTTCAAACTTTGACAATGTATTTGTGCATCAGTCACACCTTGATTATTCAAACTGACATGATTAGAACTTCTTATTGTTATAAATAACATCGCTTTTAATTGATTTACGCTGACAAACAATGGTCTGTCATATTTATCACACTTTGTCTTGTGTTTGTTTACGGTACTTCGACCGGAACTATTATTGCCAAATAGTGCAGAGCACCTTTGGATATCTATAGTGCAGTTCTGTGTATATCACGGTTTCATTCCGTGGATCCCGGCAACTGTGTTATAACGCAATCCAAGTGTACTTTTTTTCTGCTTTATGTAAAACTTCTACAGAGTAACATGCTGCATGTTCTTTACTGTAAATTGTGTATGGAAGCATTTATGAAAAAAATTATAATCTATTTATTGTCATGAATAATTACCAGTTGTGTTTGTGATATGTTACAGTTGATAGTTGGATCAGAAGACTATGACATCCGTGTATTTAAAGAGGACGAGATCATATCTGAGATGACGGAGACAGAGGTAGGTATATATTGTACTACAATATCCGTGTATTTAGTGAGGATGAGATCATTCCTGAGATAACAGAGACTGGGGTAGGTATAATTTGTACTACAATATCTGTGTATTAAGCGAGGATGAGATCATTCCTGAGATAACAGAGACTGAGGTAGGAATATGTTGCCCTCTGCTGTCACATAATGCTGCTATTTCTATACTTAACATGTATCTCACATATGTAATATGAAAGTGCATCCCATGCACACAAATCGTATAAACTACATGTAAATACAGGGTGCTCCACCGTCATATAAACTATATGTAAATACAGGGTGTTCCTCTGTCATATAAACTACATGTAAATACAGGGTGTTCCTCTGTCATATAAACTACATGTAAATATGAGGTGCTCCACTGTCATATAAACTACATCTAAATACAGAGTGTTCCTTTGTCATATAAACTACATATTAATCAAGGGTGCTTCTCTGTCATATAAATAACATATAAATACAGAGTGCTCATCTGTAGCTACATGCTGTGTTGTCATTAAAACTACATGTAAATACAGGTGCTCCACTGTTATAATTGGATACATTTAATCTGTATCATATTGAAGCATTTATATTAGTGAGGTTGTATTAAAAAATTGTATTAAAACATGAAAAAAGCAATTAATTTAAACAGTTATGTTTCATAGGAAGATGCTAATGGTTTGAAACATCCAATAACAGAAAGAAGTCTCACAGGTTAAAGTTTGCACATTATAATTTTGCATGTACTTTGTACAATTGACCGTAAATAGAAAAGCCGTCACACTGAACTTCTCAACTCATTCCCCAGTCTGAAGTGTGAGATTTTCCAAAATAGAAAGACCTTCTACAAATTTTTTATATGTTTCCTGAAATGTTTTTGAGATTTTAAAAAAAAAAAAGCAGAAATTAAGTTTAATTAATTAAATTGAGTTTAAATTTAAAACATTTATTCCGGTATAGAGAAATTTCTTAGAGTATACTCTGAGGTTGGTTACTGATCTCATTTCAGGCAATAACATGTTTATGCCCGATGGAAGACACCAAGTTTGGATATGCCTTGGCAAATGGGACTGTTGGTGTGTATGACCGGTCATCTAGATACTGGAGAATAAAGGTGGGTCAGTTATCACAGGATTATTTTATAACAAAAGGAGTGTATGGTCTAGTGGTAGAGCACAGTATTACGGGTCATGGGTTAATTCCCTGACTAGGGCTATGTGCTGCATCCTTGGGCAAAGATTTTTTATTTACATGACCTATTTGGGGATATTTGACATTTCATGTTTATTATAATACAACATTTACATTTCAAATTGATAAACTTGTAGCATATTTTATTTAAATATGTACATTTTGTAAAAAAAAAAGTACATATTTGAGTTGGTGACCTATGTTTACTGGGTTATATTGATAAACTATATGCAATGTGTTGTGTTTCAGTCGAAGAACCAGGCTGTGACAATCCACAGTTTTGACCTTGATTCCGATGGTGTAAATGAGCTTATCACAGGCTGGAGTAATGGCAAGGTAAATATATCTAAAATGTAGAAATGTTAAGTGTCTGTGCCCAGTGCCCCAGATAAATTTTATAACAAGAGGGTAAATCACCACCAAAATATAAAAAATGGGGGTATTCAACTGCCAGATTTTCAGAGATGCGGGTAGGGAAGCATTAGGTTTAAGATAAAATCTTACTTGTTGTAAAATTCAGAATTTTCATATATTTAAGTTAAAAAATTTACTTTAACATAAATAATTTATTTAGGTTTAGTAATTTACATGGGTCTACAAGATATAATGTCATACATTCTAAACAAGGTTTTCCATATTTCAGTAAAGAAATTTTGTTTGAGAGTAGTACCTTTACCCTTACTTTTAAAGGTAAGGGGTAACTCTACCTCTAATTTTGAAACTTAAGTGGTATTTAGCTAAACCATGAGGGTAAAATACCCCTAAAATCACCTTATCTGGGTCACTGTGTGTCAGATTGTTGGTAATACAATAATAACAAATCAGGCATAAACTTTATTGTTGCAGAAAGTGTGTTCTATATGTGATAATTTTGCCCCATGTTATGTTTTGACGTCCTTTATTCAGCTCATTTGAGCTCTAACTTTCCCATAGTTTGCTTGGGGTTTCCATGACCGTTTTTTTTTTAAATTCCTGAACAGATTTTATCAAAACATGGTCACAGTGTTTTAGGCTGTACCCTTATATGTGTTTCTCTTTGTTATTACCTATAATCCAGTATGGAATTTGTCAGTAAAAACACATTGAATAAAACTGCAAATACAGTGTATCCTGAGGTGAGCTGTTTTCATTTTTTTTTGTCCTAGTAATGTATTCAAGATGTCAGACTTAGCTTTATATAGTTTATATTGGATTATGTAGAAGAAAAGAAATTGGTTGCTCAAAGGTGACAACTTACACCAATTTAACTGCACAACATGTACAATGAAGATTGCATTGGTTTTATTAGAAATGCTTCAGTTATATAGCAAGGTTCAAAGAGGATATGTATTTTGTTCCTTTTCTATGCTAAACCATGGACTTGGTCTAAAATTAGTATATATACCGTTTAATGTGTATTGATTTCAACTGTTTTGCTCTATGCCACTTGATTTGTATTTTGAATTCACAACTTTTATTTTATCTCTTTGAATTACTGGATCCATTTTTACAAAACAACCCACCTTGAGTATTTACTCAAGCTATATAAGAAAACATGTGTAAAGTAAACATAAAATTACATGTTCTAAAGACAGGACTTATGCATATCAAAGTAATAATTTACAATGAAGTTAAACATGTTCAGAAGTTTTAATCTTTAAGGGAATATATCAGGAAAAATTAGTGATAAATGTCTTAAAATAAAATAAATATTAAAATGGATAAAAAGCATCTCATTATCATTAATAAATAAAATCTGATTGGTTTGGTATGTCATATCCTCCAAAACATGACAAAATCAATATTTTATTTGGAGTGGTAAACTTAAACCAAATCCCCATTCTAAAAATAGACAGCACTTAAATACTGCTTGACATCATTCAGATTTCCTATTAAGATGAAACCATTTTACTATGTGCAAGCCGGTTTCAATGGCAGATTAACTCTTTAAAAAAATGGCATTCGCCCCCCTCCCCCTTCCCCTAAACTCCCATATTTTATCAAAATTCACTATATTTCTACTGAAAAAACATGTGTGTCTATTCAGAATTTGTGTTGCACTCCTCTAAACAGAAATCCTGGATCCGTCCCTGTGTATAACCGATCAAATTGAAATCAAAATGACATCACGTGACACATTTAAAACAAAACATGTTGCACTTTTAAGCAGGAAATTTATTTTAGCCTAATTTAGGTGCATAGCATGTTTAAATATAAATCGTTTTGGCAATACGGGGTCATTGAGTATATATAGGGATGATATATTTGAAAAATATGTTTTAACCAATTTTAAAAGTTTGAAAAATCCTTATAAATTCCCTCTAATTGAAAGTTGAGCTAGAGCGTATACTCAAATTGGGATGTTTTTGTGAATTAATTTATTTTCATCTTAGGAGAGTGCAACTAACTCAAGAATAATATTCACACTAATAAGTATCACACCTGATATATAAAACCTTTTTTTCATGCATTTAGATTGATGCCAGAAGTGACCGTACAGGAGAAGTTATATTCAAAGATAACTTCAATCATGCTGTAGCAGGTATTGTCCAGGTAGGTACATTTATTTTTTTTCTCACATCAACTTTATTTGTCTTACCTGAGTAAGTGGTAAACAGTCTTTATTTCTTTCTTTCTTGCATGTAAAGATATCTGTCATTTCACAAAGGTGAGATATTTCTATTTTTATCTCACCTACAGTGGAGACAACTTTTACATTGTCATGAAATTCATGCATTTAAAGTAGAAATCGATTATTTAAGGAGTTTTTGATAAGAATTTGTTTTTTTTAAATCTGAAGATAGTTTGCAAGAAAACCATTATATTTGTGTACATGTAGTTGTGTTTAGGAGAGATTGCACTCTCAGTTTCTATGGTAACGTTAGATCCTACTACTCTTATCTCACTTGATATACATAGAACGTTCCGATTATCTAATATCTGATGTTGTAACAAAATATTCTAAACTCCACCAAACTTTCTATGGTCAAAAAGTTAAAAGGTTGCTTGTTTTAATTAACTGATACTTTTTATGGATGTCCTTGTTTATAACTTCTGTTTGAACAAACTGTTTTGTCTGACATTCAGGGTGACTACAGACAAGATGGAGCTCAACAACTTATTTGTGTATCTGTAGATGGGGAAGGTATGTAATCAAATCTTAATAGCATCACAGAGAATTTTCACCTCAGTTACTGTTGCATGCTGTTTAGCTTTGCTTTCAACAATTTTTCAGACATATTTCGACGGAGTCTACTTGAGGCACTATTCTAAGGCTGCCACACTGGAGTATCATGCTGCAGACACATGGCATTATAGTCACATTATACTGACACCAGGCTGACCAGACCTAGAACTATCCTCTAAATCCTGAGCACCAAGTGAAGAAGCTTTTAGTACCATTTTCTCAGGTCTTTGGTATGACCTGGCCGAGTTTCAAACTCAATACCTTCCGCATGCGAAGAGAATGCTAAACCACTAGAATGGTCCATCACTGTGTTTCTAAATAACTGTTATGGATTACCTGATATGCCACCTTGTACACTTCAACATATATGAACTACTATTCTGACAACAGCTGCTATGCAGTTATAAAATTTGTTTTTTCTCGCATTTCAAAATGACAATGGGGATGAGTATTAAAATGGCTTAAGTCAGAATCAAATGTGTTTCATTTCCAGGGAAGATAGGGTAATTAGTAAATCTTGGTAAGCAATAACATTGTTTCAAATCAAAAGTAAAATAACATATATGTTTTTATCACTACAATATCTCTGTTTCGAATTAAAAGTCAACTGTCATCTATGGTCCCATCTCAAATAACATGCAGCTCAGGCTGTGGACTCAACCCAGCTTTGCACAAACACTTTGTGTGAAAAAGTGTGCCAGTTTCTTGTGGATGTGGTTTGTGGTTCTATCTATTCTGAAATTAGTATTCATATATAAACTGCAGTTTGTCAAAACTGACATTAAACCTCATTTGTTATAAAAAAAAATATTTCTGTTTCAAACTAGGCAACAGTGACAAGTTTGTTATGTATTTGTTAAGTCTAGCTATTATATTGGTTGTTATCTGTTGTTTTGTTCCCAGTACGAGGGTTCAATGCTGCATCTGAGGATATGAAAGGTAACTTGATGGATGCCAACATGGAACAGGAAACTATACGAGAACTGAGTCAAAGAAAACAGGTAAATATAGAGTAATAAAGATGGTACCATCGCTAACTGGAATAATATTTAACCTTAACCAAACTTTATTTTTAAATGTTTTAGAATCTGGATCATTTCAAGTAGTGATCTGTCTTCAACATAGGATCCCATTTGGACCATTGTATCAAATGTTAATGGAACATTAGGTTTAGGTGTTGGTTTAATTTTTTTTCAGTTCAGCAGAGTTATTCCTGTAGCATGCGTCCATTGTGTTTTGATAACGGACTGCTCTGAAACCACTGTATAGATTTTATTAACACTTGGTTACATTGTTTGGTGGTTACATTTCAGATTTTTGTATTCTGTCCCTATTTTTAATTCAATTCAGCTACAAGGGTAATGGAAATAAAATTGCCCTATTTCCAATCAAGATATTCAGTGTTAACAGGGCTTCATTAGCATGATGATTGGGTCAGCTGCATTCAACTTTGTGTTTTAGTCATCATGTGTTATTCAAGACAGCTGCCACAGGAATGCAATATTTGTGTTTAATTTATTTAGCAGTCTATCAATAAACCTGATATCCGCCGAATCGGGTTTATTAACTCCCAATGAAAAAGCAGGGAATTCTGTCTGTCCCGCAATTCATAACAATTGAACACTTACTAAACTGTGATGCCATTAAAACATTCAGCTGAAGAAACTGACCAATCAGTGTGCTCAAATGTGGCTTTCCCAACATTTCTATTTAATGGACCCTATCAGGAGAGCTGGGTCCGTACTACAGACTAATTTATTTAAGGAATGTATTAAACTGCAGTTATTACAATCCACTTCTATTTTTTCTGCTTTATGCGAGATTGTTCTGGGCCATCCACTTGACCATTTTGTTTTATTTTCAATACATTAATGGTTCATACTTTCTTACCAGTAAAGCAAATAGTTCAATTTGATATTTTATAAACCTTTTTTTTACAGAACTTGTTACTGGAGCTACGTAATTATGAAGAAAACACAAAAGCAGGGGCAGCAGCCTCGGGTGTCCTTAGTGCCCGGGCTTCAGCAGCAGGGGGTGGCCCCGTGTCAGCAGATAGGCCCTTTCCTGTGGGTGTGGAATATGAACAATCGGCCATGGGTGTCATTCCAGTATGTTTGTTACACTTACTTGTTAATTACAAAAATTACTGTAAGCATCAGTTTGTTATACCATGCCTGTCATTCTTGGATTTTGGATAAAAATATCTGCATTTTACTAGGTGACCTATATACATATATCCTACTAGAGTTAAAAAAAAGAATTCCTTTGCTCATAAATGCTGATGATGTGACATCATTTTCAGAAGATGATGCAAAAAAAAAAGATCAGTCCTGAGTATATGACTGAGATAAATAAGTTTTCAAACCATTGGTATCACTAAGGTAGGAACCTGGAGCAGAGTTCCAATACCAACAATGGAATGTAAGTTTAAAATATCCTGCCAGGTGTTAACGTTATTCCTAAGAAAGATTCTTATGACAAGTTTACCTTACTTGTTTCCAAATTCATCAAACATAGGACTGTAAATGATTTGCAATACTTCATACTGGCATTTACAAATGATTCTGAATAATAAGAATAAAACAATAGTAAACAACAGAAATATACTTGGAGAACAAAATCATTGGTAAAATACTGGAAAAAAAGAGTGAGGGATTTACTTTTGTTAAAATTTTGTTTTTTTATATTTTTTTATGTATAAGATATTAAATCATAATAGCCAACTGAGAAATTGATGTGGTAATTTAATTTAAATTTCATTTTAACAAAATATTTGAGGGTTGAGGAAAAAACTCTAATTCCTTATTTCTTACTTCTCTGCTCTTTCAGGCTGCCACCCAGTTACAGACAACTTTACAGGTCAATCCAGGTGATGGTACCATTCCAGTAAGTTGGCATTGTAAACTTCTCAAGATTTATTTCTTTTCTTATAATGATAGCATAGAAAACACTTTGATGATACTCGAATACTGTTAAAAGTAAATACCATTGGCTGTTATTACTAAAAAAAGCAATACTCTAAAATAGCATGAATAACCTTGAATGATTATAGACAAAGCTTTTATTACTAAAAATAGCAATATCCTTAAAACAGTATAACATTGAACGATTACAGACACAGCTGTTATTTCTAAAAATAGCAATATCCTTAAAACAGCAGAAATATCCTTGAAGGATGATCGATATGGCTTTTATTACTGAAAATAGCAACATCCATAAAACAGCATAAGTAACCTTGAAGGGTAATATGACTGATGTGATATTTCCAGTGGACAGTCCTGGACCAATGGAAGGCTTTGATCTTCAACAAAACTAAGGCATCTTTGTTTTCATTTTCATGTTTACAGCATGCATTCAATTTTATTGGTTTATAGCAAATTAAATAATGTTCCATATTTTTGTGAAATATTCTGTTCTATTCTGTTTGTTGGACCACAGATACATCATTGCTGTTGTTATATTTCTATTTGATGCCCAGGTGTTTATTAGAGTGACTGCAACATCTCAAGTAATAAGTGGGATTATGTAATGGAGGCTATAGCTAGCCCTCGGATATTCATAAATAAATACCAATTTTTTGTAAAGGTATTGCGTTTTTACACCATATTTGTATTATGGTTGTACAAATTGAGAACACATCGATACATATATTATTAGCAGGGCTTCTAAAATTTCAAAATACAAATCGGTCCAAGGTTTTTATTGCCATAAGAATCGCTGCCATGAGATTCACACTTTTTCCTTTTAAAATTATGTATTACCCCACCCACCGCGCAATTTTATCAGTTTGTTTATTTTTCATGCTGTTTTTCATTTTAACTTAACTTTTCTGAATATTTACATTTCAATTGCTGAAACCATGTACTCTCCTTTACATGAATCAGTTTCAATCAATTTCTTGCACAAAAATAGGTTCAGAATGTAATCCAAAAGTATCCCACGCATTTCGATACTCTCCATTTATTACTCGTGGGATATTACACTAGCTTTGCATTGTTTCTTTCAAGCCATGATGCAACCATATGATTGGTTCCTTCACGATTCCATGAAGAGAACGTTATCCAATCGCAACGCTAGTTTCATGTAAACGCTGTTTTGATTAGATGTTGTTAACGTTAGCTGTATTTTGTTCTAATCTGTTCAAATAAAACAACGCAAAGCTAGTGTATTTTCCTACGGGTGATGGATGGAGAGTATCGGAATTGACACCCGTGGGTATCCGACGATGGTAAACTGAATATAGCCTCGGTTCGTCATGAGTTGATGCCGAATAATTTATTAGACTATAGGTTTACCGACCGTCTGTTTATGTGTCTGCACACACAAATTGGTATTAAAGGACAGGGGATTAGGGTTAGTATTTATTTTTGGATGGTGGAAAATCAGTTATGTTTGATGAAAAATTATGTTGCCGTTTCTAGAAAAATTCATAGAAACTATTTTTTTTTGGCAAATAAATAGATAATAAGTTTAAAGACTATGGGTGTCTAAGAATTTTTATGGTAATAAATGTGAAGTTTTTAGTCTGTTTTGAAGTATCAATTGATGCCAAAACAAGTACATATACTTTACATCTGATTTCAAAGTACTAAAGGTAACATTGAATTACTGTTAACGGCATCACTAGTATAGTAAAGTTATCTGTTAATTTTGTGAATTTCTAAATTTAAATACACAGTTATCAATTATTAAATAAAAATATGTTTTCAATACCATTTTCATTTTTGCAATCTTACATGTATCTTTATTTATTTTTCTGTCTAATTTTTGCTTGTCTCTATATTTTCAGCCTCATGTTGAATTGATTGTTGCTACAACAAATGGTATGTTTATGATTTTGTCGTTATATAACTTTTCTTTAAAGCTTCATCTTCACAAGCCGGGCCCAATTAGCTCAGTTGGTTATGAATCTAACTATCAATCCAGGGGTCATAAGTGTCTCACCACTGATTCAAGTGGGAAAGTTATCAGTTACTTGCGGAGATGGGTGTGCTTGAGTTAACCTTTCAGGATCCCAGGAAACAGTGGTTAAGTTAACTGATTGTCTGTAGACACCCAGGTTAAACTTTTGCGTTTAGTTGTGTTTAAGTTTTGGTGTTTGCCTCCAATCTCAATCTTTGCATGGGTGGTGAGTTTTATCCCATCAGCGAGCTTTGTTGTCTTCTGAAAACTCTTATTATTATTTTCTGTCTTGCCTTTTTAAAGAAAGAAAAAAAGAGACATAAGTGTTATGTTGACCTTTACAGATGAACAACCAAAGCTAAGTTTTTATATTTAGCTCTATTTCTCAGAAACTGCATTGTCAAGAGTCACCAAGTTTGGTCCATAGTTGTCTTGTGAATATTACTACTAAAAACAATTGTTTTACGAGTTAATGACATACTGCTGGGTGAAAAGGTCACTCTTTAAAGTCTGTGTTTTAGCTTTTGGTGTAAGCTGTTCATAATTGTGTGTACATGCACATACCAGTACTATTTTACTGATGTTGAAGATAGTTTGATATAAATATGCCTGATTTTTCTGATGGTACATATTATTGATATTATATACTGTTATGTGAACAGATGAGACAATATAAACTTACAACAGAAGGCAGGACCAGGAAATATTTGCTTAAATTTTTGTGTTTGACTTTATATTGATATAAAGTGTAGTAAATTAGGGACCTCATGTAAATCGGCTAATATATTTTAATTTTGGTCTATGTGCTGAGCATTTGTATACGTTCATTTTCTGAGCATTTTTGTTTATAAATATTGTAAACTGTCATGTTTTAACTGAATGCAGACCAGGCCATAGTAGACATAGCTTATTTTGTTTTATGGCTGCAGTGCATTTTCTTAATACGATTACATTTCCCCCCACCCCTCCCCCTTAAGTAGTTTTTTTTAATGTTTTAGAATATGTCTATCTTTTATACACTGTTTGTACTTTTTGTTTTGTAAAGCACTTTTGAATGTATTTTATATATGAAAAGAGTGCTATATAAATACGGTTTAATAATAAAGTAATAGCTGCATTTTACATTTCTGTTTACTTTCAAAGGTAATATTCTGTATTCTTTAGTCTTCAATTTATTATTGCAGACACGGTAGTGAGAGCAGTCCTTATATTTGCAGAAGGCATATTTGAAGGAGAAAGTCATGTTGTGTAAGTTATAATCCTCTGTATTTATCCTACAATTTATAAAAAAAAGGTGTCCTATTGCTGAGTGGTCTGGGACATTGTCTCAAGATCACTTACCTCCCACCACTGAGTTTGTGGATTTGAGCCCAGCTGAGTCCAAAAACTGTATAAGAAAGTTGTAATGTGAAGAAAAATGGGATTAGACAATAAAACAAGATGCCCATGGGCCTTAATGGTCACCTGATTATCTAAAAAACATTAAATAAGTCTAATCAGTCATAAGAAATAATATTTTTTGTCAATTTCTCTTACCAATATATAGGTTTAGTAAAGTAGGCCCCACCCCCAGGGCCAAACTGTGATATATTTATAAAGGACCCATATACGTCCATAATCATGCTCGCCATTTGTTTCCCAGTGCTTCGTATATTGAGATGAAGATTTTCAAAGTTAACCTTGAATTTGACTGTTCTGGCCCCTGACAAAGTCTCAGGTGACCTAAAAACACCAGTTAAGAAACGATTATAAGAACTTTTTATATGTATAAGCCTTAGATAAGAAGATTGCAATGTTTTAATCATGAGCCTGTTAAAGTCCTTATATAATACAGGGATATTGAGAGTTTTCTCCTAATCTAGTTTCATTAAAATGTTGTATTCTCAACCTTAGTCGGTGTTAAACAGACTAGAAAGAATATAATTTTTTATCATGCTTATTATTCTTATATCTTTCCAGGCACCCCAGTGTTAGTACTTTAAACAATTGTGTTCGAGTTCAGATTTTACCACCAAAGGATATTCCAGTGGATCTTCATATAAAGGCATTTATCGGTTACAAAAACAGGTATGTTCAACGATGAATATACAGTGTAACCTCTGTAAACAGGATAACCTTGGGACTAAGCAAAAAGTTCGGTTTAGAGAGGTTTCCGGTTTATAGAAGTGTTAGCTTGTTTTACTAAATCTGATTTCTGGATTAATTTTATGACTTCACAATGGCCAGGACAATTATGCGAGAATGAGATGATAATTTATAATGCTACATGTAACAAGTTTATTGCAAACACTCTTTAATGAGTTTTTTCAATATATGCATACCTGTATGTTAAAACTGAGGTTTAGTCTCGATGTTTGTATAAACAAAAGTGTAAAATAATTCATTTTAAGTACATGTATAAGCATTTGAAATGTTTAATTTTTACTGAAAAATTATTTTCCTTGTTATTATATATTGGTCTCTGATGAGGCAGCCAGTTGAACCTAATTCATTGAATTGTTGTGACAATTATGGAAGGCTTTTTGGCTGATATTGCAAACTCAGGGTTATTTTGTCTCACACTGATGAAATTGTTTTTGTTTGGATATGTATGTGTTCTTTAAGTTATGTGTTTCAACATGATGTGCATCTTTCTTTATATGATTGTCATGTTGCTAGTCTGAATGCTTGTAAAATTTAAAATCTCTGGTTGTAATAGTCTAAAGAGATGATATTTAGGGGTATAAAAACCAGACTATGAAATGTACATATACTCATTCAAATGAGTCTTTATTCCAATAGTTTTATATATAAATTAAACAGAATCATATGAAGCAGTTATCATAGCTAAACTCTCATCGTACTGAATTGTTTATTTATATGTGGTTTTGTGCCTTTTTCAACAGGAAATTTTATTTGATCATCACACCTAATCATCAATTCTGTGATCTGTTAGGTGGTTAACCAGTTCTAGACAAACGTTATCTCTGCAAGTCATTGACTCCTTCCCCACCTATTCAGAGGTGGGAGGTTCATGTCCAGAAAACAGAGTTCATGGCCAATTATCACAGAGACTGGCTGGCTGGGTTTGGATTCAAACATACATGTCCTTTATTTACTGTCAGACATACTACCAATTAAACAGAACCTATGAAAATTAAGCAAATATTCTTTAATATGAAAATTATTGCTGCACAGTTGCCTATAAATGATTTCAAATCTCGGAGAATTTCTATAAAACTTATTTGTTTTGTTTCAGTAACCAGTACCATGTGTTTGAATTGACACGTCAGTTGCCACGCTTTTCTATGTATGTTTTACATGGAGCTGAATTGCCAGAAGCTAGTGGTTCTGTTGTCTTCCATGTGAATGAGAGGGTACAGAGGGTGAGCGGAGGTTTATTATAAATTGTAAAATTAAAAATGATGATCTACATTAACTTTCTGCATCTCCAGTCCATTGATTCGTAATCAAATCTTTCTTTTATTGAATTAAAATAATACCATCAGAAAGTTATGACGCAATATTAAATAATGATCATACAATTATCATACTTGAGAGAATGCAGTAATATTTATGTTTAATGTCAACCTATATTACAAACATATGTTCACAAGATGGGATGACATTTTTTTTTTTTACACACCTGCAAATTTTTTTTATTGAAGATATTGCTAACAGACTATTTAACAAAATTGGATATCTTATTTTCTTAGATTTTAATAAAAAAAATTTAGTAAAATATTGGGAATGGACACTTATAAGAGCATATTATAATTTTTTTGTGTGTTTTTTATATATTGAATATTGATATTTTTGATATTAATGTAAGTAACGATATTTGCAAGGTTTTTTGTTTTTTTTAAAAATAATTAAAAGTGAAAAAGAAAAAATGAAAACAATGTTCTAAAGCTGTCTGTGTGGTTCCCATCGATAATGATATATATAGTTACTAGCATATTATGAAATTCATTGTAACATATTATTTACGTTTGTTCTTACTGTCAATTCCCGGTTCAGCAGAGATAGATATGATTTAATTTAGTGATCGGAACTAATTATTAACAATTATTCACAAATTCCCAATCTTGATTGAATTAATTTAAAAAATTGTTTTTAATTGCGATATGTCTTTAAGTACAATGTGATCATTTTGTTTATTTTTAAATGCATATATTGATAATGGACATCTTCATTAACCACTAACCGTTTACTCCATAGAAATGTGTTTTCCCGAACCAATCACAGAAGGCCTTTGAAAACAGTGCAGGGAGAGTTCAGATTGCTTGTAACGAGCAATCTGAACACTTCCTGCACTCATTTTCCACTCTGTCAGTTAATATAAACATAATTCACCCAATAATTCAAAAGCCTTCTATATTAGGTGTCCAAAGGCGTCTATATTAGAGGTGTCAAAAGGCGTCTATATGAAGTAAAGGGTTAAAGGCAGGAGTATCGCAAGTGTTGTTTGAGTGAAATGTTAGTTTTATGTCCATTTGGGTTGTAGGTTGTGATGTGGGTAAACCAGAACTTCCTGCTACAGGATGATGTACAGACCAACCCCGAAGGTAACATAAGCTTTGGCTTCCTGTCACTTCGAGGTTCTGGGCCATTCCACTTCAAAATGGATGCCAATGGCCAGGTAGGTTGTCATATAGATTTTAGAAGTTTCAGAATTAGGGGTCTTCCATAACTGAGTGGTCTAAGAAGTTTGAGAAAATTTCTAGTTACTACTGGAAGGATGATGGTTCTGACGCTTTTCAGAGTTATTTTGAGGACTTCACCAATAAAACTGGTTTCAATATAAATCTCATTAAATAAGTTTCAGTATCAAAGATAGGGTGTTACGAACAGATTGACAAAAACAATTCTTTTTTGTAGCTACAGAGGGGGTTCTGGGCAACACTGTATTATCTACATATAAACAAATAAAGAAATAGAGCAGTGTTGCATTAAAGAATGATTGTTTTCATTCTGATGTCTTTCACCACTAGTAAAACAGGAAACCATACAAAATCTGTAATATGTTGTAAATTAATCTTGGTTTAAAAAACAAATCAGAGCTGTTGGAGGATAGTGGGCTCAATTTTTGGTAGCTTGTTTCAAAACAAGAACTATCAGATTACTGAGAACTGAACAGTAATATGAAGTCAGCTATAAAAATTCCGATAGTATTTTCTGAGATACAAGCTTTCTAAAAATCAATTTAGAATTTGTTGATGTGTATTTGTAACTTGTTTATTAACCATGTACAACCTACAATGTTATGGCAGGTAATGTTGAGGACAGATGACATGGACCTGGCCGGTGACGTGGTGCAGGCAGTTGCCACCTTTCTCAACCTGGATGACTTACAGACCACTATAGACTTCCCAGAGGAGATGGAGAGACTAAGAGAGATTCTTGTCAAGGTATGATGTTTAACTTTTTATCTAAAACAGTAAACTAATATTAAATGTTCAATGTGAATATTTTATGAAAAGTAAATTCATAAACCAAATAATAAACTTTATGACGGATGTGACTATGTTTGCTCGGTCATTTTCTCTTAAAAGTTTTAAAATTGGCTCGTATTTCTATGTTCCAGGAGGTGACATATTCTTCCTCTCTTTCCTTGTTCTTTAGTTTAAAAGTGAATACTTGTGTATTGTCAAATGTGGGACATTTAAGGTAGCAGCTTTAGGTAGTGAGACATTTTTGGGAAAATCTTATGAAGGCACAAAGTAATTAAAGGTCAGCGGCCACATCTGACCGCTTAAAGGAACTGTTCGGGATGAAATTGACTGGCCACGTTAAAGAGGTGACCATTTGATACATGTTCTTTGTGTAGGCAAATTAAATTGAAAGGTTTTGAAATGTTTAACACAAGAGTTTGCTCCAAGGAGGTGACCGTATGCTCAAGTTAGACTATAGTTTAAAGCAAAATATTGTTTGGTAAGTGTACAGCTACTCGGGTCAGAACTTGTTCCAGTTATCAACTAATATTTTTTCAAAGCATTACTTGGTGGTTTTAAATAGCAGTGTGAAGGTTATGGAGGTTTTATTACAACTTTCTGGATTGTCTGCAGGTTGACGAGTACCACGCAGTGAGACAGAAGCTCACAGCAGAGATGGCGGACCACTCTAACTTGATACGTAGTCTTGTTGTGAGAGCAGAGGATGCCAGGATTATGGGAGATATGTAAGTTACTTTGTTAGATACATGTACTATTTATAACTTTCAGCCACAATATCGTAGTTGTAGAGAGTCTGCATTGTGTGAGGGACCGTGGGTTTTACACCAAGAAAAGTGCCTATAGTCTCTCTAAAAAAACAAGCTGATCAAGCTACTACTTATTGTACATTTTTATGAGGGTATACTTTCCTGTTATGAAAAAATAAATTTTAAAAAAAATTCTATCTGGAATTCTTTTTTATGCCCCCACCTAAAAAATTTTTGGGGTAGCATATAGTAATCGCAGTGTCCGTCCGTCCTTTTGTCCGGTATTTCGTTTCCAGCCTGTATCTTTGTCATGTAAGACCTAGACCCATATCTCAAAGGTCATGGTCACACTTTGAATCTGTTTGAGATTTCAAGTCCGTCCTTTAACTTTATTATACATGGATGGATTTCAAAAACACTTAGCTCAATTTATCAACAATTGATCTGTAACTTTGTCTTTCATTTAGGAATTTTAAAATAGCTTGACACAAGTGATCAACATGTCTTGATCATGTTTCAGCAGCATTTAACTGTCGAAATACCCAGACCATTACATCAGATGTCAAGGTCAAGGTTACACAAAGGTCAAAGTCATGTTTTAATGTAAAGAAAAATGAAATTGCGTGTCTAGTCTGAAACATCAGTCCATTACTCTTTATATTCATGGATACATCGCTATCTATTATAACATAATTATATTGTTATTTTTCAACGACCATTTGGGGGGCATGCGACACTTACCAGTGACATTTCTTGTTTACCATGGAAATCCTAGACCTTATTTTATATAGAACAAAATACAAAATTCAACTGTGTAGTGAGACCCATATGAGCCATAACCTTGTCAGGCTACAGTTTTGTTGCAATTCAAATCGAAACTTTTGGAAAATCATCAACATTTAGTTTGCATTCCCATTTTCTCACGACTATTTGCTCTATACATATATATAGTCCATCTTAGTTGTCTTTTGAATTCAACAAGTTTATTTGTTAGACAGTATGAACTTATTTCACTTAAGTATACAACAATACTTGTTATTACAGGGGTAACATGAAGAAGGGTTATACAGAGTTGTACAACATGAATCGTGACCTGATCAACGGCTACAAGATACGGTGCGGCAACCATCAGGAACTTCTTGCATCTCTCAAACAAGTCAATCTCATTATACAGAAAGCCGGCAGAATGAGAGGTACTGTCATGATGTTATTATAATAAAGTTTGTATTAAAACAGGGCTGTGTTCAGTTCGCTTAAACGTTTAATTTGTTTGCAAACGTTTGATAACAGAAGTGAACTGAATGACATGTTTGCTTTAAACGTTTGCTAACAGATTAAACACATCCGCAAGCTGTCTGCTTATGTTTAATCATATGACTTAAATTTACTTAATGGGTACTGGAGGGACAACGCCAAGTAGACCGATTTCCGTTTACTTTTGGTTCGTTAGCTCACCGTATGCGTTTATAAACAAAGTAAACATGTTTAACTGAGCTGAACACAGGTTAAACATTTGTAACCATATTAATCTTCTCCTAAATTATATCGGGTTGTACAAATAGTAAGTATTGGTGAAATCAACTTGTACAACAGTCATTAAACATGTACCGCAGAAGCAATAAAATTGGAAAACTACATTATAATTATTAAGATGTAAACAAAAAACCAGCAGCAGAAAAGCTGAAAAAACGATCTACAAGTGATAAAGAGAATCACATTTGACTGTCACAAATTCTAAACTTACATTTTTACAAAGGTTTATTATTGAAACATTAAAAACAATTTTGTTACAATAAAAATAGTTTGACCTAGCGCCAAAAGGATTTGGTACAAGACGATTGTGATAAATATTATGACAACATTAACCTATGAATTTATATTTTCTAGTTGGGAAGTACAAAACAGCAGTAGTGAATGCGTCAAGACAGGCCATAAAGACTAACAACGTGAACGCTTTATTCAAAATAATCAAAACTGGTAGCAGCTGAGCCGGAACAAAAGTGACATGAACATTAATGAATTGCTTAGCACTAGGAAGAGTTAGACAGTGTTGTGTCAGTGTGAGTTAGACAACTTGCTGTTGGGGATAATCCAATGATCCATTATAGTTTGGATTTTAAGGTTGGACAAGTATTCATTGGTAGTGATGAAGTGCTTTCTGTAATGATTAGTTTGAAATCATGTTTTTTTCTCATTAATTTGTGGAAAAAAACTTGTTAAGATATTTCACTATCCTTCATATCAAGCCAATTATAACATTGATATCCAATATCCAACAATACTTGTACAAGCATCTCCTATTCCTGACACTTCTTGTACCATTATCTCTGATTCCTGACAGTACTTGTACACTTATATTTGATTCCTGACAGTACACTGTACTTGTACACTTATATTCGATTCATGACTTGTACCATTATCTCAGAATCCTGATAGTACTTGTACACTCATATTCGATTCCTGACAGTACTTGTACACTACTCCCATTCCTGACAGTATTTGTATCATTATCTCCAATTTCCGATACAACTTATACAATTATTCCTGATGCCTAACATTTCATGTATCATTATTTCCAATTCTAGACAATACCTGTACAATTATCTAAAGTTTCCCAAAACTACTTGTACAATTATCTCCAATTCCCGATACTATTTGTAAGTTTAGTTTTTTTTTCATAAAACACAATGGCAACACAAATATATCTATGATATATCTTACATTTACTGTGTTAGCTATTCCTAATGTTAAATCTTATTACTAAATGATGAATCAAAAGGACTATACTAAAAAGTCTGGTCAAGCAATAAGTCCAAACTGAATAGATATCCTATAAAGTAAGTGAAATTCTAACTTATTTTTACAAATCTGCACATCTCAGACTATCATTAATAAAACTGTCCTAGTATAGACAACCAACAGTTTCAGCCATTGTATGGCATATGGTAAATAAGGTATTCCTGCACACCGGATAAGGATAACTGCATTTTTACAAGGGTTAGATATTTCTTTCTCACCCTAGGGCCGAGATAAAATTCTCGTGCTGTGACATAGTGCCTCTTCGCATTGTGTCACATAGCATTTTTGCAACAACTCGACAGAGCCTTGTAGCAACAAAAACAACTCTGCAGACCAGCCAAAATAGCTTGAAATAGTTTTACTGCAGCCACAACAACTCTGCATAACTTTGTTACAGCCAAAACAACATAGCATAGCCTCATTACAGTGAGAACAGTTATCCCTTTGGATGGAATTTTCTATCTAAACATCGAAACCATGAAAGTTTCTTCCAGCTGACAATGTGTAAATATTTGAGTTAAGGGTTACTGTAAAGTCTGTTCTCTGTATAAGAATATTGGCAGTTTGACCCATGTAAAGGTTCTCCTTCACCTGTAGGTAACTATCATCCAGTCTTGTGATCCTCATGGACAGTAATATAACTTACAGGGCTCTGTTTCACTAAACATCTCAAGGTGAGATTTTCTTCAACTTATTACTACCATCTCATTACACATTAAATGTCTCACTACACAGTTGCGTCCCTTTCTTCCATGGTAACATGATTCTTACGCTTAAAAAGAAAGGCCTATGTAATTTGGTTTCGAAATATTTTCAAAATGGATCATAGTGGTTGTGATTTCTTGTTGCAGATGAGTAGAGCAAAAGTTGGCAAAGCATGTACTGCAATAAGACATGACTGGTGTTAAAAACATGACTTTTATAGGATTTCAACATATGCATGTATTTATGAACTTTTGATGACTTCTGTTTTCAATAAATGTGTCACTGCATCCTCTCTAAAAAAAACAAGTTGATCAAGCTACCACTTATTGTACATTTTTATGTGGGTATACATTCCTGTTATGAAAAAATAATAGTTCTTTGTGGAATTCTTTTTTTACCATGAGCAAAGAACGAAATTGAACTGTGTAGTGAGACCTAAAGAACAATGAAGTTAACTTGAGTTGATGAAATCTTAAATTGAGATGTTTATTTAAACTTGGTCCAGGTATTTTGGGAGAGCTGAACAAAAACATGAATATCTTGGTGAAATTGCGATTTAGAAAAAGGTGCTACGATATCCAATTCATCTCATGTATGTAAGTTAGGCCAGCAGTCTCATCAACTTGATAGATGCTATAGTTAATGGAACTTTTTGCATGGTTCCCACAAGTAAAGGAAAAGTGGGGAACTGTGGTGCGTTTCACAAAAAAATTTAAAATAATACTCGTCATAATGTAAACCAACAATTATTCATAATATTTTTAATATACATGTACAATCAAATGAACCCAAAGTTGTTTTATAATTATGCAAAAAATGGAAATACAGTAATTTTACAGGACCAAAATTTTGAGAGAAAAAATCACAACAAAGAAATTGTCACATCGATTTATGACGATTTTTATTGTAAGTTATTCTGTGAAACCCTGCCCAGGTACTGTGTCAAGAGATGGAACCTTTCTGGATATAGTTTTTAAAGCACTACTGACTGAGTTTAAACTGTATTTATAAAAGTTTAAAAAAATTGTTTAAACATGTTTAATATTAATTTTGGATCAAGGAAAATAATACTGTTTACATACAGCATAAAAAAACAACTCCAAGTCCAAGTTGTAAATATCTTTTTAATTTGAAGATCCTATAAATTGTTTAAGTTTGAAATGTTTACAAAATACATGAACACAATATTGAAATAAGTTAACTACAGAATACATGTGAAGCAGTCGTGGAGCAGATTTGTGTACAAATTTCAACATTTATCATTCTCCCTATTTTCATTCATAAAATCATAATACATTTGTATAATGAGTCTTGAAATACAATCATGTATCGCACATAAATGCATAATATAACTATGAATTGTGTATGTGAATATTTTTTATCTAATATGTTACTGTCTAAACTCGTTCTAAATGCCCATACATGTACATGTGTGTGTATATATATATATATATGTTGTATCCAGTTACCAAATTTCAGAAAAAACATGCACAAAACTTGACTCACCTAACATGTTATTTTTTTTTTTTTCATTATTAATTTTTTTTCAGATTACCTGGCGTTTGAAGAGCAATAATTTGGATTCCCAAATTTCACACTTTTTTTTTCATCCTTTTTAAAGCAGTAAATTTCCAAATAAAAAAGACATTTAATATGAAGTAATTTTATACTTCTGACTACAGTCAAACCTGTCTTAAGCAGCCAGTCAATGGAAGGAGCAAAAGTTGTCTTTTAAGACAGGTTGTTGCTTAAAACAGGTTAATTTACTCTGAAAGTATAGACATGGGAAGCAGAATATATGGTTGCATAAGTCAGGTGGCTGCTTAATAGAGGTGACCACTTACACAGGTTTGACTGTAGTATTTAATGTTCTTGCTAAACTGATATAAATTTAAATTAAGACATTTGAGATTTTGGATCGATGTGTAGTTTTGCTGAATTTAGATGACTGTGTTATAAATGTTATGTATGTATATTTTATGAATGTTATCAAATCTCAGTGAATATCTTGTTGTGTATTTTTTATTTATAAACGTGTAGATACATCATTGTTTTGTATTATTCATTGTCCAACATCATGATCTGTGATATTATTATATCTCAATTTTTTATTTATTATTTTAATGTGAAATACTGACAATAAACTATTAAAGAGATGAACAAATACAGTGTTAGTTCTTGCATATGAAGCTCCAAGTTACTAGATTGATTGATTGATTGATTGATTGATTGAATATTAAGCACCCTTTTTATGCCATTGAGGGTTAACAGACAATCAGTTACCCTAACCACTCCTTCCTGGGACCCTGGAAGGTTAACCAGTACATGAGCACACCCATCTCTGCAGGTAAATGCTAACTTTCCTACTCGATTAAGCGTTGAGAGACAAATGATAATGAGATGCCATGTTGAATATCAATCATCACAGAGACTTTGACTAGGTGGGGATTCAAACTCTCGACGCCTTGATTGATAGTCTGACACACTACCAATTTAGCTAATCAGGCCCCGGCTAAGTTACTAGAGGTAACATTAATACCTTCAAGTTGTATGCGTTCAAGCTTTTCAAATGGGTTGTCATGAGTTTTTGGTCCTGTTCCTACTGAAAATGAACATAGAATTGAAAATGTTAAATGTGAATGTGCATTTGTGTATTGAAACTACCAAATTACCAGTAAATTATGAAGGGTTAATGTTTCAAAATAAAAAGCACATTTTATTTGTCATATTTTACTTTAAATATGGTTTGTCTTGTGACTGCAGTGTCGAGCATTCAAGAATATAACATTGAGTGGTGTAGGTCACGGAGCAAATTGAAAATACCAACAAAAAATGTGATAGTTCAATAAACACATTAAACCATGTCTTTGTTTTGTGGAGGTAGTTTAAAGGCAGTGTATCCAGAAAAATTGTTATGAGTTTATAATTCAGTTAAAAATGACTTAAAAGTTTCAGTTATACATGTAACTAAAATACAATTAATTTTGGAATTTTATATTGACCAAAACATGGTATTAACAATATTTTAATCAAAGTGATGAACCACAATTCTAAAAATAAATTTCTTGCATGAACTGCTTAATGACATTCACCTTGGTATTCAGACTAGTTAACCCTTTACTTCATATAGACGCCTTTGGACACCTCTAATATAAAAGGCTTTGGACACCCTTTATATAGAAGGCTTTTGAATTATTGGGTTAATTATGTTTATATTAACTAACAGAGTGGAAAACAGTGCAGGAAGTGTTCAGATTGCTCGTCACGAGCAATCTGAACTCTTCCTGCACTGTTTTCAAAGGCCTTCTGTGATTGGTATCTATGAAGTAAAGGGTTAATGAACCAAATTCAACAATATGTAATCAATAAGTGAATCAAATGAAATAAAATTTAGCTGAAGTTGTACTAATTTGATACATCCCAAAATTCATTCTAAAAAAAGTGGAAACATTATTTTAGTTTAACATGGGTGAGTAGGCCAAGATAGGAAATTTCTTTTCAATATATTATATTTGCAGGTTTTTATAGATATTCTTATGGCAACGAGGACTCGGTATACCAATCCTGACCTTGATATATTGGCAAATATATTGTTTTGTGTTAATTCTAACATTCTGAAAAAATCTGAGGTATATCAGGATTTTTAACAGTTTTAAAATAGGCTAAAACCATGTTTCCCGTACCCCGACCCCTTAAAAACCATGCTTATATATACTCACTGACCCCATATTGCCACAAGAATATCTATTTAAACATGGCAAAATTAAATATTGCAAATGGATTTCCTAACTTGGCCTTCCCGTCCAGGTCAAGACTAAATAAGATTTCTTGCTTAAAACTACAACCTAATTTGTGAGATAAATGAGTCTCATTTAGTAATTTCATTTTAATTTCAATTTGATGTCATGATGTTTACATATTGTAGAATTTGTTTCATCGTAAAATTTGTCTTCGTCACGTTTTGGTAGATCTGATATACCAAACCAATTGATTTTATTTATGATAACAAGATACTTTGTTCTCAGTATCTATCTTAAAAATATATTTTTTTTTTTTAAGACATTAGCATTTTTACGTGATATACTACCTTTAATTTAAATAACTTATTAACAGATCAGATTACCAAAATATAGAAAAAGCCTATCTCAAAAACAAGACTGGGGGTGTAAATAAATATGTAAACAACTGTTTTGTTAAAAGTGGATACTTTGCATCGAGGTCATGGATTTAAGAAAATACTGGCACATAATTACCTTATATACTATACTCATTTATTATTGAATTGATAAAACTCATTGGGGAAAATGATATAATGCTAGACTCTGCCATTTATTTAACAGATCACCTCAATAAGAAAAGAAAAAAAATTGTTTCCATGAGTCATAATGTCTCAAAATAAAGTCAATGTCATTTATATATTTGGGCAAGTTGAAAAGAATGCCAACAATTTACGTACAAGAGGTGAGATATACGGAAAACACCGAGCGATCAAGCAGAAGTAATATTACCCTAGATTAATATAAAAAATATGTCATGGGTTTATTACATTCATGCACCATAAATTATGTGATAAAATTTGTTATGGCAATTCATCCTGGTGGTAGAATCAAGTGATCCACTTGTTACATGTTATGATGATGTATGTAGTGCACAGTATGCAAACTATATAACAAAAAGGCTAACAAAGAGAAAAATCAAAGTTTTTCAATCTTCACTGAATTAGTTTGAATATTAAGTTGGTGTAAAATTGACTTGAACATTTTTTCCCTGGCCCGGGAACTGTCATGAAGCTCTGGTATAATATCTTTAACATGTTCATCCACCTCCTCAAAATCATCAGTATCATACTCAAAATGAACGCCACTTAAAACAGCGAACCCTTTCCCAAACTTGCATTTCAGTATTGCTGCTGGAGTGTCTGGTAAATCTAAATAATTCGACAGTATGGATACATTATCAAAAATTCCATTCTTCTCATCATTAGCATACTTTCTTTTTTTACAAGGATGTTCGTCACTATCGTCAGCTTGAGATACTGTCTTGTTAGTGCTTCTTCCATTAAGAAAAGATTGCATATTGTTATTGATGAAATAGCCACCACCGTTGAAAAACACCTTGAATTGATTTGGACTGCTAGCAATGTCCTTTTTAATCCTTTTTTCTGATTGAGACTTTATTTGGCATTTTTTAGTATCCTTATCATCATTTTCTTTACTTGTTAAATTTACAAAAATGTCTGTCTGAAACCCGTTTGTGCTAGTCTTAATCAATTTATTATTTCCCCGAGATTCAACAACGTAATTGCCACATGAAATTTTCTTGTTCATGGAATCTTCTTCACGCTTGATTTCTTTCACATCAAATTTTGTATCGTCTGACAACTGTTGTGATTTTAAGCTACGAGATTCACCGCATTCTCTCAGACATCCATTCTTGGGAACCAAGGTGTTCTTTGCATCCAAGTCTCTGAAGTCGATAAGAGCGGCAACTGCTCCACTTTTACTTTTATAGTCGTATGGCTTGTACAAGGGCCCAACACAAGAACCTACAGCAGGTAAAGACAATACATGATTTAAAAGGAATTTATAAGGACTTTTAAAACTTTTAAAATTGGCTATAAACATTATTTTCCTATATATTATGCCTTAAATATACTCATTGGCTCCGTATATCCGTGGATATCTATTTAAAAGTGCCAATATAATGAAAAGGGCTTTCCTTACTTAGGCTACGTACCTAGGTTAGACGAAAAAAGATTTCCTGCTTAAAATGGTAACATACCGGTATATTAAATTAGTCGTGCGATTTTATTTTGATTTATTACACATAATAAAAATTGTTTCATTTCAGAGTCCTAATGAGGTTGCGTAGGTCATCAAACATGTGATGTCTATTTTTAGAATGGGGATTTCGTTTCAAGTTTATCACACCAATTTACATATCAATTTTGTCATGTTATAGTTGATTTGACACACTAAATTATTCAGATTATATTCATTAATGATAATGATATGCTTTTTATCCATTTTGATAATTATTTTAATTCTTAAGATATTTATAGCATCCCCCCCACCACCCCCCAATATACTCCTTTCAAGAATAAGATATACAAAAAGGGAGACAATTGCTCTGCTCTTGTTTTAAACAACAAAATATTTTACCTTCCCTGTCAAGAAGTGATAGATTGCCAATTTTATCTCATATAATAAAAATCAAATGTTGTTTAAACTGGAATATTTTCATACCAATGTTTATGCTGGATTGTGAAGTTAGCTCAGGGCATATTTATGAAATATTCTCGAATCTGTTTTCTTAGTAGAAACAGTACCAAGTGTTGTTTTTGAGAGGCTATCAGTTTGAATCTGTGACCTCTTATAAATATGAGTGGCCAGTATTTCCTGCTTAACTAATAATTTAAATAGACGTTTCTAGTTTTCCAGCTGTGTTGTTATTGAATTATAAAGACTAATGGAACTTTAATACGACTTAAAACTGAGATCTTTATAACTATATTAGATCTATAAATCCTATAATGGAAAAATTTAAATAGATCTTTGCTAAATACAAAGAATTAAGTACTAAAACTCTCTGAATGCTCTGCAACTATTGCACATACCTGAGTAAAATTTGAGAAACCTCTCTCCTACAACTTGTAAAGGACCGCCATAGTCAAACTGGATATAGTCACAGGCAAAGTATGCACCTGAGCATATACCCAGATAGCTTCCACCATCATGAACATACTCACGAATCTTTGTCATGCCAGGCTGTCCCAGGACTTTTATCAGCCCCAGATCAAAACCCCCTCCTATTACAAGAAGATCAACATCAGCCTTTAATTTATCTGTAAAAAAAAAAGTTTTTGTCATTATGTGAAAAATCTGAAAAATTGAAAAATTAAAGCATAATAACAAATTAAAATGTGAATATTATTTCCAATTTTAATGTATAATATTAGCTTACAGACATTAAATTAGTCATGTGTACATCAGAACCATCTCAAATATATACGGTTTACAGGATTGGAAAAATTATGTCACATTGTGCACATAACCTGTAAGGAGAGAAACATATGTCAGCAGTCCAGTAAGCTCAGTCGTTAGAGCATTCACCCTGTAAGCAAAAGGTTGAGTCCTAGACTTGTTGCACATTTTTTACATCCTGTTACATTGGCACCCAAAGAGAGACTGTGATCGAATGTTATATATTCTGAGAAACATTCACATGATTTTTGGTCTCTATGGAATTTCAGGGATGAATTCCCAAATTTGTGAGGGCATATGTCAGAGTGTACGTAACCTACTGGGAGAAAAATGTATGTAAGCGGTCCAGTTAGCTCAGTCAATAGAGCATTCACCCTGTATTCAAAGGGTCCTGGGTTCGAGTCCCAGACTAGCTGTATATTTTTCTTGTCCTAGTACACTCCTGACAAGCAAAAGAGAACAAAAGTGAGGACAATTGTGTTATTTATGATGATTATTCAAGATAGAGTTTGTACTTTTATTTATACTTAATGATTTTAAAGGTTGATTGTGAAGTAAGGTCAGAGCTTTTAAATGAACCACACATGAGTTCCTTGGCAGGTCAGAGCTTTTAAATGAACCACACACGAGTTCCTTGGCAGGTCAGAGCTTTTAAATGAACCACACGCGAGTTCCTTGGCAGGTCAGAGCTTTTAAATGAACCACACACAAGTTCCTTGGCAGGTCGGAGCTTTTAAATGAACCACACTCGAGTTCCTTGGCAGGTCAGAGCTTTTAAATGAACCACACGCGAGTTCCTTGGCAGGTCAGAGCTTTTAAATGAACCACACACAAGTTCCTTGGCAGGTCAGAGCTTTTAAATGAACCACACACGAGTTCCTTGGCAGGTCAGAGCTTTTAAATGAACCACACTCGAGTTCCTTGGAAGGTCAGAGCTTTTAAATGAACCACACGCGAGTTCCTTGGCAGGTCAGAGCTTTTAAATGAACCACACGCGAGTTCCTTGGCAGGTCAGAGCTTTTAAATGAACCACACACAAGTTCCTTGGCAGGTCGGAGCTTTTAAATGAACCACACGCGAGTTCCTTGGCAGGTCAGAGCTTTTAAATGAACCACAATCGAGTTCATTGGCAGGTCAGAGATTTTAACTGAAACACACTAGAGTTCCTTGGCAGGTCAAAGCTTTTAAATGAACCACATGCGAGTTCCTTGGCAGGTCAGAGCTTTTAAATGAACCACACGCGAATTCCTTGGCAGGTCAGAGCTTTTAAATGAACCACAATCGAGTTCCTTGGCAGGTCAGAGCTTTTAAATGAACCACACACAAGTTCCTTGGCAGGTCGGAGCTTTTAAATGAACCACAATCGAGTTCCTTGGCAGGTCAGAGCTTTTAAATGAACCACAATCGAGTTCCTTGGCAGGTCAGAGATTTTAACTGAAACACACTAGAGTTCCTTGGCAGGTCAAAGCTTTTAAATGAACCACATGCGAGTTCCTTGGCAGGTCAGAGCTTTTAAATGAACCACACGCGAGTTCCTTGGCAGGTCAGAGCTTTTAAATGAACCACAATCGAGTTCCTTGGCAGAACTAGAACTGAATGTTGTTTTTTGAGAGGTAATCATGCTGAGATGGGGATCAAACCCACAACCTCTAACATGAGCAGCCAACACTATCCACTGCACTACCGCAGTGAATATGCAACAAGTCTGAGATTTCTTTCAATGTGCACTTCCACACAATACTCAATATTCATGATCCAACTGTTGTTGGATTATTTTCGATGCTTTAAGAGTTCTTTACTAGAAAAGTATTCCGCCGTATAGGAAGCCGGTCAAAAAGTGGCAGCTATATGATAGTCCTCAGGAGAGCATAAAAGAAGCCCCACTTACCTTTTAGAATTTCTTCTGGTGAAACACAAGTCACCTGATACTCTGACTGGCAAACATATTTATTCAAAACTCGATGGAGAAGATTAGTGTCTTGTTCATGCATGCCATACCCTTTATACACACAAATAGTCTTCATCGCCCTTGAAATGTCTCTGAATTGCCTGCACATCTGATTATTTTTCTCATTCGGAATTTAAAATCACGGTCTTTTTCAATGAATTCGTTACATTTTGAAAGATAACATCCAAAGTTATTCGAGTGATAGGAACCAATCGCGCGATTTCAAGGTGAGCTGATTGGTAGACTGGTTATAGACGAAACAAAAGTTATCTCTATTGGTGTATAATTCTGCATGTGAGAAAAACGCGAGAACCGCCGCTGTCCTTGACCTCGCATGTAAACAAAGCGGATTTCATGGACGAGCAGCAAGCATGGAAGGTCACGAAGAGAGACCTGAATTGGGAAATGGCCACATTGATACAGAAAAAAGAGATGACAACAGCCCTCCGGAAAAGGAAACGCCCAAAGAATTATCAACGTTAATGTCGCAATCAAAGGAAAAACACTTGGATGATGTTCTATCCGAGCTGAAATTTGGGCAATTTCACTACAAGATGCTGGTGTTGGCCGGAGGTGCTTACTTTGCTGCTTGTTCAGAGATGTTGCTGATAGTGTTCTTAAGTAAACCTGTTAAAGATGAATGGCATATAGACAACATGGTCTACCCAATACTTCCTTTCTGTTCCGGAGTATCTAATATGATTGGTAGCTTCATATTCGGGACACTAAGCGACAAATTTGGGAGACAAAAGCCGTTCCTGTTCGCATTGGCAGTGGTATCATTATTTGGAATGGTATCTGCATTTGTGCCATATTTCTGGCTGTTTGTCGCCATCAGATCTTTCGTGTCTTTTGGTACTTCAGGAATTGAAGCCATAAATTTTGTTTTGTTGTTAGGTAAGCAGTTGTATAAGATTGCATTCTAAATATATCAAACTTTGTCTAGAACACTTCAGTCATGGTTTTATCGATGTTTGTTGTTATATACGCCTCACACCACTATTACAGTTCCCATAGTGCTCCATTGTAACATTTTAACAGAGTGAAAAATCAAATCTGCAGCATGTGTCTGGGCTCAAATTCTTCACTAGTTCAAGATAAGCAATTATAAAGGGGAAAAAAAACATACCTTGACCAGGTTTTTTTTTTTAAAATTCAATGCTTTTGTGAGACCTATCAATTTCCAAAGTAATTATATGTCAACTATTCGCCCTAGATGCGGTTCGAACCTACAATTCTGAAATGACACAGAATTGTCCAGAAAGCTGGTATCAGCATCAAATTTTCAGTGGTGATTTCTAAAATACTGACCATTTAACTCATGCTAGCAAAAAACAAAACATTGCAGTACAAAGCCCTGAAAAAAGAAGAAAAAGAGAACTAAAATTTTATTTCTACCTCCATCATCTGTAGGTCCGGAATACTCAAGGGAGATAATAGTAGTGTGAGTCCTGAACCACTACAATCTTGTACTGTGTGGTTTCATACTACATATAAAATATATATGGTTTAACTTTACTTAGTTTAATAGTTGAATACAGGCGACCCCTTGTAAATGTATATGTATTAAAATGATTAACTATACTTTCAATAATAGGTATAAACGAAAAAAACATGTTTGATAATTATGTCACAAGCAAACATGTACAATTATAAAGACAGTTTGCATAATCTGGTTACACAAGCAAAAGGAAATACTTGTGATTGGAATTCACAATGAGCTTTGACAGGTCAAGCACAAGTCCATAATTATGTTCTCTAAATGATATATATTGACAGTTTTCTTATAATAAGTATAATTTTTCATCAATAAAGTAAAAATATTAATAAGATGTATTTATATATATATATTATAGTTTATTCCTGTAATATCCAACAAGAATTCACACTAATCACAAACGTATGTTAAAACCACCGTAATTGTATATTAATATTATTATAACACGAAATCATCAATATTTGGTTGTGTGAAACAATATAAAGTTTAAGCATAAATCTATATGTGGTTCAAAGTTAAAGTGGTACGAAACCTCTGTAAATCGTTTTTATCATCAAATGATTTCACGTGGATCACACACAAAAATAACAAAATGACAATAACAACTAACCAAACCATGTGATGTCCAAGTTCATATTGAAAAGTGTATAGTATAATGACCGTTAGTTTGTATGTTTTTGTAACGGAGTTAACTGTTAAATGCCATTTTCAACATATTCCAGGTTATATAAGTTATAACGTCTAGTTTTATTGGTGGATGAAGATTTCAAAATGAATCTGAGCAGAACCACTGTGATTCTGCAAGTAAATGTGTGAGATATGACTCATTACTTGTTATGGTAAATCATACTATTTCTTGTATGCTAGATACACCTCCTAAACATCTCACACCACTATTACATTTCCCATAGGGCTCCATTGTATCATTTATGTCCAAAACACAGGGAAAAATTAAATTCTGCAGTGTCTGGGCTCAAATTCTTCACTGGTTCAAGATATGCAATTGTAAAGGAAAAAAAGTATACCTTGACCACGTTGGTTTTTTTTTAAATTCAATGCTTTTGTGAGACCTATCAATTTCCAGAGTAATAATATGTTAACTATTCGCCCTAGATGCGGTTCAAACCAACAATTCTGAAATGACACAGAATTGTCTAGAAAGCTGGTATCAGCATCAAATTTTCAGTGGTGATTTCTAAAATACTGACCATTTAAATCATGCTAACAAAAACAAACTGTTGCAGTACAAAGCCCTGAATAAAGAAGAAAAAGAGAACTAAAGTTTTATTTCTACCTCCGTCATCTGTCCGGAGTACTCAAGGGAGATAATAGTAGTGTGAGTCCTGAACATGGCCAAGTATTTTATGGCTTACCAGTGTGAAGTCTAGTTACATAACTCATTGTCATGTTTTGGTCCATTGACTTTTGAGGTACATGTAGTTATTTAAATGTTTTTCAAGGATAAATTCATGTATGTATATATCACACTTTTTATCAGATGCACTCCTCCCATAATTTTCACCTGATGTTGTTGTGGGAGTTTTTGATCATATGAAGTCTTGTATGCATATTTCCATTTTGTTCTGATCCATCAACTTAGAAATGGCATAATTGTGACCCTTTAATTATTTTGAATGGTAAATTTATGTACATACATTACACTTTATTGTCAGCTTTATTCCAATAAGGTGCCACAGGCACAGCTGGGGCATTCATATCAATAGGTACATTTTAAGTAATTGATTATAAGCCTTCAATTCTCTTGATTATCTTTTCATGATTTTATGAATCTAGCTCTCTTATGTAATTTAATTTTTATTACAGAATTTTTACCAAAGAAAAAAAGAGGATCTAATATGGTGGTGATCACTTTTTGTGGGGCCATGGGGGCTGTTTATGCTGCTGGTATGGCGTGGTTGTTGCTCCCTAACTATGGCTGGCGATGGTTGGTGGGCACTTGTTCTCTTCCTGCCATTTTCATTACTGTGTACCGTATAATATTCAACTATGAGTCACCAAGGTACTTGTACGTAAGTGGGAAGGCAGACGAAGGTTTAAAAGTATTACAGGAAATAGCAAAGCAAAATAAAAACATCCTGTACAAAGGTAGGTAATTTATATCAAATGTTATTGTGTGGTGTTTAGCATTGCTTTCAACAATAATGATGGTTTATGACTAGGTACCATATAATTCCTAAACTTTGAAACTTTAACACTGATAAAAGTTTTTTAATGATTTAAACCAGTAATTCAGCATTGCATTGTTCCCATTGTAAAAGTACAGTGTCCCCAACACATGCGCACACACATAATTATACAAGCATATGGTGGCAGAGCATGTGACAATTTATTTGCATATGCCTAGTACTGGTTCTACACATGAAAGACATTGAAAAAGTTTTGTTTAGTTAAAAAAAATTGTTTCACAGTTGATGAAATACTGTTATATAAACATTTTTAAAAACACACACACACAGATCAGCTAGAAAATTGTAATTGAACAAATAATATGTAATCTTCTAAATGTATATACACAAGATACGGGCTTGGTTTAAACTTATTTTCTGTCCAATATTTACAATAAAAACAAGTTTAGTATACAAAATGTAAAGGATTAGAATTGGAAAAATGCAATTCTTGTAGAGTTCTTCTCCAAAGAAAAATATGTTTTAAAATGAAGTTTTGTTTATACTACATGTATGCTAATTATATTATACTCACACATGAAAGAAGATATTTAGATTTCATTCTTATACAGTATTTTTTTATATGACTCAACATTTTCTACTGTTTTTTCACCAGGTAATATAGTTTGCCCGCCAAGTGAAGAAAGAGGACGTATAAAGGATTTGTTCTCTAGTAATCTCCGTGGACGGACATTTTTTGCTACATTTGTATGGTTTTTCCAGTCGATGGGTTACTGGGGAGTTACTATGTACCTGCCAGAGTATATGGGATCATTGGGTATTGATCCATACTTCAACATGTTCACCGTGTTCATAGGAGAGTTGCCCGGTCTCTGTCTTGCCATGATTCTTATAGAACCACATATGTTTGGCAGAATCAAGTGTTTACGATTCTTCTCATTTTTTACCGCCACATGTTTACTGGCGTTTGCATTTATCGATTTAGACTTTCTCAAAGCAGTGTTTGTCATAGTAGTGTATTTTTTCATGGTGCCAATTTATTCCATATTAAACACATTCACACCCGAAGTTTATCCAACCGATACACGGAGTATAGCAATGGCTTGGGTATACATGATTATTGCATTCCCAGGATTAATTACGTCGTTTTTAGGAGCTTCTGTGTTGTCTACTAATATAAAATGGTTGTATCCTACGGTGGCAGCAGGATTCTTCGTGTTACAGTTTTTGTTCACATTTGGATTAAAAACCGAAACTGCTGGTCAGGCATTGAATGATCATAAAGACGAAAAGAAACCAGCAGCTCTCACAGAGGATATTATTGATGAGTCGCAAGAACCATTAACTAATGGTCATGCTCTTTCAACAGAACTTTGAACCAAATTTCGATAGATAGAAGCAAAGAATATCAAGATGTAATGATCTTGTTTATAAATATTTATTAGGTCACCTGAGACTTTGTCACAAGGGACCTTTTGCGATTGCCTATTGTCTGTCTTCATGTGTAAACAATTGACATTTTCGACTTCTTTTCAAAATCTGTTAGCTTAATGGTAATGAAAAAGGTGACCATTAAGGCCCGTGGGCCTTTTGTTATTTATTAGATCACCTGACACTTTGTCTCAAGGGACCTTTGCAATCGCCTTTTGTCTGTTGTTATGCATCGTCCATCTGTAAACAATTAACATTTTGACTTCTCAAAAACTATTAGCTCAATCGTAATGAAATATTGTAAGTAGCTTTGATACCCAAGGGTGAAACAAAATTATGAATTGCATGCTCCCCACCCCTCTGGGGCCTTCCTGAAGGACAAAAGTTGGAAAATAGATTCATACAGCTGTATGTCATCAAGGATAATCAGGTGACCGTTAAGGCCCATGGGCCTCTTGTTAGTAAGACAGGTTGATTTTGCTGTAAAATTTTAGGGTGATATATTGAATGATAGCAAAAATAAGACCATTGTGGCTCTTGCATGTCATAAGCTGTGACAAGTTGATTATTAGATAGAATGTATATATATGGAGGTTCATATAAGGACCCGTATTTAGTTTACATGCGTACATATATAAAGATGACTTCTGTTTCACCCACATATTTAAGTATGTACTTGAATACTTAAAAATGTAAGAAAATGTTCCAGATGACCGTGATTTTAGACTGTTTCCATAGTTTAAATGATATTGATTAAAGAATGAATACTGATTGATTGATTGATTTAATATTTAGTGTAAATTTTTTGCCACCGAAGGCTAACAGTTGATCAGTTAATCTAACCACTATTTCCTGGGATCCTGAAAGGTTTAAACAGTACTCGAGCATACCCCATATCCGCAAGTAACTGATAACTTTCCTACTTGAATCAGCGTTGAGAGGCGAATGAAAATGAGACACAATGTCGTATATCAATCATCATGGAGACTGTTGCCGGGCGGAGGATTTGAACTCATGACCCCTGGATTATTGGTCTGACTCATAACCGACTGAGGTAATCGGGCCCGGCAAGAATGAATAAGTAATCAGTCAAAATTCTATTAAGTATTTAAGTAAGACTTACAAAAATGATGGTGAAACAGATGCTGGATGATTACAGAGAAAACTCCTGATCTTTGAATAGTAGCAGATGATGTGCTTGTGTATTGTGTATAGGTGAATGCATATACTGTTGTAGATTTTTTTATTTCTTTGAAAAAAAACCTGACAGGATAAATGCGTTCCTGCTAAAAATAATTCTACGGTTCCAATATTGAACCATAGAAGTATTTTCTCTGCAGAAATAACTAGCCAAATGGTATATCTAGTAAATAGATGGTATAAAAACAACATCTAGTCACAGTTGTATGATATTAGTTTGAATTGTATGATATAAATTTGAATTTTAAGAAAAACAAGGACTAAATGGGAGGTTATCATGTAGAGCATTATGATAATTTAAAAACAGAAATTACCTCCCTTTACTTGTTAAAATAATACTCAACATGGTTCACATGTTTGTTTAAATTTATGTTGCCATCACCAATAAAATTGGATTATGGTATGCGCAGCTCAGAGGTCCAGATAAGTTGGGGGGGGGGGGGGTGTATTTTCTTGTAGGAGACAAATGAAATCAAAATAAAATCAAAGTAATTTACCTCATAATGGTCATCTGGGGCAGAGTGGTATAAAGCCCTAAAACCACTTGGTTTGCTGGTTCAAGCCCATCTCGATCCAATTGCTTTATTTGAGAGAGTTGATTTACTCAGATTCATTCTGAGGTGTTCCTCCCAATAAAAACTGGATATGCCATACATACTCACCACCAAGTTGCAGGTCATATTACTTTAAATGTTGTGTCTAATCATCAATAAGTTTGGTATACATGGGTTATTTCAAACAAATAACTTCTATTTTTAGCTTGTTTTCATTGAAGTTCTTTAAAAGATATGTTTCTTCTTGATGTATGGCAATTGCGGAAAACCCTTTTTAAGTCACCTGGGACTTTGTCTCAAGGGACCTTTTGTCTGCCGTGTGTCGTCCATTGTCTGTCCATAAATAATTGACATTTTCGACTTCTTCTCAGAAACCGTTATCTCAATCGTAATATTGTATGCAGCTTTGGTATCTGATATTGAATCAAAATTGTGAATTGCATGGTCCCCACCACCCTGGGGTCTTGGGGTCGGGGCCAAAGCAGTCAAATTCAAGGTAATCTTTAAAAATATTCTTATTAAAGGAAGCACTAAAAAACAAATTGTGAGCATGACTATTGTTGCCTATGATCCATAAAAATTGTGAATTTCATGTCAAACTTATGGTTTGGCCCTGTGGTGGGGGTTATTTTACTAAATCTATATAAGAGAAAATGACAAAAACATTATTTCTTATGACTGAATAGACTAATGTGAATGTTTTTTGGTGTGATTTGTTGTTGCTGACATGATGGTTGATACCTATGTGATTTTCATGGTCCCTACCCCCTTGAGGTGTTACGGGTAGGAACAAAATAGTCAAATTCAAGGTAATCTAAAAATCTTATTAATATATGAAGCACTCAGAAGCAAATTGTGAATATGACTACTGACAACTAAGGATCCTTTATAAGAAAAAATTAATTTCATGTCCCTGGGTCTCACAGTTTGGCCCCTGGGGTGGGGCCTACTTTACAAAATCTGTATAAGAGGAAAATGACAAAAACCATCATTTCTGATGACTGAATAGACTCATATGAATGGTGTTTGTTAATACTGACATGATGGTTAATTCTTATGTTTTATTGAGTGCCCCCCACCCCACCTTCTGTAACCTTGGGTCTGGGCCAAAACAGTCAAATTTAATGTAATATAGGATCTCACGGTTATACCCATTGAGGTGAGTACTTCTATACTAAATCTACATAAAAGAAAATGATGTGATTTGTTGATGCAGGTGTGACATTCAAAATCCATGTTTTGATTTTTGTCACCATCCAAGGAAAACAGTTGGAAAATTTATTCATATAGCTTAATGTCATCAAAGATAATAAGGTGGCTGTTAAGGCCCATAGGCCTCTTGTTTTGTGTTCAAGTGATATATTTCTGAAAATGAATGTGGACAAATGACTGGACCAAGTTATTTAGAGAGAAATTTTCAAAGGCAATCCTTTTACAATTTTCTTCACTAAATTTTGTAATATACATGTTTAATTTATTTAGTCAAAATATTGCTTCTACAAAGCACATGCATCTAGTCCCATTTGTACTACTTACTTTCATACATCATTATCCATATATCATGCATAATATATAGACTGACACAGCACGAGACAGGAATGTTTGAAATGTTCTCAGTGCTGAGGTGTTGAAGAGCAGCTTTGTCCAAAGATTTGATGTGAAAAAAGTTTGCAAGTTACTTTTGAAAGGCCAGTGGTTCTACTTAGATGGTGGTTCTATTAAAAAGTAGTTCTATTATTCAGACTGATTCTACTACTCAAACAGTGGTTCTACTACTCAGACAGTGGTTCTACTACTCAAACTATGGTTCTACTACTCAAACATTCATTCTACTACTCAGACAGTAGTTCTACTACTCAAACAGTGGTTCTACTACTCAGACAGTGGTTCTACTACTCAAACTATGGTTCTACTACTCAAACATTCATTCTACTACTCAAACAGTGGTTCTACTACTCAGACTGTGGTTCTACTACTCAAACTATGGTTCTACTACTCAGACAGTAGTTCTACTACTCAGACTGTGGTTATACTACTCAAACAGTGGTTCTACTACTCAGACTGTGGTTCTACTACTCAAACAGTGGTTCTACTACTCAGACTGTGGTTCTACTACTCAGACTGTGGTTCTACTACTCAAACGTTCATTCTACTACTCAGACAGTGGTTCTACTACTCAAACATTCATTCTACTACTCAGACAGTGGTTCTACTACTCAAACATTCATTCTACTACTCAGACAGTAGTTCTACTACTCAAACATTCATTCTACTACTCAAACAGGGGTTCTACTATTCAGACAGTAGTTCTACCTCTTAGACAGTGGTTCTACTGCTCAGACTGTGAATCTACTACTCAGATTGTGGTTCTACTACTCAGAATGTGGTTTTACTACTCAAACAGTGGTTCTACAACTCAAACAGTGGTTCTACTACTCAAACAGTGGTTCTGTTACTCAAACAGTGGTTCTACTACTCAAACAGTGATTCTGTTACTCAAACAGTGGTTCTACTACTCAAACAGTGATTCTGCTACTCAAACAGTGATTATACTATTTAGACATTGGTTCTACTACTCAGTGATTCTACTACTCACTCAAACAGTGGTTTTACTACTCAAACAGTGGTTTTACTACTCAGACTGGTTTTACTAATCAGACAATGGTTGTACTATCCAGACAATTGTTCTACTACTCAGTGATTCTACTACTCACTCAAACAGTGGTTTTACTACTCAAACAGTGGTTTTACTACTCAGACAGTGGTTTTACTACTCAAACTGGTTTTACTACTCAGACAGTGGTTTTACTACTCAGACAATGGTTGTACTATCCAGACAATTGTTCTACTACTCAGTGATTCAACTACTCACTCAAACAGTGGTTTTACTACTCAAACAGTGGTTTTACTACTCAGACAGTGGTTTTACTACTCAAACAGTGGTTTTACTAATCAGACAGTGGTTTTACTACTCAAACAGTGGTTCTACTACACAGACAATGGTTGTACTATTCAGACAATTGTTCTACTACTCAGTGGATCTACTGAAACTGTTCAGAAACAACGTTTAAGGTGCATGCTTTCAAGTTAAACTTTTACCTTCAATTAAAACCTTTGTTTCTGAACAGAAGTAAGGTTTAACCAGTAACCTGCATGCTGTGTAAACCTGTGATGAAAATGACGTTTAACAGTTTAAACTTTCTCATTTTGCACAGTGCAACACACTTGTACATTAACATTTCTACAGCAGTTGGTCTAATTGAACTACTAGTATATAGATTAAATGCTTTTCATATTCCTTTTTGCAGCATGGACCAGTTTGCATTTCATTATTGGCACAATCTTGTTTTGTTATTGCACTGCCAATTTGTCATATGTATGCATGCACCCCTTCACTGTGTTGACAAGGTCTCTGTTGCAATGTCTATTTTTTTGTGGTTTAATGCATACCAGTGTAGGGAATATCTTGTAAGTTTTTTTTATATCAAAATACGAAAGTAATGTAACACATGTACGTCTATTTAACAATTAGGAAATGTAATGTAAGTATAAGTATAAAAAGCAAATTTTGAGTTTTCATTGAGTGGTGAAAAACATTAGTCTGGTTTAATGTTGTTGAGAAGCTGAACATTAAACTATCCTAATGTTTTTCATCACCCGATGAAAACTCAAATTTGTGCATTTAATCCTTAAATGAATTTCAATGAAATTAGAAATCTAGTAGAGTTCAAAATTGGAAATATTGCACTTTCAACTTAACATGGCTTGAAACACTGTTTGAAAAAACACTATCATTGTGTCATTAACTTCTGGATAAAGACTTCCAGAAGACATTGTATCATCTTCAACTGATCTCAAAACGATTTATGTGCATTTAATTTACAGTTTTTTTATTTGATTTGTGGCCCACAGGGCTGAGCATTGTTTATATATGTTGTTTTAAGTTAAACCTTGAATATTTGACTTGTTTGTTGAATTTTTATGTCAATACAAGTCCCTGTAATAAAATAGTTAAAATATTTTTCTTTGAACCATTTACATGTATTTGTTTATTTATGAATTATTATGCATGTCAATTTTTATTTGTTTGTTGATTTTGCAAATTGCATTATCTGTTTGTTGATTTTAAAAATTACATTATATGTTTGCTGCTTTTACAAATTACATTATCTGTTTGTTGATTTTGCAAATTGCATATATCTGTTTGCTGATTTTGCAAATTACATGGTTCTGTTTGCTGATTTTGCAAATTACATGTATCAGTTTGCTGATTTTGCGAATTACATGTATCTGCTGATTTTGCAGCTTTGGTCTAGTTTCACAGAGACTTGCATTACTATGAAGGTATGTTAAAAACTTGAAGCAAGCAGAACTATACTGCTGTACGTGGACCAAACTTAAATACCCTAAATAAACAGCTTAACACCAACTGTTAAAGTATCTAGTAGTTGACTTATTTTACCTCCAACAAGTATCCTTCCTATTCATTGGAAGAGAGCAGTCACATGGTGACCCCCTATTTTTTCTATAGACAGTCAGTAGATTTAGGGAGGGCAGACATAACAAAATGTGGTTAAACAGCATTTTCAACTAATAAAAGAATCAGATAATATAACTACAAAACTGAGAATTTATATATGGTCAATGCATTTTATAATGCATAAAACTATTATTTCATTTATTGAAGTTATTCAATAACAGGAAACAGGCCTCATTTTACTCTGTTCAGGTTCCTATTTGTAACGCAATAAGGCAATATCTAGCGCAGTTTCCAAAACTGATTATTTCTATTAACCTGTAATATTTGATTTGGAATCAGAAAGTGATACTTAAAAACTGATATATCAATATTCAAAGCCAAGAAATTGTGAACATTTAAATTCCAGATGCACACATACGACAATTCTTTCATTCTCTTTGAATTCAAGTCAATTGAATCAATGAAAAGAAGCAGATATGATGTTATTTAGAAAAACATAAATGTATCATTTCGAAATAGATGATGTAAAAAAAATAATTTGATATTCAATGCATATCTAATTTAAAGAGTGTTTCGTTAAATGTTGTTTACTAATAAAAAATTAAAACCACCCACTACGAGAAATTGTTAGTGTTTACATGCTTCCTAGTTACACACACTGTTAATATAAAATGTTAAAGATACATCATCTAATTGTTGTATTTCTATCAACTGTTTGTTGTTGATGAAATAAATCATGCCTCAACCCCCCCACCCCCACCCCATCCCCCCTATTTATCCAAGAGACCCCACATAGTTCTGTAGGGGGATCAGTAACAAACCCAGTAACTAATAATGTCTTCCGACCCAATTGCACCCCTCCATATACCACAAGTTATTAAACACAAAGTCACTCTAATTGTGTTATTTTGATATTTTAGGAGACCTCAAGATGTATTTTATAAGTGTCCTGTGCCTCTTTAATCATATATTATTTTATAAGTGTCCTGTGTCTCTTTAATCATATATTAAAGCTGCAGTGCTTCCTGTTTTTTGCATTTTTGGGCAAACTCCATCGGGCTAAACCTTCAAACAGATTGTATGGCTGTGGGAGCCACGTAATTTATCTTTAAAGGTTAAATGTTTCATAAAAATCTATATATATCTGGCATATAAAGAATATGTTGAAAGGTGGAAATTAGTGTGCTCCCATGGCAAAGACATCTGGTCGATTTGGAATGTGAGGATCTAAATGTTTGTCAACAAAAAGAGCAGTGGTATACTGTATCAAAGCAGTGCAGAAATAGGACAGTCAGAATATATTGGTTTATAATAGTTGGCATTAATGATGCAATAATTTGCATGTATCTTGTGATTTTTAGCTTAAATGAGCTTCTCTGACCACTTTTTGTCTGTCATACATTCGTTTTGCCAGACTGGCTGTCTATCAATCAACAATTTATTTGAATAACTTAAAACCATATGGCATAATTTATTGTGAAGTATTTTTACTTGAATCTCTCTCAGGTTTGTTAAATCATGACTCTCTGGTTAAATTTAGCCCCAGGGGCTTATCAGATTTTTTATGCCCCACCAAAATTTTTGGGTAGGTATATAGCTATGACAGTGTCCGTCTGTCCATCCATCCTCCGCCTGGTATTTCTTGTCCAGCCTGTAACTTTGTCATGAATAGATGGATTTTGTTGAGACATGTTACAAACATTCAACATAACATGACGATGTGTCGCGAGTAAGACCCACACCCATACCTCAAGGTCAAGGTCACTTTGAGTCTGTGAGATTTTGTGTCTGGATTGTAACTTTGTCATGCATAGATGGATTTTGTTAAGACATGCTACAAACAATCAACATAACATAACAACGTGTCGTAAGTAAAACCCACACCCATACCTCAAGGTCACTTTGAGTCTGTGTGAGATTTCGTGTCTGGCCTGTAAGTTTGTCATGCATAGATGGATATTATAAATACTTGCTTCAAATGATTAACATAACATGACGACATGTCACACTTAATACCCAGACTCCCACTTCAAAGGTCAATTTCACAATTTAACCTTATTTGACACTCAGTCTGTTTGAGATTTCGTGTCCAGTCTGTAACTTTGTTACCTATAGATAAATTTCAAAAACTCTTGGTTCAGTTGATCAACATGACATAATTAAATGTCACATGTAATACCAAGAACCTTTCCTCAAAGGTCAAGGTCACACTTTCAATTTGTTTGCGTGTCTGGTCAGTTACCTTTTTTTTAACTTGGCTCAGTTGATCAAGATAACATAATGACATGTCACACGTAAGAACCAGACCTGTACCTCATAGGTCAAGGTCACACTTTGAGTTTGTATGACAACACTTTGATTCTGTTTGAAATTTCAAGTCCGTCCTGTAACTTTATCTTACATGGAAGGATTTCAGAAACACTGCTCAGTTTATAATTTGATCAACTTATATGACAACGTGTCACATTAAGACCCAGAACCTTACCTCAAGGTCACACTTTCAGTTTGTTTGATATTTCATGTCTGGTCTTTAACTTTGTCTTACATGGAGGGATTTTAAAATAGCTTGACACAAGTGATCAGCATGTCATTATGATGTATCACCTGCATTTACCTGTAGAAATACCCAGACCTTTACATCAGTTGTCAAATTCAAGGTTACACAAAGGTAAATGTCACCCTTTAATGTAAAAAAACATGAAATTGCATGTCTAGTCTGAAACGTCAGTCAGTTACTCTTGATATTCATAGATACATCGCATGCAACACTAACCAGTGACATTTCTTGTCTCTGAAAGTGCAATGTCTGGAGCTTTGATATTTTGTGTGTAGAATCACCTAGTAATATTTTCTCAGATTTGTTAAAGTCGTAGTCCTAGCATCAAAATTGGCCCTGTCCCTTGGAGTTACTTGTATAATATGGGTAAATTTTCATTTAAAATTCTTCTTATCCAGAACTGTCAAGCCTATTTGGTCATACTAGTATCCGGTATAGATGATCTGTCTGAGTAAAAGTTTCAAGTGTGTATGTGTTAAGGGGCTAGGATGTATTGGGGCCTAGTCAAGGGACTTTGATTTTCATATAGGAATATTATTGGAAAACAGGAATTTTGTTTTTCTCATATTTTAGATTTTATTTCAATTGCTATGATGTCTAAACCATTGTTTAGTAATAGCAGTGGAGAAACGGTTTACGAGATTTTATAATATCTATAATGACCCAGCAGGGGCCCATGTAATAGTGAATTTTCAAAAATCTTTTCATGAACTGATATGCCAAATTTGCTCATATTTGGTATAAATGATGCATATGAGCAAGGGTTTTAAATTAAAGGATAAGGGTTGACTGAGGTCCAGTAAGGAGTATTTGATATTAGAATGTGAATGCTCTTGGAAAACATAATTCTCATTTTTCTCATCTATAAGTGGTCCAAATTTTGAAAAAAAGTCACAAGTGAAACAAGGTGAGCGAAAAGTTATTATAAGGCATTTTGTTATTATTCCCAAACAGAGAGAGTGAATGTAACAGAGAGAAAGAAATCCTCCATGGATTGAGTGAACATAACAGAAATACATGTAAATCTTATACAGATAGAAATCCATATGTCCTAGTAATTTTTACAGTTGAATGTCCATATTTATTTTATGCACATGCTATCCCTACTCAGTAGACAGTTCTAGTTTTGTACCTTCTGGTATCATCTAAATTTAATCAAAATAGATGTTTGTCCAATGATAGATAAAAAAATAAACATTTGTTTAATGATAGATTAAAAAAAAAACATTTGTTTAAAGACAGCTTTAAAAATAAACATTTGTTCAATGATAGATTAAAAAATAAACATTTGTTCAATGAAGGATTAAAGAATTAACGTTTGTGCAATGATAGATTAGAAAATAAAGGTTTGTCAAATGACAGATTTAAAAATAGACGTTTGTGCAATGACAGATTGAAAAATAAACATCTGTTCAATGAATGATTGAAAAATAGACGTTTGTGCAATGATAGATTAAAAAATAAACGTTTGTTTAATGATAGATTACAAAATAAACGTTTCTTTAATGACAGATTAGAAAATCAACGTTTGTTTAAAAATAGATTAAAAAATAAACTTTTGTTAAATGATAGATTGAAAAATAATCGTCTGTTCAATGATAGATAAAAAATAAATGTTTGTTCAATGATTAAAAAATAAACGTTTGTGCAATGAAAGATTCAAATGAAATCGGTCATTGAGTCGTAAAATTGGTCAGTGAGTCGTAAAATCGGTCATTGAGTCGTAAAATCGGTAAGTGAGTTGTAAACTATATCATTCTGCCTATATAAACATCAAACTTCTACAAATTCGTGTGATTGTTGGTAAATGTGATATGTAATGACAATGTCATTACTGACATTTTATATCGTGTAAAATGCAGCATGTGTGAAATTCATGAATGGGATTAATGCATGCATGATTCAGTTGTTGTACAAACATGACGGAATAATATCAAATGTAAATAATGATCATTGTAATACACATGTCAGTGATATCAGATTGAAATGGACACAAATTAAACTAAAATAAAGCACCTTGAAAGACACGTAGGCACACAGTATACACACATTTTAAAGCTATCTGATTATGACATAACTAAGTAAAATGATTTGAATTTAATGAGATTGACCCGTTAGCATGTGTGTGATTTGTCATTGATATTTTTATTGTGTATTGCTTTCAACTGCATGTATGTACTTGTATTTTTCACATTGTAAAACAATAAATTTTAAGTACATTGCATTTTTATTATTCCTCTGCCAAAGGTGCCATTCATTGCAGTAGCTGTGTTGCCCAGATTCTAATGACATTTGGTACACATGTTTATTCCCGTAGTTCACAGTCTCACAAGGTCAATATCGCAGCTTATTCATCATAAACAACATGGCTGCTTTACTGTTGTTCAAGTTTGTGCCTACCAAACATGCTTGTCGGCGCCCACAGAGTGTTTGTTTGCTAGTGATAATGTTTGCATTAATGTGTCATTAGTCTGCAGAACGGACGCAGTTCTCCAGATTGGAAGGTTATAAGAATCTTACATTTGGATAGAAAATTCCGTTCCGAGGGATAACTGTTTTGACGAGAACGAGACTGTGCCGAGTTCCTGCGAAAACATTTATCCCAAGGGACGGAATATAAGAATCTTACATGGGTTTGAGGTTTGGATGGAAAATTCCGTTCCGAGGGATAACTGTTTTGACGAGAACGAGGCTGTGCCGAGTTCCCGCGAAAACATTTATCCCAAGGGACGGAATATAAGAATCTTACATGGGTTTGAGGTTTGGATGGAAAATTCCGTTCCGAGGGATAACTGTTTTGACGAGAACGAGGCTGTGCCGAGTTCCCGCGAAAACATTTATCCCAAGGGACGGAATATAAGAATCTTACATGGGTTTGAGGTCTGGATGGAAAATTCCGTTCCGAGGGATAACTGTTTGACGAGAACGAGGCTGTGCCGAGTTCCCGCGAAAACATTTATCCCAAGGGACGGAATATAAGAATCTTACATGGGTTTGAGGTTTGGATGGAAAATTCCGTTCCGAGGGATAACTGTTTTGACGAGAACGAGGCTGTGCCGAGTTCCCGCGAAAACATTTATCCCAAGGGACGGAATATTTATAAGAATCTTACATGGGTTTGAGGTTTGGATGGAAAATTCCGTTCCGAGGGATAGCTGTTTTGACGAGAACGAGGCTGTGCCGAGTTCCCGCGAAAACATTTATCCCAAGGGACGGAATATAAGAATCGTACATGGGTTTGAGGTTTCTATCCGAAGCGAAAAGGCAATGAGTGATTCTTTTTCTTGCAAACCAAACATAAATTAATTATTTTAACTTATTTTGTCATAATATTTTTTTACAAAAGTCGCCTTAAGACGTTAAATTATATGATTTTCGTCAAACATTTTATACATTACGTCATAAATGAGTCTTTACGTCTAGCGCGAGAATTTTGTCTCGGCCCTAGGGTGAGATAGAAGTATCTAAACCCGGTAAAAATGCAGTATGCTGCAAGAATTTTCTATCCGAACCGAAAAAGCCATGAATTATTCATTTTCTTGCATAACACACATGAATACTTATTTTGACATTATTTATCATTATGGATTTTACAACGGTCGCTTTTAAGACGTTTAATTAGTATATGATTTACTTCATATATTTTATACGTTACGTCATCGGGGTTTTATCTCACCCTAGGGCTGAGATAAAATTCTCATGCTGTGACGTTAAAATTATCCAGGTGACGTTACGTATAAAATATATGACGTAAATCATATAATTCAACGTCTTAAAAGCGACCGTTGTTATATATATACTACATGTATTATAATTAAGTTTGAATAAGTATTCAATGTGTTTGGTATTTAAGAAAAAGAATCATTCATAGCATTTTCTGTTTCGATAGAAAATTCCGTCCCTTGGTATACCTGTTATCACGGGAACTTGCAAAAGCCTCGTTCCCGCCATATCCGGTCATCCCTTGGGACGGAATTTTCTATCCAAACCTCAAACCCGTGTAAGATTCTTACTTATAATCCGGTATGCAAGAAATCAGGTTCCGGGATAGACTAATGTGTCATATATATATATTTATGAAACTGATTGATGTAAAAGCTCGGACATACTAACTCGAAACCGAAATGTAGGGCCTACGTCTGGCAGGCATTTCTTTTCAGCAAACTTTTGTTAAAATCCTGTAAAATGAAGAATTGAAAATATGGCCTTAACTGATATAATGTAACTTGTTGCAAACATAATGTCAAATCGTTTTCAAAATCTTTGGTATGCATACTGACACATGAATGTTTGTTATAAACATGGTGCAAACCCCTGCTATAATACCATCTGAACTCCAAGGCCAGTCTCTTTTATTTGTTTATTCACTGAACAGTATTTTACATTAGCTTTAGCACTGATTAAGACAAAGCTAATATAGAATTGCAAAAACAAATAAGATTTCCGTTAAGAAAATAAAACTTAAAGGCAGATCACGACATCATAGTGAGGAGAGTTTTATAAATAAAGTTACCTCTCACTGCTGAGGTTATTGGTTCGAGCCTAGCTGGGCCCAAACACGTTTGTTTGTTGTTGTTGTTGTTGTTGTCTTTGTTTTGGCGGGCGGGGAGATATCAGTTACTTGTCGAAAGATGGTGGTTCTACTCAGATTCATTCTGAGGTATTTCCTCCACCAATAAAACTGGATATATCATATATAATCCCATATAGTACAATTTAGGAACTATCACTAAAATAATAATAACTAAATATACACAGTAGTTTTGTTAACCCAAGATATCGGAAAAGTCCTTGAACATGCTGAATTGGATACCAGTAATCATTATCTGAGTTATGGACCTTTGAATCACAAAATACACAAACTTACGCATACATCGGCGGTTTTTTGCTCACTCTACCAATTATTTATTAGATATTGTACACATTTGCAGTTAGGGAAATGGAGTAGCTATGTATCTAAAAGACCATGTACAAGATCATAATTCTCACCCTTTCGAAGAAAAACTGATGTATACATAAGTGTTACTTTTCCGGCGGCAGCTTCACCAATTCACCATAAAGTTTATGAATTGAGCTCTGAGTCATAGAAACTGTTTGACCAACTTTTGTTCATAGATGTGTAATGGTTTCTACTTAAAACCATGAAGTGATTAGTTTTCGGTTGACTTTGACCTTTACAGTGAATATCTTACCATACACAAAGTTCGATTTATGTGTTTAGCTATTTTCTTAGAAACTGTTTCGCATTTATTTATCAACTTTGGTTGACAGTAATTATTGTGTTATGGACATAACTGTTCAAAACCATGTATCATTATGTTTTGTGACATTGACCTTTTCTGATGAATGACTGCCCTATACAACATTTAGATTTTGCTTTTACCTCCGTTTCTTGGAAACGTTTCAGCGTAGAGTTACCACATTTGGCCCCTAGTTGTGTTTTTGGGTAGTCCTACTTAAAATGATACTGGCTTTCTTCAGATAGCATTGACATCGATGAATTAATTAGTAATTAATAATATTTATTCTGTTTATCTCAGCTCGCTTGTAGAGAAAGCTTTCAGAGCTTGTATGGACTACTCGTTGTTGTTTATTAAGAGGCATCGGCTCAAGCCGGGTTCAAACCGGCAACCTCTGGCGTGAGCGGCAAACACTATATCCATCACACTACCACCACGCTTAGTAATTGATAATTGAATAAGTAATTTCTAACAAAATGTCATGGGTTGTTTTGTGTGTTAAGCTCCGTTTCTTTAAAACTGTTTTGACCAGTGTCACACATTGTATAATTTGATAATTGTGTAATGGTTTGTATACTACCCGGAATCATGCAGCATTGCTTTAAACGATCTTGACCTCTACAAACAATTAATGACCTGTTTTATGGACATTTTATTTTGAATCTATGATAGTACATGTACTTTAATATAAATCAATATATTATTTCTTCTCCGCAGAACTCAGAAAAAGTGACATTCACGATAAGGTCAAATGTTATAATGTACAACTATAGAAAACGCAATATGTTCTAGTTATAATCATAACAATAAATATAACTATATTTTGAGTGTATGTACTAATGCCTTTTCACAAAATGGTGCAAATTTAAGTCGTGAAAACCCGGCAAAAGGTTCCGTGATGATTGACATACCACATTGTGTCTCATTATCATTCGTCTCTCACCGGTGATTCAAGTTGGAAAGTTAGTAGTTACTTGCGAAAATGAGGTGTACTCGAGTATTGGTTAACCTTTCAGGATCCCAGGAAAAAGTGATTAGGTTAACCCTCGATAGCATAAAAATGACCCTAAATATTCAATCAATTAACCAATCAAAACACCTATATAAAAAACGCAATATGTTCTAGTTATAACCATAATAATAATATTGAACAATATATTGAACGTATGTCCTACTGCCCTTTCGCAAAATAATGCAAATGTAAGTTATGAAAATATTAATAGCAAATGTTGCAATACATGTATATTGAATACCACCCTATTTCCATAACTCCTACATGCAGTATGGAGAAAATTCTATCTGTGTATATCAACCAATGTTATTTGTAAAATTCAACCGCATATCCATCAAATGCTTGACTTTTATTATTCGACATAGTTTTAAATAAAAGCTACCAGTTCCCAGTCATACGTAATAGGACCCTCAAGTAATGTTTTCTTTCAATTTTGATATATTCAAGTATCATTATTTCATATTTTTAATTTCCCTACGTGAATATGATTCTTTATAGAACCGTATTGTTTTTCTAAGTATTTGATCTTGTGTTTTATAAAATTTGACCATTAAATGCCTGAAATTGTAACATTGATTTAGTTCCTTTTTTCTAAATTGCAAAAATATTAAGAGTTCTTTTCTCCATCTTGCACCCATTTTGCCCGTGATCTTATTCTTTTATTCTTATCCCTTCTATTTTTTTCTCTTTAATATCTATTAATTCTTTTTTTTTTTTACTCTATTAAAGTAGGATTTTGTATGATTTCTTTTTCTGGAGTTTCAATTTCATTATATAGGATTGCTTCCCTTTGATCTTGTGGTTGTTTAATGTAAGAGGAATGAGAAATAGTTACTCCACAAATTTCAAATACTTTTAAAAATAGTTAATAAAATATATTCAACTGTAACTCCTCATTTGGAATTTTTTTATATCATTATACAACGTCTCCTTAGTGTATTGTAATTTTACGCGATTTATTGTGTTCTTTATTTTATCTATGTAATTGATATATTTTAAAATTGAATTGTTGAATTTCCAATATTCCTTTTTCGAATTTTCCAAATTCTAGTATTAAGCGAATAAGGAGAAAGTGTAACCATTTTTTTAAAAAAAAAAAAAAAAAAAACCCACCAGAGCAATTATCACCATTTAATTCTACTGTTATATCCAATCAATACATTTCCACCACCCTAACTACTTTTCTCTTTAAAACAATAGAGGTTGGGGAAAGTGAGAACATACCGTTATTTTTTGTGAAATAAAAAACCTGGTCATTTTTTAATTAAAAATAAATTAAAATCAAATTAAAGGAGAATAAGAAATTTATCGCAAGTAAAAGTTGTTAATATCAGTTTAATCTTACAAAAAAAAACAAACACTGCAATAGAAATATCATAAAGTTATTGGAGCATTTTTATCAGATTTATAGGGTCAGTCAACTGTCATATAGATGTAGATGGTTTTTTCCCCATTTGGAAAATTGTATGTTTTGAAGTGAAAATGAGTGGAAAGTTTGGTTTTATATTACTATTATGAACAGTCAATCACTTTCAGATGACATTTATCAGATATAAGTCATATTAAACCAATGATATTTAAATTACTCGCAAGGGTCCTTTATACCCTAAAAAACATTAAAAATCCATTTTACAAAGCTGTTTTACATATAGACATACGAGTACAGACCATACACGGTGATGTTTTAATAGCGTTTTTGTTGTCGTTCTTCTTGTGATCTTGTTTTGACAATGCGTGTTTATCACGGTCATTATTGGGAATAAATGAGCGTAAAATGTATAACAAGGCCTTTTCAGAATATTTGTTTAGGTCATAGAAGTGTGAAAAAAAATATATGTGGGATGATATGAATTGCTTCCCATAAAATTACATGAATAAAACTCCATAAAATTTGTGAATGACATTTGAAATAATGATAAAATTGTATTTTGAGATAAAACGGGAAAAAAACCATTTTCGCCAGTATTAATATAATGATATAAAGCAAATTTTTGGCAATGTATTAGTGTTCTGAAGTTGCCACTGCATTAAGTAACAGTTTCTGCTTCCGAGAACCTTGATTATTGCACGCCTACCAATCGCACAGCCGGTGTTGTAATACAACATCGACGTTTTAAGGCGGATGATTTCCGGTTCCGCAGGCGGGGGAGCCGATTTTAGGAATTTGACGATAGTCGTGTCTTGTAAGCATGTGTACTTGACTGCATGGTGTAATATGTATACCATATTGCATCATGCATAGCGCACATTTCCCCGTAACGTTTAAAGTTGCACAGTAGTAACTGGTTAAATAATTTCATTTTTTTATCATGTTAGAATCCTCAGCGGTATAATTAGATAGAATTTGCCAATCTGCAGTTTTGCGGGTATTAGGGAGGTAAATTTGCTTTGTGTTTTTTTGTCAATCTGTTTAGTCTTGATCATATGTGATGCTTGCTTTTCTAAAAGACAAACGTCTTGACAAGTCCGGCCAAGAATAAATATTAGCAAAAATCGAATAACGTTTTTGATTGGTTGATTCAAACAATAGGACTACGGAGATTTCCATAGTATTTCAAAAGACCATTGTTCGATTATTCATTTCAATATTCATTATTGTTTATATTATTAGATATTTTCTTTGGTAAATATCTTGTAAAAGATAACTGCCATAAATTCCGTCCGGATAAATATTTTTAAATGTTATTATAACATAACCATTGCAGAGTTGTGTTTGTTTCAGCCAATCAGATCTTACTTCCAGATCCAAATGTTTCTTCTGCACAACTTGTCAAGACGTTTGTCTTTTCGAAAAGCAAGCGTCGCATATAATCAAGACTACAATCTGTACGGTAATTAAATGTGTTTGTACATGGATAATAAACCTGAAATCTTGCTTACTGTTGACTAGTCTTGATTATCATCGACGCTTGCTTTTCTTAAAGAAAGGTTTCACCATGAATAAAAAATCTAACGGTATCTCGAAAATGTTTTTGATTGGTTAATTCAAATAGCCGGACTACATAAAACATAACCGTTCAAGAGGTGTGTTGTTTCAGCCAATCAGATTTTACTTCCAGATTCAAATGTTTCTTCTGCACAACTTATCACGTTTGTCGTTTGGAATGGCACGTGTGGCATATGATGGTGCACATAAAACTCTTGTTTATTTATTCATTGTGCACTTTCTCTGTGGGAGATTGGCTATTTAATGATAATTTAGCTACTATCAGTGTATTCTATCCCGTCCATACGAAGCATAAGTAGGTGCCTCGTATATTGTACGCTACATAAGTTGAGGCATTGTGTCATTCAGCGGTATTCTAATTACATGGAATACTACTTCCACCCAACTATTTGAGGGTTGTTATTTAGTTTTTAATTATTTATAAACGCAATTATACGACCACCTAAGGGGAGCGCTTCCTGTTCCCAATGTGGTGCTATGCCAAAGCGTGTTAAACGCGCGACATTTGGCGACAGATGTGTTTGCAACATTAAGTCTAAAACCACTATTACTTTTCCACAGAGCTCAATTGTAACACTTATGTCCAAAACACAGCGAAACAAAATTGCAGCATGTGTCTGGGCTCAATTTCTTCACTGGTTCAAGATATTTGCCGACGATGTAGTTCGCAAATAACAATTCTAAAATGACATAAAATTGCCTAGCAATCTGGTATCAGTATAAAATTTTCACATGGTAGGAAAAAATAAATCACTGCAATACAAGCCCTCAGAAAAGAAGAAAAAGATTATTAAAGTTTTCTACCTCCTTCATATGACATACAATGCCGGTTGCGACAATAATCATTACCACAGAGTGATCTTACCTAGGTTGTAGAAGCGGGGTGGAGGGGGGCAACCTGAGGAAAGAGTGTATGCGGATATATGAAAAGGTATATGATGGCCCACCTAGTCTGAACATTAAACAGGTCACTTTATTGATCACCTGTGGTACAGGGTACTGTACCGAAAGCAAGCGAAAGGTTAGAAATATGGACGGTTTTATATCGGAGCAAGTATATAGAACATGAGTAAGCACACTCCAAAATAAAAGATAATTTATAGAAACAGAATAATACGGGAATGTACAGAAAAAAACTTTAGGATGAAGAACGGAGTACTAATAATGTTTGAAAAAACAGTTATCAAATATGATATCCATATTGAATATGGACTCAAAGCGGTTTATCCAAACACAAGGAAACATATTATGTTATTAGACATAAGAAAGATAGAGAGAAGACAGTAAAAGGCGCCCAATCCTCCACGACCGGTGATTGTAGCAATTGTAAGACAACCTCATCCCACTGGATGCGTTGACCTCAAAACAATGAGGATTTCAAAATAAGACAACCTCATCCCACTGGATGTGTTAACCTCAAATCAATGAGGATTTCAAAATGAGTCTATTCGCAATTCTAGCAAACCGCCGAAACGTATGGATACAACATACACATTTCGAGGTATTTTATATTCACCAGCAAAAACATTTAGTCGGTTACAACGATTTGCATAACATAAAACGTATATCTAACGTATGAATTAATTCTAGTTCCGGTCAACTAGAATTACGCCCCTTTCAAGACCTAACAGCTTTAAAAGGTGTTAACTCTTACACTATTATTAGGCTCCAAAGTGGTCTAATGGTGAACGCCTTCGACTGTCACTCCGGATGTCATATGTTCTAACCGCAGTAAATGCTAAAAAAACACAAAAATGATAATACATTTATTTTATTCTTTTTTATCTTCTTTTATTGGAACTGTTACCGGTATTCAACTATTACACTTGAAAAATATGTCAACTCAAAACAACGACAAAATCACACCTGTGATGTATAAGTATACATGTTGTGTTTGTAGGAAAAGCGATATTATCATACTGGTGTATCGGACATGTTGAAGTAGTTATTCTATTATATTGTCCTGTTTCACTTTACAGGAGGCACAATCAAAATTTTGCTTGGGCTGTCCGGGGGCATGCTGCCACGAAAAGATATTTAGCCCGTGGAATGCATTTCCTGCCTTTTCTGATATTTCAGACATTTTAAGCCGTTCAAATCTATAACACAAACTACATTTTATACAATTGCCCATTTTTCACTATTATCTTGAATACACATTGGTGGCTTTGTAGAATCGACATAACAGTACATATCAACTCTTAACAATACACTGTAAGACAAGTATTTGCTGGGTGTTATGATACATTCATACTGCATATAATATATGTGACGGATATGTCACATTTTTGCATGAGTAATTCATATTTTGAAATAACTTTATTATTTTTGCAAAGAAAGTCTAATAAACATGTGAAACTCAACAAATTCTACCGGACGCAAGCGCCGCCGTTTGCCTTAGTATGGCTAATATATCATTATAATCTCCGACTCTTAACAGCTCAAAGAAAGATTATAAGAGCAATGTTTTGTTTGAATATTTAGCGTCAGTTTATGCCATCAAGTGCTAATAGAGGAATAGTACAATGTAAAAAGTGTACATGTATTACATGGAGAACAGGTAATGGTCTACAGGTCTGAAACAGCTGCGATATGTGCTACAAAAAAGTGAGGTGGACGATAATGTTTAAAGCGGTTATTTGTGAAGTGTAAACAACGATACAACTTAAAAACAACCCTGAATTAGTTAGAAAGTAGTATTATTTCATGTTATTAGATATCGCTAACTGACACAATACACCGACTTGTGCAGTGTACAATATACGAGGCATCTACTAAGCAAATTTTGGCGTTAAGCCGCCTAATAACATCAACTTGTAATTTTGCTGATATTATTTGGTATATATACACATACAACAAGTGTAAAACATATAAAATAGTCCCATAATTGCTTCCGAAGTAATAAATTGAGCTGTTTTCAATCTGAAAACAGTTCAATCCGTCACTTTCCTCGAATGTTTGAGGAAACGGTCATGTTCCCATTAAAAAACAAATGTCCGCTTGAAACTCAAATAGAATGCCGCTCCTATCGGCAATATCTTTGATTTAAAAACGAAAAAAAATATAATGAAAATAAAGGGGTTTTCTTACCTCACTGTTCGACCGCGTGCACAAAAATAACAGGAAGTACCGGTTTGTCGTGTGTAGTTATCCCCGTAAATGCGGCGTATTAGCCGTTTATGCAACGTATACGTTGGACAGGGTGATTCAGCTGTTGTGTAAATGCATTGATCAGTATGCTGTTAAAAGGTTCAAATAAATTTAAAAACATTTAATCAATTGTTTACTGCCATATCTGTTGTTTCAAGAATGATACTTGAATATTTATTTTCTAAATAAAGTGTAGTTTCAAGATCTAAAATTATTAGACCAGTCAAGAAAGATAGTTTTTCTTCCTTCAGGCTTCACTTCAGGCGAGCATACAGCTGCCGCGTTTTGTCCGTCCGTCCATGCGTCCGTCCGAAACTTTTCTCCGGAATTTAACTTCAAAAACACCAATGTAACCAAACAACACTTGAAACACGGATAGAAGGTAATATGTGGAGGTGCAGAGTGAATGAAAGAACCATAACTATATATTGAATAATGACATAATTATCTACCTTTTGGATTTTAGTTCTGGTTACTTTATTCTTCAAATGTACGCAATGAAATCCAACAAGACTTATATGCCATTAATTTTGTCCCCCCCCCCCCCCCCCACCCCCACCCCCTTCACCATCATAAGAAGATGATGAAAGGGCATTGCGTGCTATTCATGTATGTCCATTTATTTGTGCGTCCGTTCAAGCGGTCTGACTGTCAAATTGGTTTTCAGCGAATAACTGCTAAAAGGATCTACGTATTTCGTTACTGGATAATTATTAAATACAGGTCAAGTTCAAAGTGTCAACGTCGATAATTGTTTTACAGGAATAATATTTCCTTTCCGATGAATGACTTCTGAAAAGATGTATAATTATATTTAATTTATATTTGATGTTGAAGCTGTATAATTATAAAATGCAGGTCATGTTCAATATTTTTCATTGTCGATTAATTTAAAAGGGGTTATGACTACTTTTCAATTATTTTTTTTTGCATAGTCGGTGCATCTGTGTCCTATACCCACCTTTGTATTTTCAAAAAATAACACAGAAGCTGGTATGTTTTGCCAAATGTTCCTTAACATAAAACATAAACAACATCGTTAAAGGTTGGTCGTTAACATTTAGTCTTGATCATCATCGACGCTTGCTTTTCTTAAAGAAATGTTTCGCCTTGAATAAAAAATGTAAAGGAAAATAAAGTACAAAAATAGAATTTGGTTTGTTTACATTGATTGTTAAGGAAAAAAACCAACAGTGTATTATTGTTGTGATGTCATGGAAATTATAACAAATAAACCGACATATTCTACACTTTGCCACCTTTCTGGAACACTTGATACTTAGTTCGCGAAATAACATTAACCGGGAATGTAGGTTAATGAAGACCTTTATTACACACAAAACAGTTAATGGCATTGTATGGTGGGAATCACAGGGTGGATAAAATAGGAGTTGTTTTAACACTTTATTAGTATATCTAGTTATATGTGCAACATACTGATGTAGACTATTCTGCCAAATGATCAAAAGACTTCATGTCATATCGAGATGAATTTTGTTAGTATAGTATGCCTGTTGTTTTGCACAAATATATATTGCATTGGAAATCCGTCTGCGTACATCTTGTAAAGGCTTTGTTGATCAAGATCATGCACCTGTGTGCACATGAATATCTTGCAGAATCAAGCATCTATCGTCCATATCGTTATATCAGAGGTCGATCTATGGATGAAAGGTCAAAAGCAAGACAAGACATCAAACAGTGATGAAATACCATATCATGATATGTGTAGATTGATTTGCATAGAAGCCAAAATTATTATGCGTATGGGTCAAGGTCATTTGGACAAAATGGAAATGTCACTGGTAATCTGACACAGACTTAAATTGTTGTCAAACAAACTGAAAGTGTGACATTGACCTTTGAGTTACGCATGTAGGTCTTACACGTGACTTGTTGTAATGTCATGCTGATGAATTGAGCCAAGTGTTTTTGAAATTTATCCATAGGTGACCTTTGAGGTAAGGGTATGGGTCTTACTTGCGACACGTCGTCATGTTATGTTGATCATTTGTAGCAAGTATTTATAAAATCCATCTATGCTTGACAAAGTTACAGGTCGGACACAAAATCTCACACAGACTCAAAGTGTTTTCAAACAACTCAAATTGTGACATTGACCTTTGAGGTACAGGTGTCGGTCTTACTCGCGACACGTCTTCATGTTATGTTGACTATTTGTAGCAAGTATCATTAAAATCCATCCATGCATGACAAAGTTACAGGCCGGACACGAAATCTCACACAGACTCAAAGTGTTGTCAAACAAACTCAAATTGTGACCTTGACCGTTGAGGTACAGGTGTGGGTCTTACTCGAGACACGTCGTCATGTTATGTTGATCATTTGTACCAAGTATCAACAAAATCCATCCATGCATGGCAAAGTTAATATTTTCTAATATATGTAAATATGTCGCATAGCAATACGAAATGCAATTCATCTTCGATTTCTTTGTTACACAGTTCACAAATTCTTAGGTTTCTTGTAATGTTTCTATGTCCCCCCTGTTCTATGAGCAACGGATGCGAAGCAAGTCTAGTTTTCGATATGGCATACCTTTTTTTATTACTGATATTACTGAGATATTCAGAAAATTCAAAAATCTCTTTAACACTTTGAAAAGCACAATGCTGTACATATGTGCATACTTTCTCTCCAGCTTGTTACAAATGTGTCTTGCCTTTTAATTTAATAACCAAATAGAACCCATTTGTTATCATGTGATACCTCAATATCAGGTGTTGTATGAAAAGAAAGCCTATATAACAAATGAAACAACACTGTATGCATACCATGGTGCACTGGTAGAGCACCGGACCCAGGATCGGAGGGTCGTGGGTCCGATCCTCCACCACGGTTATGTTGTGGTGTCCTTGAGCAAGACACCAGTTCCACATATGCTTAATACTAGTTCTACGCAGGAGGCCTTCGAGCGCGATTTGTCTATGTTGTAAGAACTTATTTCACATTCGAAGTAAAAAAAATATGTTTAAACTATGCATACATAACCGCTTGAACCAATGTGTACAAAAACGTTAAACACTTTTGAAACATTCTGTAAATGCTTCAAAAACAGATACGATCAAGTGGCAAACTTGAAACATCTCCAAATTCCTTGGTAAATACTTCTGAGTAAATAGCTGAGATTCAGCGTGCGTGTTCTATTCGTGTTTATTTCTGGCTGTGAAGATCGCTCTATTAAAGATGCGGTGATTAAATTCAATATTCCTGGCATGGATCTAAAAAAACCTTTACGTCACAACATTGCGAGATATAATGATCAGTTCTAGACCACAAAGACATTGTGATATAAAATGCAGTAATTAATCCGAGCAGTTAAGTTATATAACCGTTACTTTGATGCTTCAAGCGGTGCTATAACATTAACCTATATGTTAACAACACCGTTTCCACATGCATGAACTATTTCGGTCACAAGAAACTATGCCATATGCTCTTACTTGTATTTCATAGGGTGAAGAACACACGTGACCTTTTTGCTGTATCGAGCACATGTTGGTGTTCTTAAAAGAAGTCACTCTTTAGACGAAAGTTTGCATAATAACTTTCTTAATAGACACAGTTTGATCAAACAAAGTGAAGATACTCTTTCGAAAATTAGTGTTAGTTGTAAGGTCACCGTCTATTTTTGTCTTTTATTCTATAGTTAATGAAACAAATTGTTTGTCATTTATTGAGAGACACAAATGAAATAAGTGAAACTTACATTTTATTGTTTGTCAACCTCTGCACTATCAAATTACGATGAGAACAGTAGGCGTCATGTGACACATAAGAAATATTTTTTTCTGTTCAGTGTCAGTGTGTACACTGTTGACAAAGTGAAAGTAGACTTCCGAAATCATGTATTCATATTCCAGTTTCCAAGCATCATTTTTCTAAAACTAAATTCACAATTCAATGACAATGCTTTCAAAATGTTCAAAGTACATTAATAATCAATAATGCCATTCAAATAAAAATAATGAGCATTAAGATAAGGAAAATGTATTTTTAAAGAAGAAGAAAACAAGGATTATTTATAATCGCAATTTCGCGACTACCGCAAGGGGAGCATTTCCTGTTTCCAATGGCGGTACTTTGCTTGCATGTATTTCATACACAAATGACATTTTTGATACCGAACACAAATGGGTTTTCATAAATGAAAACAATAGCCACTCACCAAATAATATTTTGGTTGATAACTTTCTTAATATCCAACCCAGTTTGATCAAACAAAATGTAAAAATCCTAAGAAAAGTATTGCTATTTGTGGCGTTTACAGCCGTTCAGATATATTTACTCAAACACTGACATCAACCTTCACGAATGAAACAAAGTGTCATGATACCATTCATATTCACCAAGCATTCTTAAGAATATTCTTAGACCTGCGCTCAAGAATAAAATATGAAGAAAAAAAAATTACTGTATAATCAAATACACTGTCACAATTATTATACATGTCATGGTTAACTGGATATATAAGGTTGAACTTTGGATCTACAAGCTCAAGTCTTAGAATATTCTCAAGAATTGCAGATGAATACGACCCCTGTGTACATGCGAAAAGTTCAATCGATCGAAATGTTTGTAAAAATACTAAAAATATATTGATACTTATAACCAGTACCTATTTTAGAAGTATCAAAACTTTTTTGTTAAAGTACGTTGAGGCAAGATCTATTTTTAGAAAACCAGCGGTGTACGATACCAAATTTTAAGTCATCCTGATATCATATAGCGCATGTTTCTTTTGGATATCTTCGCAGCGGCCTTGGTGGGATTAGAATCAGTACTGACCTTCTCTGCGAGGTAGGATTTCTCCAAATCTTTGTCATTCGTTTTATCATCTTTGTCTTTTTCGTTATTATGATTGAATTAAAGTTCTGTGCTTGCGGGGAGCTGCATGAACCACATGAGTACTTGCAAGAACTTGAACAATACGACATTGTGCATGGCTTACGAGTGCGGGTATGATGCATCGTGTACCAACAATCTGAGTTTATGTATTTGTTCATTCTATCTTTTCTATTTTGGTAATGTAATTTTGCGAGGGCGTGAAATATTCCATACTGTCGACGTCAACCAATCAAGTATTAGAATGCCTTAATGCTTGTTTCATATAACCATTCTGCATTCCAAATGCATGTGCACACGTCATTATTATCAGTAAATACCTATGTATAACATATGGTATACTATTTTGGTATTCCATACAGTGTGTTCCTGGCATATGGTTCCAGCTTTACTTTCAGCTTTACTTTACTTTCATTGCAGCATTGGTTTTACTCTTTGTTCCAACATATTAGGTAAACATAAATAGTATTTTACTCTTTGTTCCAACATATTAGGTTAACATAAATAGTCTTTTACTCTTTGTTCCAACATATTAGGTTAACATAAATAGTTTTTTACTCTTTGTTCCAACATATTAGGTTAACATAAATAGTTCTTTTTACTCTTTGTTCAAACATATTAGGTTAACATAAATAGTTTTTTACTCTTTGTTCCAACATATTAGGTTAACATAAATAGTTTTATCACATCGTTATGTATTATTCAACTTGATAAATCGAGGGTAAGATAAACTTGTGATTTATCGGCAATGAAGGTTTATCTTGCAACAATACAAGAACTGATGACGTCACAATATTTTTTCGACCGTGATAAACTGTTGATTATGTCAGTAAATATAAATCAATAATCACAACTGAGTCGGGCAGTTTCCATTAAAACGACATATGTTTTGAATTAATTTCATCAATAAAATTTGGATCAATTTTTGCAGGCGATTTATCCGAGATGTTCGCCCATGCGTTTGTTTCCTTTGCTAAATGTGTAAATGAAAATAAATAAAACATGCAAAAACTGGCATGATGAATAGAATACCAGGCTCGTGCTGAATATTTTTGTACCTCATCTGATAAATTTTAGACTATCAGGAACTGTTATTCTTTATTTATATTTGGTAAATGTTGGCTAACGTTGACAAAATCCATACAATATTCTTGGTAGAGTTTTAGTAGCCTTCGTGGTTACAGTTTAATAGTTTTATCAAGTATTACAGTGCCTATACAACGTTTGCTTGGTATTGCATGTATATATCTTTCTTGAATTTTCACTACATTTCTACATTGATTCCCGAACACGTACGTCTTGACGCGTCTGCCACAATCGGAACATCGCTCGGTCATTTCGAAATAATTTCGAACGTTTGATTGATATCTGCCAGTGTTTGTGGTACCCATACCCCACTCCCACGCTCGGTTCTCCCCCCCCCCCCCCTCCCCCCCACTAAATAATGGAAATGCTCCTTCGCTTTTAATAACAGTATTAATATTTTGCTTTTGATGCACCATGCACGTCACTTGATCCACCGTTATGTAGAAACACGTCTGATAACTAGACCAAAAGTATTTTCAGCAGACGACACTTATTCTGGAAAAGTTTTTACATTTCCGGTAATTAGATGTTCACACGAGCGTACATAACATGTTACAGTGTTAGTTTTTACTTGGTCAGCATGGTCGGTGCAATTTAGTGAGTATTTTTTAATAAAACGTAAACTATCAAATGTTAACATGCAAAGACGCAAAAACCCACACATTATCAAACCAGTTTTATATAGCATCTATAAAAACAGCTAACCAGCTGCCGGACATTTTATGTACCTGACATTTTATGTATTTTCTCAAAAAGTATTAAAGCAATTTCCTTGAAATTTGGACTTGGACAACAAAAAATAGTTCAGCTATCTAAACTACTTAAGTGTCTGTTAATGTCTACAACAAAGCCAATACTTATGTTAACGTTAATATTTATGCTAGTGCTAGCATTTATGCTAATACTAACATTAATACTAACGCTAGCATATATGCTAACGCTAACATTTATGCTAATACTAACATTAATACTAATGCAAACATATATGCTAACGCTAACATTTATGCTAATGCTAACATTAATACTAATGCAAACATATATGCTAACATTTATGCTAACGCTAGCATTTATTCCAATGCTAACACTTATTTTAATGCTTACATTTATACCAATGCTAACACTTATTCTAATGCTAACATTTATGCTAATGCTAACACTTTTGCTATTGCATTTGATAACACTTATGTTAACACTTACACTTATGCTAATGCTAACACTAATGCTAATGCTAACATTTGTGTTAACGCTAAAGCTTATATTAATGCTAACACTCATGCTAATGCTTATGCTTACACTGACACTTATGCTTATGTTAACACTTATGCTTATGCTAACACGTATGCTAGTGCTACACTTATGCTAACGCTCTTACTTATGCTAATGCTCACACTTATGCTTATGCTAACACTTATGTTGACACTTATGCTAACGCTAACACTTATGCTGACACTTATGCTAACGCTTACACTTATGCTGACACTTATGCTAATGCTAGTACTTTTGCTAACGCTAACACTTATGCTGATGCTAGCACTTATGCTAATGCTAACACTTATGCTGACACTTATGCTAATGCTAACACTTATGCTAACACTTATGCTAATGCTAACACTTATGCTGACACTTATGCTAACGCTTACACTTATGCTGACACTTATGCTAATGCTAGTACTTTTGCTAACGCTAACACTTATGCTAATGCTAACACTTATGCTGACACTTATGCTAATGCTAGTACTTATGCTAAAGCTAACAGTAATGATAATGCTAACACTTATGCTAAAGCTAACAGTAATGCTAATGCTAACACTTATGCTAAAGCTAACAGTAATGCTAATGCTAACACTTATGCTAAAGCTAGCACTAATGCTAATGCTAACACTTATGCTAAAGCTAACACTTCAGATGCTAACTCGTCTTATGGTACAAATACTTACAATTACGCTATCGCTTTGCACTCGCACTAACACTTACAATAAACGATAATACTAAATATAATGATAACAATCCTAAAAACAACTTCAATTATAACACTATAAATATTTAATGTCCGACATTGTACTAATATCTTCATCAGCAGTGTGATTAAGTGATCTGCCTGTAGGGACACCACTCTGAGTGAGCGATGTTAATTCCAGTTTAGTTTTTAAATTATTTATACTGGACACTCAACAATTTAAAGTTATCAATAAATATGAACATTACCACACACCAAAATATTTATGTTTAAAGTACTAATAAAATAACTAAAATAAACATTATGATATACTAATAATATCAATAGCATTAATACATTTCGTGATCTTATTTTATTTTGACTATACAACAGGAATCGTAGCACTTTACAAATTGCTTGGTCTTGATCATCTGCGACGCTGCTTTTCCAGAATATAAACGTCTTGATAGGTTCGACTAGGAATAATAATGTTACGGTAATCTGATAAAGTTTTTGATTGGTTGAGTCAAATAATCGGACTACCTCGGAGATTTCCATAGTAATTTAAAAAATCGTTTAGATGTTTATTTCTATATTCATTTCGATCATTAGACATGTTCTACTTGACAAATATCTAGTACACGTAACTGCAATGGCTTCCGTCGAAATAAATATTTTCATATGTTATAAAAACATAACCGTTGCAGAGGTGTGTTTGTTTCAGCCAATCAGATCTTACTTCCAGATTCAAACGTTTCTTCTTCACAACTTGTCAAGACGTTTATCATTTAGACATATGGTCAAGACTAACACTTGCTCTCACATAACTATTATAAACCTTGTTTTAACAACGAAGCATTTTTGACATAACTTGCCGAGTTCAAGCACACGTTAACTCGACTACCTTTTCAAAATATAAGCATTAAGCAAATATTTGAACTATTGCACTCTTGTACATTTCACCTATTTATAGGACTAGTTGGTCTATAGACCGCATGACTTACTTGCCGTTGGGAATAAATAAATAAAATAGATATTTGAACAATTGGCATTAACTCATAAAAGAAATTTAATATAAGGCTACAAAATGTACAAAAAGCAACTTTTAAAAAAAAGGTATTAAATACATTTTCAGTCAAATAAATAAATTAGATTTTTCCAAGTACACACTTAGTAGTATGTTCAAATACATGTATAAAAATTATAAATGAGTAAATGGTAGGCAAAAACATTTTGATACTATTTTAAACAAAATGACGGACGACAACTTCGGTGAGCTGGCAGATGTCGACGTTGTAAACACGAATTTAGTAACTTAAAATCACCGTCCAGAGTTGTAGTTAGTTATTTTTATTCCAAACCTTGAACGGCTTGATCGTCTTCAAAGCTTGCTTTTCTAAAAGCCAAACTTGATAATTAATTCTTATAAAATAGAGAAACTAGACTTTGTTATATTTTTCTGAAAAAGGAACAGAAATGAGCATTTTCAAGAAATAAATAAAAATTGATCACAAGTTTTATAAATTTGTTGTTTCACACATAACTATTGATTTTGACCTTATTTTGGTCAAAACGATAAATAATTCATTCGGCTATCTACATTTTTTAAGGTGCGGGGTGGGGTAATGTGTTTGTGATTGCACGGATAAAACATTGAACCCTGAAGGTGCTGTCTCAAGATCACTTACCTCTTACCACTGAAGCCGTGGGTTCGAACCGGCCGTTTGACAGTTACAAACAGAAGGATAGTGGTTCTACTCAGATACATGTTTGTACTTCCTTCAACATTAAAACGGGTCACCATATATAACCTGTCATGTGTTTTGAATGGCGTTAAATCTTGTTTTAAAACAGTACAATGTCACGACGGTGTGTACTGTAGTACGTCATGTATACTGAACGGAACAGCTAACGCGCCACTTTGTATTCCCAATAACTTTATCGCTAGATCAGATAGTATAATTTAAAGATATTTACGACACCATAGGTTTTGATTGTATCTTATTTTATATAGCCTATTTATTACAGTCCAAATTTCAAAGAAATTACGTTAAAACTTTTTGAGAAAATACTTAAAATGGCAGGTACATAAAATGTCAGGTAGCGGGTTAGCTGTTCCGTTCAGTATACGAGTGAGAGGAAGTGTGGTTGGTACGAAAAACTGTTTAATGGTTTACACTATAAATGGTCATGTACCGGTCAAATATTGTATAGGTCATCAAACTGTATCATGCTGTGTGTTTGTGTGAGCGTAATCGTTGTTTTCAACAGCATTTCAGTTATTTAACCTCGGTCACCTCATTATCGTCCCTGGAAGGGTTACAAGGCACTGGCTACCTCACCACGGGACACGTACGGCTATGAAACTTAGTTCAGACCAATCATTATTTGCAACAGAAAATGTCCAAAGAAGAGCAAGCAAAATGGTCCACTCTATATAAGGGATTTAAACTACGAACAAAGACTAAGAAAAGTGGGATTACCTACATCGGAATATAGGATAATTAGGTCAGATATGATACAATTGTACAAGATTATGTATAATATATCATGTAAACAGGGTAAAAATATTTGAAATCTTAGGAGAAGGAAGAAAATGAGGGAATGCTTTAACGTTATTTTAAAAAAGGACCAGAACAGAAGCCAGGAATGGTAAGTTCACACAGAGGGTTGTAATATAGATAGATGGAACAGCTTACCTAACAATGGCATTAAAGCACCCACTGAAAATTTAAAAGTAACCTAATCAAATTGTGTGCGGAAATGTCAAACTTCATCAAAAGTTGTTTAATAGTTTTTATCCAGTGATTATATTCTGGCAAATATCTTAGACTGTAGAGGTGAATTTCCCTTAGTGCGCGCGGACAGTGACAGGTTCACCGTTTACATATATAATTGTATGTACTAAGAGAGACGGCGGCTTTTTGTGTAACATTTCCTTGTTGTCATTCAAACGGTTGGTATATAATATTATGATATACATTTGTAACATGTGTATCGTTAAAATGCGATATTTCGTTCTTTGTGGATCGGGGTGATGGTCCAATACCTCGTATAGCGCATTCATTCCATTTCGTACATCTGAGTGGGGCGGTTTGTACCTTATGGTCCTCTTTTTATCTGTTCTTGTACAGTAATGGTTGTGTATCATTAAATACCAAGCTGAATTCTTCCAAATTAATTTGAAATTGACCAACAGAGTATTTGGTTTACAAAATATAAAGTTGTTTCGTCGAAACTGTTTGCCTAAGAACAACCAAAGTTGTGCTATGAGACCTATGTGATATGGGTTTTTTTTCTGGATGACCTTGACCTTTTGACTTGTATTCATAATGAGTACCATTTCCAATTACCTTGACCCCTACGGATAAAATAACACTTACAAAACATACGTGTTTTTGTGTTTTTGTATTTAACTGCTTTTCTTGGACATCTTTTGCCCAAACCCACCATGCTTTGTCCACAGATGTGTAGCGCTGAACACTAACCAAAACCATGTACCGATATTCAGAATGGCATACATAGTTAACGTTGCTTCTATGAACATATAGCCTACATTGAAATAGTTAGATAAATAGCATGATATGGCATTGCAGCTTTAGTCGATGATTTTTGCCTAGCTGTTGTCTTTGGTATCGATAGCGTCTTCAAAGCCTCATCGTGTGGTGAAGTTTGCCGCTTTGTTGTTCGAATATTTAGCTTCAGTTTTATGCCATTGAGTGCTAACAGGTGATCAGTTAACTTAACCGCTCTTTCCTGTGATCCTGGCAGGTTTACTTAACTAGTACTTGAGCACAATATCTTCGCAAGTAACTAATAACTTTCCCCTTGAATCAGCGGTGAGAGACGAATGATAATGAGACGCAATGTCGTATACCAATCATTATGAAGACTTAGGCCGGGCGGGAATTCGAACTCACGGCCCCTGTATTGAGAGTCAACCGGATACCGACTGAGCTACCTTGTCCAGGATCCTGATGAAGTCATAGTGTTTAGTGTTATTGACATGGAACGCCATTTTGAAAATTAAACATATGGAAATGATGCAATCATTGCACTGAGCAAGCTGGTTCATCCACTTGTTTATCGCTGCACAACAACTGTTTATTATTAGAAAACTAATTAAGATCATTGATAATAACACTTGTGTATTCCTGTCGGTGTTTGTGAAGTTATTTATCGTGTTTATTGTTTCCATGAACATATTTAGCGATTTCGTTCCGCGGTAGTTTATTATGTAATAGGATAACGCGCACTTGGCACTATTTTTGCAAGTGAATCCTATCAAATGAACCTTTTTACATTTTGATTATTACTTGGGCATTGTCTGTACATGTGTTTGATACAATTAATAACAACAATAAACTGAGTAAAATAATTTAGGCAAGTTTACTCATATATCCTTAGCATTACAAGTAGCATTGCTCAAGTGTAACATTACATATAACACTGTTTTTACATGAAACACTTCATATAACATATTTTACATGAACATTTGCGTGTAACATTACATATAACATAATTTATGTGAAACATCACATATAACATTGTTTGCGTGTAACATCACATATAACATTGTTCGCGTGTAACACTACATATAACATAAATTGCGTGTAACATTACATATACCATTGTTTGCCTGTAACATAACATATAACATTGTTTGCGTGAAACATCACATATAACATTGTTTGCGTGTAACATAACATATAACATTGTTTGCGTGTAACATTACATACACTGTTGTTTGCATGTAACATTACATATAACATTGTTTGCGTGTAACATCACATATAACATTGTTAACGTGTAACATTACATATAACATTGTTTGCGTGTAACATCACATACGTGTAACATTACATATAACATTGTTTGCGTGTAACATCACATACGTGTAACATTACATATAACATTGTTTGCGTGAAACATAACATATAACATTGTTTGCGTGTAACATTACATATAACATTGTTTGCGTGTAACATCAAATACAACATTGTTTGCGTGAAACATAACATATAACATGGTTTGCGCGTAACATCACATATAACATTGTTTGCGTGTAACATTACATATAACATGGTTTGTGTGTAACATTACATACACCATTGTTTGCATGTAACATTACATATACTATTGTTTGCGTATAACATGACATATAACGTTGTTTGCGTGAAACATCACATATAACATTGTTTGCGTGTAACATTACATATAACATTGTTAACGTGTAACATTACATACACCATTGTTTGCATGTAAATTTACATATACCATTGTTTGCGTGTAACATAACATATAACATTGTTTGCATGTAACATCACATATAACATTGTTTGCATGTAACATTACATATAACATTGTTTGCGTGAAACATTACATATAACATTGTTTGCGTGTAACATAACATATAACATTGTTTGCGTGAAACATCACATATAACATTGTTTGCATGTAACATTACATATAACATTGTTAACGTGTAACATCATATATAACATTGTTTGCATGAAGCATCACATATAACATTAATTGCGTAAAACATCGAATATAACATTGTTTGCGTGAAATATCACATATAACATTGTTTGCATGTAACATTACATATAACATTGTTTGCGTGTAACATAACATATAACATTATTTGCGTGAAACATCACATATAACATTGTTTGCATGTAACATTACATATAACATTGTTTGCATGAAACATCACATATAACATTGTTTGTATGTAACATTACATATAACATTGTTAACGTGTGACATCATATATGACATTGTTTGCATGAAACATCATATATATCATTGTTTATGTGAAACATCACATATAACATTGTTTGCATGTAACATTACATATAACACTGTTTGCATGTAACATCACATATAACATTGTTTGCATTAAATATCACATATAACATTGTTTGCATGTAACATTACATATAACATTGTTTGTATGTAACATCATATATAACATTGTTTGCATGAAACATCACATATAACATTGTTTGCGTGAAACATAACATATGACATTGTTTGCGTGTAACATCACATATAACATTGTTAACGTGTAACATTACATATAGCATTGTTTGCGTGTAACATAACATATAACATTGTTTGCGTTTAACATTACATAAAACATTGTTTACGTGAAATATTAAATATAACATTGTTTGCGTGTAACATTAGAAATACCATTGTTTGCGTGTAACATAACATATAACATTGTTTGCGTGTAATATTAAATATAACTTTGTTTGCGTGTAACATTACATATACCATTGTTTAAGTGTTATATTACATATAACATTGTTTGCGTGTAACATTACATATAAGATTATTAACGTGAAACATCACATATAACATTGTTTGCGTGTAACATTACATATACAATTGTTTGCATGTAACATCACACATAACATTGTTTGCGTGTTACATTACATATACCATTGTTTGCGTGTAACATAACATATAACATTGTTTGCGTGAAACATCACATATAACATTGTTTGCGTGTAACATCACATATAACATTGTTTGCGTGTAACACTACATATAATATAATTTGCGTGAAACATTATATATACCTTTGTTTGTGTATAACATAAAGTGTAACATTGTTAACGTGTAACATTACATATAACATTGTTTGCGTGTAACATTACATATACCATTGTTTGCATGTTACATTACATATAACATTGTTTGCGTGTAACCTCACATAAACCATTGTTTGCGTGAAACATCACATATAACATTGTTTGCGTGTAACATAACATATAACATTGTTTGCGTGAAAAATCACATATACCATTGTTTGGATGTAACATAACATATAACAGTGTTTGCGTGAAACATCACATATACCATTGTTTGGGTGTAACATAACATATAACAGTGTTTGCGTGAAACATCACATATAACATTGTTTGCATGTAACATAATTGATAACATTGTTTGCATGAAACATCACATATAACATTGTTTGCGTGTAAGATTACATATAACATTGTTTACTTGAAACATTACATATAACATTGTTGACGTGTAACATTACATATAGCATTGTTTGCGTGTAACATAACATATAACATTGTTGGCGTGTAACTTTACATATAACACTGTTTAAGTGTAACATTACATATACTAATGTTTGCGTGTAACATTCCATATAACAATGCTTTCGTGTAACATTTCTTATACTTATTTTTGCGTATAACATTACATAAAACATTGTTTGCGTGTTAAATGTCTAATAACATTGTTTACATGTAATATTATATATAACATTGTTTCCTATAATATTACAAATACTAGTAACATTACATAAAGCATTGTTTCATGTAATATTACATATACTAGTTATATTACATATAACATTGTTTGCGTGTGACATTACATATGACATGTTACATGTTGTTTACATGTTACATTTTATATTACATTGTTTAGTGTAATAGTACATATACTAGTAACATCACATAAAACATGGTTTACATGTAACATTATATATAACATTGTTTCGTGAAATATTACATATATTAGTAACATTACATATAGCATTGTTTCATGTAATATTACATATACTAGTTACATTACATATAACATTTTTTGCGTGTAACATTACATATAACATTGTTTGCATGTAACATTATATATAACATTGTTTCGTGTAATATTACATATATTAGTAACATTACATATAGCATTGTTTCATGTAATATTACATATACTAGTTACATTACATATAACATTTTTTGCGTGTAACATTACATATAACATTGTTTGCATGTAACATTACATATAACATTGTTTCGTGTAATATTACATATATTAGTAACATCACATATAGCATTGTTTCATGTAATATTCATATACTAGTTACATTACATATAACATTTTTTGCGTGTAACATTACATATAACATTGTTTGCATGTAACATTACATATAACATTGTTTCGTGTAATATTACATATACTAGTAACATTACAGCATTGTTTCATGTCATATTACATATACTTATCACATTTCTTATAACATTGTTTGCACGTAACGTTACATGTAACATATAGCTGTGACAGAAGATCGTACCCACGACCTTTCGATCATGGATCTGATGCTGTACCACTAGACCACGCGCTCCACTAAGTTCTATGGTAAGATCATAAAAGTAAAACTCAACGGTCCTAATAAATCGGTCAAGGTTTTCCAAATACAAAGTTGAATGACTTTCCTACACTTAATATATAACGTATAATTTGGTTTTGGAATAGTTTGTAAATAGTTCAAAGAGCATTTGATGTAAGAGTAAAGTCGAATAGACCAAATAACGTTATTACACTACAAATTTAAGAGACGAGACATCAAACAGATAATTAGTATTAGATTTTCCCAGATGGTCGATTGACTGATTGATTTAATATTTAGCGTCATTTTTATGCCATCGAGGGTAAACAGACGATCAATTAAACTTCTGTTTTCTGGGATCCTGGAAGGTTAACCAGTACTCGAGCACACTCCATCTCCGCTATACCTAATAATTTTCTCACTTTACTCAATCAGCGGTTAGATACGAATGATAATGAGACGCAATGTCGTATATCAATCATCACGGATACTGTTGCCGAGCGCCGAGTAGGGATTCGAACTCACGACCGCTGTATTGATAGTCAGACGCGTGCGTGCGTGCGTGCGTGCGTGTGTGCGTGCGTGCGTGCGTGCGTGCGTCGATATTGATACATAATATTTATTGAACGGAACAGCTAAGGAAGCCGCCACCTGCAATTTTATGTATTTTCTCAAAAAGTATTAAAGCAATTTCCTTGAAATTTGGACTTGAATAAGAAAGAATATTTCTGTTATCTAGAATACAGATGTGTCTGTTAATGTAATATATGTAACAGGACAAGAAAAACATGCAGCCAGTGCGGGATTAGAACCGGAGACCCTTTACTTACAGGGCGAATGCTCTACCGACTGAGCTAACCGAACCGTTTACATACATTTTGTCCTGGCAGGTATGTTACGTTCATACTGTGACACATTCCATCACAAATTTGGAATTTGTCCCCGAATTACCATAGAGAACAGATAATCATGTAATGTTTCTCGTAATATAAACAAGTCACAGTCCCCCGTTGCGCGCCAAATGTAACAGGACGAGAAAAATATGCAGCCAGTCTGGAACACGAACTCGGGACCCTACGCTTACAGGGCGAATGCTGTACCGATTGAGCTAACCGAACCGCTTACATATATGCCTCTACTAGTAGGTTGCGTACACACTGTGACACATATACACTTTGATAGCGTTAATTCATATTTTGAGGGAGATATTGAAAATACAAAAGTGGTGTGTTAACTGTTCCGTTCAGTATATATAGATAAAATAAATGATGATAAAATGTGCACATTTAAATTTTGCTTTTAACAACGGTATAGAACAAGGCTATTGCAAAAAGCTACCTCAGTCATTTCGGCAAAATTTGTATCAGGTAAAGTCAAATACAACATTTTGTTTTCAGTTGCGTATAAAAAAAACAACATTCAAATGAAATGAGTTGTTCGCTTAAGTACAAGAGACCTACATTAGAAATAGTAGGTCAATGTGACGTAAATGACTAGGAATAGTTGTTGACCAATGAGAAAAGGTCACAGCTCAAGATTGGTTGAGATATCAATAACCAAAGGCAATAAAAACAGTTTAATGATTTAGTGCAAGTGACAACTATTTTAAAAAAGTAGAACAGGGGTTTGTTAACCTATACTGAACGGACCAGCTAACCCGCCAGTTTCATAGTTCCAATGTCTTTGTCGATAGACTGGATAGTATTATCAAAATATGCATACGCCACCAAAGGTTTTGAATTTTTAATATATATATATATATATATATATAGCCTATTTATTCTGTCGTATTCCAGTCCAAATTTCAAAGAAAATGCGTTAATACTTTTTGGAGAAAAGACATAAAATGGCAGGTACATAAAAAGTCAGGTGGTAGGTTAGCTGTTTCGTTCAGTACGTATGACACATTACCATCTTTGGCATTTTAGGAGAAGCCACTGCTGTGGAATTTGGTTTACATCCCACATGACTTGCCAAAATGTTTTGACCAATAACATTTTTTTGTGCAAGGACGGACGATGGCGGGACGGGTGGACGATGGACACCTTTGGGAATCTCTAGTATCATTTCCGCCAAATGTGGCCTAGACAAAGAATTGCGCAGATAAAGTGGTGTGTGGTAGAAAAAATACATTCGCAGAAAAAATTATCGGTAGTACTTGTTTCCAAGGAGACAAATGACGCCTTTCCAAGAAAAATACGTCGTAGCTAATATAATAATTATTCTTGTCGGATTGAAAGTGCAGTTTCACTAAGTAAAACCAGCATGAAGTTGTAATTGCTTTTTGTAGGTTTCCCTATTTCTGTCTCAATTTGTAATGGGATTCCTAAGCTTCTAAGGATCCGTTTCTTTCTCTCTTTGTCTTTTTTTTTAATTGGGTTAAGCTATTTTCAACACATTTCAGCTTATATATGGCATATCCAGTTTTACTGGTGGAAGAAAACCTCAGACTGAGTCAGGTTATATATGGCATATCCATTTTTACTGCTGGAGGAAGACCTCAGACTGAGTCAGGTTATATCTGGTATATCCAGTTTTACTGGTGGAGGAAGACCTCAGACTGAGTCAGGTTATATATGGCATATCCATTTTTACTGGTGGAGGAAGACCTCAGACTGAGTCAGGTTATATATGGTATATCCAGTTTTACTGGTGGAGGAAGACCTCAGACTGAGTCAGATTGGGTAGAACCACCGTTCTTCAGCAAGAAGCTGGCAAACATTCTCACATAAAGTGTTTGGAGCGAGCGGGACTCGAATCTACGACCTTAGCGGTGAGAGGTAAGTGATCTTGAGACGACGCTTTAGACCACTCGGCCACGGAGGACCCAGGATCCGTTTCACTAACCGTCGTAAGTCTTAAAAATTCATACGAACAAATTGGGGCACCTAGGAACGTTCCATTTGCGCGGTATTTTTGCATATTTTAGAAAGAATACGTTTTATAAGGCTAACGAAATACCGTAAAATGCTTTCTACAAACTTACACACAACATTACATACCAAATTTATAAAAAAAAATCTGGAATCTTATTTACTGTACATTTCACTAAACGTATTTTAAAAGGTTACTTCTCAAATTAACTAATATGAGTTAATACTGACAATTCAAATGTTGGAATATCATATAAAATCAGTTTGATAATTGAAAGGTATTTCAAATTTGTTTTTCATTGCACAATAAGTTTTCTATGATAAGTATATTTATGTTGTACCAGACATAAGGTATGCCTTTAGTGATGCCATTTAACCCTTTACTTCATATAGACGCCTTTGGACACCTAATATAGACGCCTTTGGACACCTAATATAGACGCCTTTGAACACCTCTAATATAGAACGCTTTTGAATTATTGGGTGAATTATATTTATATTAACTGACAGAGTGAAAAACAGTGCAGGAAGTGTTCATATTGCTCTTCCTGCACTGTTTTCAAATGCCTTCTGTGATTGGTGCGGGAAAATGCGTATCTATGGAGTAAAGGGTTAAAAGCCTACTCAATGATTTTGAATGGTTGGAAGTTTTTCTTGGTTTTATGATTTAGTCAACGTTTTCATACTTTCCATTTTCTTTTGCTTCGGAATATGTAGTTTGAGCGTGTTTTTCTTGTAGTTCTTCGGTTTATTCATGGTAATGAGACTTTTTTATAATGTTTGGTCAGCAACGCATAATCGATCTGTGATAAGTTGTGTATGTTGTTATAAAAAGCGGTGCTCTTCATTTTATTCTTTAACGTATACGATGTCCTTATCGCCATGCTTTCATCATGTTGTTTCGTGTTATATACTCCACACGTGTAGTTGTGTGTAATTACAAAGTATCAAACTGCAACTTCGCTTCTTTACTGACAGTAAATTAAATAAATTTTAACTTGTTTAAACATATTTTATTTCATATTTTTTGACAAGATTTAGATTCGGCTCTTCCTTTACAAATAAATTACATTTACTGACAGTCATGACATTCTGTTTCAAATGGAATGTTTTATTTCGACAAATCTAAGTGATTTCATTGGATGAGAAAGTAGTACAACATCTTAATTAAATCTATTTATTATGGCTTTAAAGCAAATGAAAACATATACGTGTAATGTCAAATCAAGGGTGTATAGAGCACGAGCCAACTCGTGCGATACAGTCCATATATAAGTGATACATGTGTAGTCTCTCTCCACTGAGGTCACTGCATTTCTAAATAGTTACGTTGTTTACATATATTTTCATAAGACCCCATTAAGTACAATAACAAAATTTGTGGTATTTAAAACTGTATATATAGTCAAATGAGACAGATAGTGTGGTTATGAAGTAATTTTATTTCAAACTTGGTATACACTTTCTGTCAGATGTTGGGCATTTATAATAAGGTTGTAATTTATTTGAGTTTTGTATATTGACAGATAGCAATTGCAGGACAAGGGTGCTTCATGCTAATAAAACCTCAATGGTATCAGCTGTCGCAGATCTTCCTATTATAACAGGATGTTTGACAGATCGTTTTGTGCATCTTTACTGTAAAAATATGTTATAACGGCAATCCTATACTATGTCGTGTTCTCTTTTATTCCCTGAGTTTGAGTTGAAAAGAAAATAAATACTTTTTTTTCGTTTGAGCAAAGCGAAAAGAAAATAATATTAGTTGCGGTGCATTGCAGTGGCCGAGTACATTAACGCTTCTTCTACGTTTGACTCAATCAAATTCGTTGTTTCTTGCATACCAACATATTTTTCATTGGTTACCTTTGAATATACGGTGTACGCATGGAATTGTGAGAAAGTGCAATGTGCTCTTGGAATCAGTGAATAAGGCGTTGACACTTTTCACTGCAATAATGTGTACAAACCCTTACTTCCATTTCTATTTCTATTAATGTGGAAAGGCATCATATGCATCGTCATGTTAATTTTGACAATGAGTGGGTTAAGAATTTTAGCTCATGTTTTCGCTAGTTTTATACAAAATTATGAGGTTTTTGGATAGTAATATCTTTATATGTCCATACGTCCAATGATATAAGACTGAACGAGTGCGTGGATATAATAAAAATCGATTTCAACATTGCTGACCGCCCCCGCCCCCTCCCCAACCCATGACCTCGTCCTTCCCCTATTACCATCTCTGACAAGCCCATCTCATTCCCCTTCTCTACAAAACGAGAATCCTAGATCCGCGCGTGTGTTGTTTTTCATTATAACCGTTCTTGTGATCGATCCTCGGAAAGTTACTGAATCACAGAAGATCTAGATCTTGATCAAATTAAAAATCGATACAAGTCCCCGATCTGTGCGTGCTGGAAAGTCTGGCACTGAACATGCTTGTGTAATTTAATTGAATTGTGTGCTTTTTTTCGTCAAACATCTGACCCAGATAAATTTCCTTTTATCGTAAGTGATTCCAAGCATTTAATCAAAACATATTATTTATGATTTCGTTCTTTTCCACAGGAGGTCACACGTAGATCGAGAGCAATAAATATTTATAGTGGTTATTTTTCCATTTCATGTCTCACTGATTTTTCAATGCAGGTTTAATGTCAGTGGGATTCAGTTTTAATAGTTTTGTATCAGCACTGCTGATCAATTTACCTTGATATTATATTATCAATTATTCATGGAATTCGATTTTGAACATTTAACACGTAGCGTTGTCAAGGTTACAACACATATACATAACAAATCACATTTGTTGGAGATTTCTCTATAGTGATTGGCTTAATGCCCTTGAACATTCAAACCGCCTTTGGTTTTTTACTATTAAAGGTGTAAGCCCAACTTAAGTATTGTTCTTTATTCTATAGTAATCCATTGAAGGACAAAAACCTCTGCATTACCAAAATTGGGATCATGTTGCATATGACAGGGTGTTGTTTGTTTTTCTTTTCAGTATGTACACTGCTGACAAATTGAAAATAGACGTCAGAAATCATGTATTCATACCCCAATTACCAAGTGTCATTGTTTTTTTTTTCTATAGTCACAATTCAAACATGACAATGCTTTCAAAGTGGTCAAAAACATCAATAATGTCATTCAAATAAAAGAATAGCATTGGATAAGGAAAGTTTTTAAAGAAGAAACAAGGATTTGTTATAACCGACATTATGATTCCTGTTTCCAATGGTGGTGCTATGCCTTTAGCTATTCGTACAACCTCAATATGTCTAATATTCTCTATCGGTTGTTACAGTCACCTTCTCTCGCGGTTGTTGGGGCCTCCTATATTGCATTATTCTCTAAGTGATGAAAATGTCGAACATCTTTAATATTTTGAAATCATTCATTTTTTGTTGGGGGTTAATTTTCGTTGTTTTCGTTGAGAGCCTCGAAAACTATATCAAATTCTTCGAACTTTATTTGATTTGTGCGTGATTCGACATTCTTAACACGTGCATAATAACAGTTTTTTTTAAATCCTGTAATGTATTAACCAACATTTCCTAAGATATAAATAATCTTAGAGTGTGTATTTTGCTACTAATTTTCGTTACATTATTTATGCGTATAACCTATATACAAATTCGATATTAGGCAACGTCGTCTTCAATGTTGTCACAGTTTGCATATAGCATAATCAAAATTCGTAACACAAAACGATGACTGAAATGCGCTTACCCACATGCTGTGATATGCATTGCTTGTCGTGTGTGCAGGTTGGGGTTTGTAATTAATATATTGAAATATTCACATTTCAACGAGCTGGATTCTCGAAATTTTATTTTATTTTATTTTTCTCTCATTGATTTTCAACGAAATCAAGTCCCCATGGAACCAAAAATAACTAAGATTAATCTCAACGAAATCTAGTATATAAACCACCTTAATGTGTAACATTCCCCAGCTGTTATAAGAGCCAATATATCAGTTATCCGCTCCATCAAAATAGCAGCTGTCATATATTTCATCTGTTCCGCTTGTGGTCACAGTTCCTATGTATGTAATATTCCTTAGCTTTTGTTTAAGCCATTGTTTGTTTATTATGATAAGTTGTTGTTAGACCCCCTACATGCGTAATATTATTTAGCTGTTAGAGTATATATATGAGTTATCTGTCATGGCTGTTGTTGGAGGAGCCCCTTTATGCGAAATATTATCTAGATGTTGTTAGAGTGCATACATTAAAATTCTGTCATACCTGTTGTTAGAGCCCCTACATGTGTAATCTTATCTAGCTTTTGTTAGAGTGCATATATGAGTAATCTGTCATATATGTTGTGAGCGCCTCTACATGCAAAATCTTATATAGATTTATGTAGCTGTTGTTAGAGTACATATAAGAGTATTTTGTCATATTGCTGTTTGAGTGTTAGAGCCCCTGTATGCTTAATAGTATCTAGCTGTTGTTAGAGTACATATATGAACAGTCTGTCATATTTGTGGTTAGAGCCCCTTTATGTATAATTAATCTTATCTACCTGTTGTTAGTACATACCTGTGTGTTATATTTGAGCTATTGTTACAGACCCTTCGTGAGTAATGGTACCTAGCTGTTGTTTGAACCTATACATGAATAATCGTTTTTGCTTGTTATCAAAGCCTGTTTGTGTATAATATATTCCAGCTTATGTTATTGCCCTCATATGAGTACTATATGACCTAGCTGTTGTTCGAAACAATACATGAATAATCGTTTTTGGTTGATATCAAAGCCTGTTTGTGTATAACATATTCCAGCTTATGTTATTGCCCTCATATGAGTACTATATGACATAGCTGTTGTTCGAACCCATACATGAATAATCGTTTTTGGTTGTTATCAGGGTCTGTATGTGTATGATATATTCTAGCTTATGTTATTGCCCTCATATGAGTACTATATGACCTAGCTGTTGTTCGAACCTATACATGAATAATAGTTTTTGGCTGTTATCAGAGCCTGTATGTGTATAATATATTCCAGCTTATGTTATTGCCCTCATATGAGTACTATATGACCTAGCTGTTGTTCGAAACCAAACATTAATAATTGTTTTTGCTTGTTATCAAAGCCTGTTTGTGTATAACATATTCCAGCTTATGTTATTGCCCTCATATGAGTACTATATGACCTAGCTTTGTTCGAACCTATACATGAATAATAGTTTTTGGCTGTTATCAGAGCCTGTATGTGTATAATATATTCCAGCTTATGTTATTGCCCTCATATGAGTACTATATGACCTAGCTGTTGTTTGAACCTATACATGAATACTCGTTTTTGGCTGTTATCAAAGCCTGTTTGTGTATAATATATTCTAGCTTATGTTATTGCCCTCATATGAGTACTATATGACATAGCTGTTGTTCGAAACCAAACATTAATAATTGTTTTTGCTTGTTATCAAAGCCTGTTTGTGTATAACATATTCCAGCTTATGTTATTGCCCTCATATGAGTACTATATGACATAGCTGTTGTTTCGAACCCATACATGAATAATCGTTTCTGGTTGTTATCAGGGTCTGTATGTGTATGATATATTCTAGCTTATGTTATTGCCCTCATATGAGTACTATATGACTTAGCTGTTGTTCGAACCTATACATGAATAATAGTTTTTGGCTGTTATCAGAGCCTGTATGTGTATAATATATTCCAGCTTATGTTATTGCCCTCATATGAGTACTATATGACCTAGCTGTTGTTTGAACCTATACATGAATAATCGTTTTTGGCTGTTATCAAAGCCTGCTTGTGTATAATATATTCTAGCTTATGTTATTGCCCTCATATGAGTACTATATGACCTAGCTGTTGTTCGAAACCAAACATTAATAATTGTTTTTGCTTGTTATCAAAGCCTGTTTGTGTATAACATATTCCAGCTTATGTTATTGCCCTCATATGAGTACTATATGACCTAGCTGTTGTTCGAAACCATACATGAATAATCGTTTATGGTTGTTATCAAAGTCTGTTTGTGTATAATTTATTCCAGCTTATGTTATTGCCCTCATATGAGTACTATATGACCTAGCTGTTGTTCGAACCCATACATGAATAATCGTTTTTGGTTGTTATCAGGGCCTGTATGTGTATAATATATTCCAGCTTATGTTATTGCCCTCATATGAGTACTATATGACCTAGCTGTTGTTCGAACCCATACATGAATAATCGTTTTTGGTTGTTATCAGGGCCTGTATGTGTATGATATATTCCAGCTTATGTTATTACTCTCATATGAGTACTATATGACCTAGCTGTTGTTCGAACCTATACATGAATAATAGTTTTTGGCTGTTATCAGAGCCTGTATGTGTATAATATATTCCAGCTTATGTTATTGCCCTCATATGAGTACTATATGACATAGCTGTTGTTTGAACCTATACATGAATAATCGTTTTTGGCTGTTATCAAAGCCTGTTTGTGTTAAATATATTCTAGCTTATGTTATTGCCCTCATATGAGTACTATATGACATAGCTGTTGTTCGAAACCAAACATTAATAATTGTTTTTGCTTGTTATCAAAGCCTGTTTGTGTATAACATATTCCAGCTTATGTTATTGCCCTCATATGAGTACTATATGACCTAGCTGTTGTTCGAACCCATACATGAATAATCGTTTTTGGTTGTTATCAGGGTCTGTATGTGTATGATATATTCTAGCTTATGTTATTGCCCTCATATGAGTACTATATGACCTAGCTGTTGTTCGAACCTATACATGAATAATAGTTTTTGGCTGTTATCAGAGCCTGTATGTGTATAATATATTCCAGCTTATGTTATTGCCCTCATATGAGTACTATATGACCTAGCTGTTGTTTGAACCTATACATGAATAATCGTTTTTGGCTGTTATCAAAGCCTGCTTGTGTATAATATATTCTAGCTTATGTTATTGCCCTCATATGAGTACTATATGACCTAGCTGTTGTTCGAAACCAAACATTAATAATTGTTTTTGCTTGTTATCAAAGCCTGTTTGTGTATAACATATTCCAGCTTATGTTATTGCCCTCATATGAGTACTATATGACATAGCTGTTGTTCGAAACCATACATGAATAATCGTTTATGGTTGTTATCAAAGTCTGTTTGTGTATAATATATTCCAGCTTATGTTATTGCCCTCATATGAGTACTATATGACCTAGCTGTTGTTCGAACCCATACATGAATAATAGTGTTTGGTTGTTATCAGGGCCTGTATGTGTATAATATATTCCAGCTTATGTTATTACTCTCATATGAGTACTATATGACCTAGCTGTTGTTCGAACCTATACATGAATAATAGTGTTTGGCTGTTATCAGAGCCTGTATGTGTATAATATATTCCAGCTTATGTTATTGCCCTCATATGAGTACTATATGACCTAGCTGTTGTTTGAACCTATACATGAATAATCGTTTTTGGCTGTTATCAAAGCCTGTTTGTGTATAATATATTCTAGCCTATGTTATTGCCCTCATATGAGTACTATATGACCTAGCTGTTGTTCGAAACCAAACATTAATAATTGTTTTTGCTTGTTATCAAAGCCTGTTTGTGTATAACATATTCTAGCTTATGTTATTGCCCTCATATGAGTACTATATGACATAGCTGTTGTTCGAACCCATACATGAATAATCGTTTTTGGTTGTTATCAGGGTCTGTATGTGTATGATATATTCTAGCTTATGTTATTGCCCTCATATGAGTACTATATGACCTAGCTGTTGTTCGAACCTATACATGAATAATAGTTTTTGGCTGTTATCAGAGCCTGTATGTGTATAATATATTCCAGCTTATGTTATTGCCCTCATATGAGTACTATATGACCTAGCTGTTGTTTGAACCTATACATGAATAATCGTTTTTGGCTGTTATCAAAGCCTGTTTGTGTATAATATATTCTAGCTTATGTTATTGCCCTCATATGAGTACTATATGACCTAGCTGTTGTTCGAAACCAAACATTAATAATTGTTTTTGCTTGTTATCAAAGCCTGTTTGTGTATAACATATTCCAGCTTATGTTATTGCCCTCATATGAGTACTATATGACCTAGCTGTTGTTCGAAACCATACATGAATAATCGTTTATGGTTGTTATCAAAATCAGTTTGTGTATAATATATTCCAGCTTATGTTATTGCCCTCATATGAGTACTATATGACCTAGCTGTTGTTCGAACCCATACATGAATAATCGTTTATGGTTGTTATCAGGGCCTGTATGTGTATAATATATTCTAGCTTATGTTATTGCCCTCATATGAGTACTATATGACCTAGCTGTTGTTCGAACCTATACAAGAATAATCGTTTTTGGCTGTTATCAGAGCCTGTATGTGTGTTATATATTCCAGCTTATGTTATTACCCTCATATGAGTACTGTATGACCTAGCAGTTGTTCGAACCTATACATGAAAAATCGTTTAAATTATTGTTAAAGCCTTTATATGTTTTCTGGCTCTTGTTTTGGTCCTCATATGAGTAGTATTACCTAGCGGTTGTTGCATTCCCTTTATGACTAATCTATTCAAGCTGTTATTATAGCCCTTACATGTATATTATTGTTTATATGTTGTAATAGCCTCTATATGTATATTATTATTTATATGTTGCTATAGCCCCTATATGTATATTATTCCTTATATGCTGTTATAGTCCCTATATGTATGTTATTGTAAAATGTTGCTATAGCCCCTATATGAATATTATTATTTATATGTTGCTATAGCCCCTATATGTATAGTATTGTTTATATGTTGCTATAGCCCCTATATGTATATAATTGATTATATGCTGTTATAGTACCTATATGTATACTATTGTTTATATGTTGCTATAGCCCCTATATGTATATAATTGCTTATATGCTGTTATAGTACCTATATGTATACTATTGTTTATATGTTGTTATAGCCCCTATATGTATACTATTGTTTATATGTTGCTATAGCCCCTATATGTATACTATTGTTTATATGTTGTTATAGCCCTATATGTATACTATTGTTTATATGTTGCTATAGCCCCTATATGTATATTATTGTTTATATGTTGTTATAGCCCCTATATGTATATTAGTGTTTATATGTTGTTATAGCCCCTATATGTATACTATTGTTTATATGTTGTTATAGTCCCTATATGTATATTATTGTTTATATGTTGTTATAGCCCCTATATGTATACTATTGTTTATATGCTGTTATAGCCCCTATATGTATACTATTGTGTATATGCTGTTACAGTCCCTATATATATGTTATTGTTTATATGTTGTTATAGCCCCTATATGTATACTATTGTTTATATGTTGCTAAAGACCCTATATGTATACTATTGCTTATATGCTGTTATAGCCCCTATATGTATACTATTGTTTATATGTTGCTAAATCCCCTATATGTATGTTATTGTTTATATGTTGTTATAGCCCCAATATGTATACTATTGCTTATATGCTGTTATAGCCCCTATATGTATACTATTGCCTATATGCTGTTATAGCCCCTATATGTATACTATTGTTTTTATGTTGTTACAGCCCCTATATGTATGTTATTGTTTATATGTTGTTATAGCCCCTATATGTATACTATTGTTTATATGTTGCTATAGCTCCTATATGTATACTATTGCTTATATGCTGTTATAGCCCTTATATGTATACTATTGCTTATATGCTGTAATAGCTCCTATATGTATACTATTGTTTATATGTTGCTAAAGCCCCTATATGTATGTTATTGTTTATATGATGTTATAGCCCCTATATGTATAATATTGTGTATATGTTGACAGTTGTTAAAGCCTTTATATGTAGATTTTGTTACATTTCATTGATGTGTAACGTACCCTAGCTAACTGCTGTTAGATCCCCTATATGAGTTATATACTCTAGATAGTGTAACAATTCATTGATGTGTAACAAGCCCTAGCTAAATGTTGTTAGATCCCCTCTATGAGTTATATGTTCTAGATTGTGTTTCAATTCATTGATGTGTAACTAGCCCTAGATAGCTGTTGTTAGATCCACTCTATGAGTTATATACTTTAGATAGTGTTACAATTCATTGATGTGTAACAAGTCCTAACTAGCTGTTGTTAGATCCCCTCTATGAGTTATATACTTTAGATAGTGTTACAATTCATTGACGTGTAACAAGCCTTAGCTAGCTGTTGTTAGATCCCCTATATGAGTTATAAACTCTAGATAGTGTTACAATTCATTGATTTGTAACAAGCCCTAGCTAGCTGTTGTTAGATCCCCTCTATGAGTTATATACCCTAGATTGTGTTACAATTCATTGATGTGTAACGTGCCCTAGCTAGCTGTTGTTAGATCCCCTATGTGCGTTATATGTTCTAGATTGTGTTACAATTCATTGATGTGTAACTAGCACTATCTAGCTGTTGTTAGATCCCCTATATGAGTTATATGTTGTACACTGTGTTACAATTCATTGATGTGTAACGTGCCAAAGCCAGCTGTTGATAGATCCCCTATATTAGTTTTATGTTCTAGAATATGTTACAATTCATTGATGTATAAAGTGCCCTAGCTAGCTGTTGTTAGATCCCCTCTATGAGTTATATGCTCTAGATTGCGTTCCAATTTATTGATGTGTAACGTGCCCTAGCTAGCTGTTGTTAGATCCCTTATATTAGTTATATGTTCTAGATTATGTAACAATTCGTTGATGTGTAACTAGCCCTAGCTAGATGTTGTTAGATACCCTCTATCAGTTATATGTTCTATATTGTGTTTCAATTCATTAATGTGTAACTAGCCCTTGCTAGCTGTTGTTAGATCCCCCTCTATGAGTTATATGTTCTAGATTGTGTTACAATTCATTGATGTGTAACTAGCCCTAGCTAGCTGTTGTTAGATCCCCTCTATGAGTTATATGCTCTAGATTGTGTTTCAATTCATTGATGTGTCACTAGCCCTAGCTAGCTGTTGTTAGATCCCCTCTATGAGTTATATGTTCTATATATGTTACAATTCATTGATGTGTAACTAGCCCTAGCTAGCTGTTGTTAGATCCCGTATATTAGTTATATGATCCATATTGTGTTACAATTCCTTGATGTGTAACTAGCACTAGCTGGCTATTGTTAGATCCACTCTTTGAGTGATATGTTCTAGATTGTGTTACAATTCATTGATGTGCAACGTGCTCTAGCTAGCTGTTGTGAGATCTCCTCTATGAGTTATATGTTTAAGATAGTGCTACAATTCATTGATGTGTAACTAGTCCTAGCTAGCTGTTGTTAGATCTCCTCTATGAGTTATATGTTCTAGATTGTGTTTCAATTCATTGATGTGTAACTAGCCCTAGCTAGCTGTTGTTAGATCCCCTCTCTGAGTTATATGTTCTAGATTGTGTTACAATTTATTGATGTGTAACTAACCATAACGTGCATTTGTTAGATCCCGTATATTATTTATATACTCTAGATTGTGTTACAACTCATTGATGTGTAACTAGCCCTAGCTAGCTAGTGTTAGATCCCTTATATTAGTTATATGCTGTAGATTTTGTTACAAATCATTGATGTGTAACTAGCCCTAGCTAGCTGTTGTTAGATCCGCTCTATACGTTATATGTTCTAGATTGTGTTACAATTCATTGATGTGTAACTAGCCCAAGCTAGCTGTTGTTAGATCCGCTCTATGAGTTATATGTTCTAAATTGTGTTACAGTTAATTGATGTGTAACTAGCCCTAGCTAGCTGTTGTTAGATCTCCTCTATGAGTTATATGTTCTAGATTGTGTTACAATTCATTGGTGTGTAACTAGCCCTAGCTAGCTATTGTTAGATCCCCTATATTAGTTATATGTTCCTGATTATGTTACAATTCATTGATGTGTAACTAGCTCTAGCTAGCTGTTGTTAGAACTTCTCTATGAATTATATGTTCTAGATTGTGTTACAATTCATTGTTGTGTAATTAGCACTAGCTAGCTGTTTTAAGATCCCATCCGTGAGATTTATGTTCTAGATTGTGTTACAATTCATTGATGTGTAACGTGCCCTAGCTAGCTGTTGTTTGATCTCCTCTATAAGTTATATGTTCTAGATTGTATTACAATTCATTGATGTGTAACTAGCCCTAGCTAGCTGCTGTTAGATCCCCTCTATTAGTTATATGTTCTTGATTATGTTACAATTCATCGATGTGTAACTAGCCCTAGCTAGCTGTTGTTAGACCCTATCTATGAATTATATGTTCTAGATTGTGTCAAAATTCATTGATGTGTAATTAGCTCTAGCTAGCTGTTTTAAGATCCCCTCCGTGAGTTATATGTTCTAGATAGTGTTACAATTTATTGATGTGTAACGTGCCCTAGCTAGCTAATGTAAGATCTCCTCTTTAAGTTATATGTTCTAGATTGTGTTCAAATTCATTGATGTGTAACGTACCCTAGCTAGCTGCAGTTAGATCACCTCTATGAGTTATATGTTCTAGATTGTGATTCAATTCATTGATGTGTAACTAGCCCTAGCTAGTTGTTGTTAGATCCCCTCTATGGGTTATATGTTCTAGATTGTGTTACAATTCATTGAAGTGTTACGTGCCCTAGCTAGCTGTTGTTAGATCCCCTCTATGATTTATCTATTTTAGATTGTGTTACAATTCATCGATGTGTACCTAGCCCTAGCTAGCTTTGTTAGATCCCTTCAATGAGTTATATGTTCTAAATTGTGTTACAATTCATCGATGTGTAACGAGTCCTAGCTAGCTATTGTTAGATCTCCTCTATGAGTTATATGTTCTAGATAGTGTTACAATTCATTGGTGTGTAACGTGTCCTAGCTAGCTGTTGTTAGATCCGCTCTATGAGTTATATGTTCTAGATTGTGTTACAATTCATTGATGTGTAACGTGCCCTAGCTAGCTGTTGTTAGATCCCCTCTATGAGTTATATGTTCTTGATTGTTTTACAATTCATTGATGTGTAACGTGCTCTAGCTAGCTGTTGTTAGATCCCTTCTATGAGTTATATGTTCTAGATTGTGTTACAATTCGGTTATGTGTAACTAGCCCTAGCTAGCTGTTGTTAGATCCCATATATTAGTTATATATTCTAGATAGTGTAAAATACATTGATGTGTAACTAGCCTTAGCTAGCTGTTGTTAGATCCCCTCTATAATTTATATGTTTTATATTGTGTTACAATTCATTGAAGTATTACGTGCCCTAGCTAGCTGTTGTTAGATCCCTCTATGAGTTATATGTTCTAGATTGTGTTTCAATTCATTGATGTGTAACTAGCCCTAGCTAGCTGTTGTTAGATCCCCTCTATGAGTTATATATTCTAGATTGTGTAACAATTCATTTATGTGTAACTAGCCCTAGCTAGCTGTTGTTAGATCTTTGTAACGTGCCCTAGCTAGCTGTTATTAGATTCTCTCTATGAATTATATGTTTTAGATTGTGTTACAATTCATTGTTGTGTAACTAGCCCTAGCTAGCTGTTTTAAGAACCCCTCTGTGAGTTATATGTTCTAGATAGTGTTACAATTTATTGATGTGTAACGTGCCCTAGCTAGCTGTTGTTAGATCTCCTCTTTATGTTATATGTTCTATATTGTGTTTCAGTTTATTGATGTGTAACTAGCCCTAGCTAGCTGTTGTTAAATCCCTCTATGAGAGATATGTTCTATATTGTGTTACAATTTATTGATGTGTAACTAGCCATAGCTAGCTGTTGTTAGATCCCATCTATGAGTTATATGTTCTAGATTATGTTACAATTCATTGATGTGTAACTAGCCCTAGCTAGCTGATGTTAGATCCCCTCTATGAGTTATATATTCTAGATTGTGTTACAATTCATTGATGTGTAACTAACCCTAGCTAGCTGTTGTTAGATCTGTGTAACGAGTCCTAGCTAGCTGTTGTTTGATCCCATATATTAGTTATATGTTCTAGATTGTGTTACAATTCATTGATGTGTAACGTGCCCTAGCTAGCTGTTGTTAGATCCCCTCTATGAGGTATATGTTCTAGATAGTGTTACAATTCGTTGATGTGTAACGTACCCTAGCTAGCTGTTGTTAGATCACCTCTATGAGTTATATGTTCTAGATTGTGTTTCAATTCATTGATGTGTAACGTGCTCTAGCTAGCTGTTGTTAGATCCCCTCTATGAGTTATATGCTCTAGATTGTGTTTCAATTCATTGATGTGTCACTAGCCCTAGCTAGCTGTTGTTAGATCCCCTCTATGAGTTATATGTTCTATATATGTTACAATTCATTGATGTGTAACTAGCCCTAGCTAGCTGTTGTTAGATCCCGTATATTAGTTATATGATCCATATTGTGTTACAATTCCTTGATGTGTAACTAGCACTAGCTGGCTATTGTTAGATCCACTCTTTGAGTGATATGTTCTAGATTGTGTTACAATTCATTGATGTGCAACGTGCTCTAGCTAGCTGTTGTGAGATCTCCTCTATGAGTTATATGTTTAAGATAGTGCTACAATTCATTGATGTGTAACTAGTCCTAGCTAGCTGTTGTTAGATCTCCTCTATGAGTTATATGTTCTAGATTGTGTTTCAATTCATTGATGTGTAACTAGCCCTAGCTAGCTGTTGTTAGATCCCCTCTCTGAGTTATATGTTCTAGATTGTGTTACAATTTATTGATGTGTAACTAACCATAACGTGCATTTGTTAGATCCCGTATATTATTTATATACTCTAGATTGTGTTACAACTCATTGATGTGTAACTAGCCCTAGCTAGCTAGTGTTAGATCCCTTATATTAGTTATATGCTGTAGATTTTGTTACAAATCATTGATGTGTAACTAGCCCTAGCTAGCTGTTGTTAGATCCGCTCTATACGTTATATGTTCTAGATTGTGTTACAATTCATTGATGTGTAACTAGCCCAAGCTAGCTGTTGTTAGATCCGCTCTATGAGTTATATGTTCTAAATTGTGTTACAGTTAATTGATGTGTAACTAGCCCTAGCTAGCTGTTGTTAGATCTCCTCTATGAGTTATATGTTCTAGATTGTGTTACAATTCATTGGTGTGTAACTAGCCCTAGCTAGCTATTGTTAGATCCCCTATATTAGTTATATGTTCCTGATTATGTTACAATTCATTGATGTGTAACTAGCCCTAGCTAGCTGTTGTTAGAACTTCTCTATGAATTATATGTTCTAGATTGTGTTACAATTCATTGTTGTGTAATTAGCACTAGTTAGCTGTTTTAAGATCCCATCCGTGAGATTTATGTTCTAGATTGTGTTACAATTCATTGATGTGTAACGTGCCCTAGCTAGCTGTTGTTTGATCTCCTCTATAAGTTATATGTTCTAGATTGTATTACAATTCATTGATGTGTAACTAGCCCTAGCTAGCTGCTGTTAGATCCCCTATATTAGTTATATGTTCTTGATTATGTTACAATTCATCGATGTGTAACTAGCCCTAGCTAGCTGTTGTTAGACCCTATCTATGAATTATATGTTCTAGATTGTGTCAAAATTCATTGATGTGTAATTAGCTCTAGCTAGCTGTTTTAAGATCCCATCCGTGAGTTATATGTTCTAGATAGTGTTACAATTTATTGATGTGTAACGTGCCCTAGCTAGCTAATGTAAGATCTCCTCTTTAAGTTATATGTTCTAGATTGTGTTCAAATTCATTGATGTGTAACGTACCCTAGCTAGCTGTAGTTAGATCACCTCTATGAGTTATATGTTCTAGATTGTGTTTCAATTCATTGATGTGTAACTAGCCCTAGCTAGTTGTTGTTAGATCCCCTCTATGGGTTATATGTTCTAGATTGTGTTACAATTCATTGAAGTGTTACGTGCCCTAGCTAGCTGTTGTTAGATCCCCTCTATGATTTATCTATTTTAGATTGTGTTACAATTCATCGATGTGTACCTAGCCCTAGCTAGCTTTGTTAGATCCCTTCAATGAGTTATATGTTCTAAATTGTGTTACAATTCATTGATGTGTAACGAGTCCTAGCTAGCTATTGTTAGATCCCCTCTATGAGTTATATGTTCTAGATAGTGTTACAATTCATTGGTGTGTAACGTGTCCTAGCTAGCTGTTGTTAGATCCGCTCTATGAGTTATATGTTCTAGATTGTGTTACAATTCATTGATGTGTAACGTGCCCTAGCTAGCTGTTGTTAGATCCCCTCTATGAGTTATATGTTCTTGATTGTTTTACAATTCATTGATGTGTAACGTGCTCTAGCTAGCTGTTGTTAGATCCCACCTATGAGTTATATGTTCTAGATTGTGTTACAATTCGGTTATGTGTAACTAGCCCTAGCTAGCTGTTGTTAGATCCCATATATTAGTTATATATTCTAGATAGTGTAACAATACATTGATGTGTAACTAGCCTTAGCTAGCTGTTGTTAGATCCCCTCTATAATTTATATGTTTTATATTGTGTTACAATTCATTGAAGTATTACGTGCCCTAGCTAGCTGTTGTTAGATCCCTCTATGAGTTATATGTTCTAGATTGTGTTTCAATTCATTGATGTGTAACTAGCCCTAGCTAGCTGTTGTTAGATCCCCTCTATGAGTTATATATTCTAGATTGTGTAACAATTCATTTATGTGTAACTAGCCCTAGCTAGCTGTTGTTAGATCTTTGTAACGTGCCCTAGCTAGCTGTTATTAGATTCTCTCTATGAATTATATGTTCTAGATTGTGTTACAATTCATTGTTGTGTAACTAGCCCTAGCTAGCTGTTTTAAGAACCCCTCTGTGAGTTATATGTTCTAGATAGTGTTACAATTGATTGATGTGTAACGTGCCCTAGCTAGCTGTTGTTAGATCTCCTCTTTATGTTATATGTTCTATATTGTGTTTCAGTTCATTGATGTGTAACTAGCCCTAGCTAGCTGTTGTTAAATCCCTCTATGAGAGATATGTTCTATATTGTGTTACAATTTATTGATGTGTAACTAGCCATAGCTAGCTGTTGTTAGATCCCATCTATGAGTTATATGTTCTAGATTATGTTACAATTCATTGATGTGTAACTAGCCCTAGCTAGCTGATGTTAGATCCCCTCTATGAGTTATATATTCTAGATTGTGTTACAATTCATTGATGTGTAACTAACCCTAGCTAGCTGTTGTTAGATCTGTGTAACGAGTCCTAGCTAGCTGTTGTTAGATCCCATATATTAGTTATATGTTCTAGATTGTGTTACAATTCATTGATGTGTAACGTGCCCTAGCTAGCTGTTGTTAGATCCCCTCTATGAGGTATATGTTCTAGATAGTGTTACAATTCGTTGATGTGTAACGTACCCTAGCTAGCTGTTGTTAGATCACCTCTATGAGTTATATGTTCTAGATTGTGTTTCAATTCATTGATATGTAACTTGCCCTAGCTAGCTTTTATTAGATCCCCTCTATGAGTTATATGTTTTAGATTGTGTTACAATTCATTGAAGTGTTACGTGCCCTAGCTAGCTGTTGTTAGATCCCCTCTATGAGTTATATATTCTATATTGTGTTACAATTCATTGATGTGTAACTAGCCCTAGCTAGCTGTTGTTAGATCCCGTATATTAGTTATATACTCTAGATTGTGTTACAACTCATTGATGTGTAACTAGCCCTAGGTAGATGTTGTTAGATCCCTTCAATGAGTTATATGTTCTTGATTGTGTTACAATTCATTGATGTGTAACTAGCCCTAACTAGCTGTTGTAAGATCCCCTCTTTGAGTTATATGTTCTAGATAGTGTTACAATTCATTGAAGTGTAATGTGCCCTAGCTAGCTGTTTTAAGATCCCTCTATAAGTTATATGTTCTAGATTGTGTTACAATTCATTGATGTGTAACGTGTCCTAGCTAGCTGTTATTAGATCCCCTCTATGAGGTATATGTTCTGGATTGTGTTACAATTCATTGATGTGTTACGTGCCCTAGCTAACTGTTGTAAGATCCCCTGTATGAGTTATATGTTCTAGATTTTGTTACAATTCATTGATGTGTAACGTGCCCTAGCTAGCTGTTGTTAGATCCCCTCTATGAGTTATATGTTCTAGATTGTGTTACAATTCATTGAAGTGTTACGTGCCCAAGCTAGCTGTTGTTAGATCCCCTCTATGAGTTATATATTCTAGATTGTGTTACAATTCATTGATGTGTAACTAGCCCTAGCTAGCTGTTGTTAGATCCGTATATTAGTTATATACTCTAGATTGTGTTACAACTCATTGATGTGTAACTAGCCCTAGCTAGATGTTTTTAGATCCCCTCAATTAGTTATATGTTCTAAATTGTGTTACAATTCATTGATGTGTAACTAGCCCTAGCTAGCTGTTGTTAGATCCCCTCTATGAGTTATATGTTCTAGATTGTGTTGCAATTCATTGATGTGTAACGAGACCTAGCTAGCTATTGTTAGATCCCCTATATTATTTATATGTTTTAGATAGTGTTACAATTCATTGATGTGTAACTTGCCCTAGCTAGCTGTTGTTAGATCCTCTCTATGAGTTATATTTTTTTGATTGTGTTACAATTTATTGATGTGTAACTAGCCCTAGCTAGCTGCTGTAAGATCCCCTCTATGAGTTATATGTTCTAGAAAGTGTTACAATTCATTGATGTGTAACGTACCATAGCTAGCTGTTATTAGATCCCCTCTATGAGTTACATGTTCTAGATTGTGTTTCAATTTATTGATGTAAAACTAGCCCTAGCTAGCTGTTGTTATATCCCCTCTATAAGTTTTATGTTCTTGATTGTGTTACAATTCATTGATGTGTAACGTGCCCTAGCTAGCTGTTGTTAGATCCCCTCTATGAGTTATATGTTCTAAATTGTGTTACAATTCATTGATGTGTAACTAACCCTAGCTAGCTGTTGTTAGATCTGTGTAACGAGTCCTAGCTAGCTGTTGTTAGATCCCATATATTAGTTATATGTTCTAGATTGTGTTACAATTCATTGATGTGTAACGTGCCCTAGCTAGCTGTTGTTAGATCCCCTCTATGAGGTATATGTTCAAGATAGTGTTACAATTCGTTGATGTGTAACGTACCCTAGCTAGCTGTTGTTAGATCACCTCTATGAGTTATATGTTCTAGATTGTGTTTCAATTCATTGATATGTAACTTGCCCTAGCTAGCTTTTATTAGATCCCCTCTATGAGTTATATGTTTTAGATTGTGTTACAATTCATTGAAGTGTTACGTGCCCTAGCTAGCTGTTGTTAGATCCCCTCTATGAGTTATATATTCTATATTGTGTTACAATTCATTGATGTGTAACTAGCCCTAGCTAGCTGTTGTTAGATCCCGTATATTAGTTATATACTCTAGATTGTGTTACAACTCATTGATGTGTAACTAGCCCTAGGTAGATGTTGTTAGATCCCTTCAATGAGTTATATGTTTTTGATTGTGTTACAATTCATTGATGTGTAACTAGCCCTAACTAGCTGTTGTAAGATCCCCTCTATGAGTTATATGTTCTAGATAGTGTTACAATTCATTGAAGTGTAATGTGCCCTAGCTAGCTGTTTTAAGATCCCTCTATAAGTTATATGTTCTAGATTGTGTTACAATTCATTGATGTGTAACGTGTCCTAGCTAGCTGTTATTAGATCCCCTCTATGAGGTATATGTTCTGGATTGTGTTACAATTCATTGATGTGTTACGTGCCCTAGCTAACTGTTGTAAAATCCCCTGTATGAGTTATATGTTCTAGATTTTGTTACAATTCATTGATGTGTAACGTGCCCTAGCTAGCTGTTGTTAGATCCCCTCTATGAGTTATATGTTCTAGATTGTGTTACAATTCATTGAAGTGTTACGTGCCCAAGCTAGCTGTTGTTAGATCCCCTCTATGAGTTATATATTCTAGATTGTGTTACAATTCATTGATGTGTAACTAGCCCTAGCTAGCTGTTGTTAGATCCGTATATTAGTTATATACTCTAGATTGTGTTACAACTCATTGATGTGTAACTAGCCCTAGCTAGATGTTGTTAGATCCCCTCAATTAGTTATATGTTCTAAATTGTGTTACAATTCATTGATGTGTAACTAGCCCTAGCTAGCTGTTGTTAGATCCCCTCTATGAATTATATGTTCTAGATTGTGTTGCAATTCATTGATGTGTAACGAGACCTAGCTAGCTATTGTTAGATCCCCTATATTATTTATATGTTTTAGATAGTGTTACAATTCATTGATGTGTAACTTGCCCTAGCTAGCTGTTGTTAGATCCTCTCTATGAGTTATATTTTTTTGATTGTGTTACAATTTATTGATGTGTAACTAGCCCTAGCTAGCTGCTGTAAGATCCCCTCTATGAGTTATATGTTCTAGAAAGTGTTACAATTCATTGATGTGTAACGTACCATAGCTAGCTGTTATTAGATCCCCTCTATGAGTTACATGTTCTAGATTGTGTTTCAATTTATTGATGTGAAACTAGCCCTAGCTAGCTGTTGTTATATCCCCTCTATAAGTTTTATGTTCTTGATTGTGTTACAATTCATTGATGTGTAACGTGCCCTAGCTAGCTGTTGTTAGATCCCCTCTATGAGTTATATGTTCTAAATTGTGTTACAATTCATTGATGTGTAACTAGCCCTAGCTAGATGTTGTTAGATCTCGTCAATGAGTTATATGTTCTAGATTGTGTTACAATTCATTGATGTGTAACGTACCATAGCTAGCTGTTATTAGATCCCCTCTATGAGTTACATGTTCTAGATTGTGTTTCAATTCATTGATGTGAAACTAGCCCTAGCTAGCTGTTGTTAGATCCCCTCTATAAGTTTTATGTTCTAGATTGTGTTACAATTCATTAATTTGTAACGTGCCCTAGCTAGCTGTTATGAGTTATATGTTGTAGATTTTGTTACAATTCACTGATGTGTAACGTGCCCTAGCTAACGGTTGTTAGATCCCCTATAACGTGCCTTAGCTGCTAAACGTCTACGTGCAGAACAAATAAATTTGAATAATTACAGATGAACGACTGTGTTTGACAGACGGTGTATTTTTCCCGTTTTTTGTTTGTTTATCATACTGTACACAACATAATTTGTAATACGTTACAAAAGGTTATCTTGCCTGCGTACACTTTAATTTGTATTTGTTACAGTATAACTTAAACAGCTGTCGAAATAAACACTCGAATAACCTAGCATTTTGCTTAGCTGTAAATAACTAGCCAAATCTTAAGTGTGTTTAGTTTAAATTTGTTTATTTCAATTCTATTGTGAAACTTAGACAAATCACGCCCGAAGTTTCAGAAATAATGTTTGGTGAAAAATTAACACTATTACTATGTGTCCCTTTAAGTTGAAATGAACACTGATGGGCGGCGAAGTCGCGTTATTGAATGGAAGAATAAGAGAATGAAAAAAATAGCATTCTGTCTGTAGACCATTAGAACAATCAAAGTACATGAAAATACCGATAACCTGTCTTTAACAAATATCCATCCGCCTCCCACAATTGATTGATATAATTGTAGCGTTTTGTTTATTTGATTTTATTATTTTTCTTCCAAAAGCGACATAATACAATCATAATTATGTTTATTGTTTTGTTTGTTTCTACTTGTTTATATTAAAAACATGAAAAAAATAAATTCGAGGAATATAAATAGTCCCTGTCGCGTAGGATCTTTTTTGGCGGTGATCAACACTGTAAAGCTTAATCACGACGACATAAGTCGGACTTTGCCTTTGGCGTAAAGCAGAATTAAAAAAGAAATATTCTGCAAGCAGAATTGGGAATGGCAAAATGAAAATTGAAAATAATATTTAAAAAATGAAATATTTTTTTATCACTTTTTCTACTGCAGTTTGAAACAGAACTTTGAAATGCGAATCCTTGTTGAAACCGGGAATCTGGAAGTGATAGTAGAATAATCATTTTTACGTATTTCCTGACCAAACATTTTGCCCAACGATTTTGTTCATTATTTCATCAGCTCAAACCAGCCGATTAGAATTGATAAGGCCAAAAAATTTTTCTGTGTTTCGGGCAACCCGACCCTACCTGGCAATAATACTCGACCCTGGAAGGTTTTTATTTTTTACGATTTTCCGAATTTTTGTTTGTTCCGCGCTACCAGAGAATTCTATTTGAGAAGCCAGTAAAACATAAAAAAAAACATATTTCCCAACAGTCAGCATATCTTGTATGCGTTAATCCCTTTAATTCACACTAATCCCAATATACAATCATCAACAAACCAATGAATCATTGTCCAGCTGTGAGATAACCCCATGGCGATGGAGTAAAATTCATGCGGCGCACAATCGTAATCGAAAATCGCCCGTATCGGTAGTAAGCCAATCAGATTTAAGATGGTGCCAAAAATACCCGTGTTCAAAAATTACTTATTTATTATAACTTAATGGTCTGCTCTCAGATATAGAAGCAAGTGAAACTTAAAATTTGTCTCTCAAAACCAAAAACTAATCTCAATATTAATTTCACAAATTTCAAAACTATTCGCTGCGGTTACATATTTTCGGCATTTTATTTACATTTTGCTTTCAAAGTGTAGACGAGATTTTAACATTTTTAACTAGAAAAGAAGAATGATATATTGATTTGAATCCTTAACAATCCTACAGGTCTGTTTATTTTCATATTATAAACCTACAAAACAATGTTTTTGCCATGTGTTTTTTGCGATTTTCAAAATATACGTTTTCTCAAAGTTAATGGATTGAAATGTATACCTTGTGTACATTGCATTGAAGTTGTGCACATACATTGTTTAAAAACACTTAATGTCCTCAAAGTACTACTTAAATAGAGATTATTGAAAACCAATTTCAAAAAAAGAAAAAAAATATATATTACTGGACAAATGAATGTTTTCCAAAAAGTGATCTTCTTAAACTTCAATCGAAAAGTGTTTCTCCAATACGTCCTGAATAGTTTTCCACTAATCATTTAATTTCTTGTTAAATTGTAAGCCTACCATTGATTTTCCTTCTTATTTCTATAGTGCAAGAAACATCTTTAAACACTAGCCATTCACAGAAAGACCCCAAAAAAGAAGGGAAACTTACCGCGTAAATTTGGTTGTTAACTGATATAATTATATAGTGCCAAAATATCATTAGAAAATTAGGGGTCATGTTTCATCCGACTATTTTGTTTATTGTATACACTGTTGACAAAGTGAAATTAGAAATATCATGTTTTCATACCACGATTCCCAAACATCATTTTTTTCTAATTAAAAATTCAAACATAATACTAAACTATCATATATATCCTGTCATGTGTTGAAAATGGCATTCAAACACCATCAAAATATGTAAAAGAAATGTTTGATACAAGTTTAACACTTTTAAAAACCATAGTCATTCCTCGCAATATGACTTTGAAAACAACATTTTGCTGGACAACCACACCAAATAAAGATTTGTTTCAAGTGGGTGGTGTAAACTGTTTTTGAAAATACTTTTTGAAAGCTTTTGAATGTATATTCTAGGTGCAAAATATGGGGACAAAATATTAACAAATCATCATTTGTATTTTCACATCCGAGCAGAACATGCTCAAATGAACTATTTTGATCGTCCCTTGGAATTTGTCGTCGACATCATTTTTCCATTAACACTTCAGCATCCTAAATTATTGAGCAATCTTAACTAAACTTAGAGTTTGTATGCATGGCCAAAAAATCTGGATCTGATGTGCTTTCTGGATGGCTTTTACAGGCATCTGTTATTAAAAATGTACTGATTATCATTAAAATCATAATACGTAGTTAGGTGCATATTTAAACATAGAGAAATTGCGCCTTAAGCATTCGTGACTGTTTCGCTGTTTCAACTGGGCTAAAAAAAACAAAAAAACAAAACCAAACAACAAACTCAATGCCTACCCTACCTTGCTTTTTTAGACCGTTGTCCTAAACACAGAATTATTTTTTTTTTTTCCTAAGCAAGTTTTTCATTCTGCCATTGTCATTTTGTTGTACTCTTAGCAAAACGAAAGTAGAAAACAGAAATGTATCCATATGACACGAAAGCTCTTGGTATATGTACATTTTACAATAACAAGAAAATATCGGTTGAACCGATGGATGCTCCCCAAGTGAGTGTTTGACTCTGTACCGGCTACTTGGTTGAAAAATACCAAACTGCATTGCAGATTATAATGCATCCTAGCAAGTTTCCCAAAATTCCAACATGGGTTTGTAGAGAAATAGCGCAGGCAATAATATGGTCACAGACTCAATCAAAGGGCCATAACTCCGTGATAAACATCGAACCGGAACACATAGACAATATGCGCACCTGCACTTGGTAATGATGCATCCTAGCATGTTTAATAAAATTCCAACATGGGGTTGTAAAGAAATAGCGCGGACAATAATTTGGTCACAGACAGAATGAAAGGGCCATAACTCTGTGAAAAATCACCGAACCGAACACAAAGACAATATGCGCATCTGCACTTGGTAATGATGCATCCTAGCAAGTTTCACAAAATTCCAACATGGGGTTGTAGAGAAATAGCGCTGACAATAATTTGGTCACAGACTCAATCAAAAGGCCATAACTCCGTAAAAAAAACATCGAACCAGTGCGCATAGACAATATGCACATCTGCACTAGGTAATGATGCATCGTAGCATGCTTCACACAATTCCACAATAGGGTTGTAGAGAAATAGCACGGACAATAATTTGGCCACAGACTCAATCAAAGGGCCATAACTCCATGAAAAATCACCGAACCGGAACACATAGACAATATGCGCATCTGCACTTGGTAATGATGCATCCTAGCAAAGTTCATAAATTCCAACATGGGATTGTAGAGAAATAGTGCGGGCGATAATTTGGTCACAGACTCAATCAAAGGGCCATAACTATGTAAAAAAGAAATCGAACTGGAACACATAAACAATATGCGCATCTGAACTTGGTAATGATGCGTCCTAGCATGTTTCATAAAATTCCAACATGGTGTTGTAGAGAAATAGCCCGGACAATAATTTGGTCACAAAAAGAATCAAAGGGCCATAACTCCATGAAAAATCATCAAACAGGAATACAAAGACAATATGCCCATCTGCACTTGGTAATGATGCATCCTAGCAAGTTTCACAAAATTCCAACATGGGGTGTAGAGAAATAGTGCAGACAATAATTTAGTCACAGACTCAATCAAAGGGCCATTACTCCGTGAAAAATCACCGAACCAGAACACTGAGACAATATGGGCATCTTCACTTGGTATTGATACATCCTAGCAAGTTTCATAAAATTCCAACATGGGATTGTAGAGAAATAGCCCGGACAAGAATTTGGTCACAAACAGAATCAAAGGGCCATAACTCAATGAAAAATCATCAAACCAGAACACAAAGAGAATATGCGCATCTGCACTTGACAATGATACATCCTAGCAAGTTTCATATAATTCCATTATGGGGTTGTAGAGAAATAGCGCAGACAATAATTTAGTCACAGACTCAATCAAGGGCCATAACTCCGTGAAAAATCACCGAACCGGAACACTTAGACTATATGCGCATCTGCACTTGGTAATGATATATCCTAGCAAGTGTCATAAAATTCCAACATGGAATTGTAGAGAAATAGCGCGGACAAGAATTTGGTCAGAAATAGAATCAAAGGGCCAAAACTCCGTGAAAAATCATCGAACCGGAACACAAAGACAGTATGCGCATCTGCACTTGGTAATGATGCATCCTAGCAAGTTTCATAAAATTCCAACCAGAGGTTGTAGAGAAATAAATTTTACTTCTTTCATTTAATACGGATACACGCAGAATGGGCTTAGAAATTATTATTTTTCATCGCATCAAAAGGAAAATTCTTTTTTCTTCAGCAAATTTAAGTTTAAACTACGACTGATTGATCTGTTTCATATCTTACGCCATTTTGGTCAAATGTCGTCGGCTACGTCAACATCATCATCATCATCATCATCATCAATATCATCATTATTATTATTATTATTATTTTTATTATTATTATTATTATTATTATTATTATTATTATTATTATTATAATTATTATCATCATCATCATCATCATCATCATCATCATCATCATCATTATTATTATTATTATTATTATTATTATTAATATTATTATTATTATCAGAATCATCAGAATCAGAATCATCAGAATCATCATCATCATCATCATCATCATCATCAGCAGCAGCAGCAGCAGCAGCATCACCACCATCATCATCATTATTATTATTATTACTATTATCATTTTCATCATCATCATCATCATCATCATCATCATCATCATCATCATCATCACCATCACCATCACCATCACCATCATCATCATCATCATCATCATCATCATCATCATCATTATCATTATAATTATTATTATCATTATTATTATTATAACTATTATTATCATTATCATCATTATCATTATCATTATCATCATCATCATCATCATCATCATCATCATCATCATCATCATCATCATCATCATCATCATTATTTGTATTATTATTTTTATTATTATTATTTTTATTATAATTCTTATTATCATCATCATCATCATCATAATCATCATCACCATCACCATCATCATCATCATCATCACCATCATCATCATCATAATCACCATTACTATAACTATCTTTGTTATTGTCATTGTCATTGCCATTGCTATTGTCATTATCATCATCATCATCATCATCAACATCAACAAAACCATCATCATCATCATCATCATCATCGTCATCATCATCACCATCATTATCATCATCATTATCATCATCACCATCATCATCATCATCATCATCATCATAATCACCATTACTATTACTATTACTATCATTGTCATTGTCATTGCCATTGCCATTGCCATTGCCATTGCCATTGCCATTATCATTATCATCATCATCAACATCAACAAAATCATCATCATCATCATCATCATCATCGTCATCATCATTATTATTATCATTATCAATATTATCATTTATAAACTTTGATGTTTTCTTGCCTGGAGTCCGAGTCACATTTTGCAGAATTTCGGTAAAACAAAACTCAGCAACAACGACTCAGCAGTACTGTAACAGTATAAACGTGACAAAAAAGTTTTCAACTCGGCAAAAACGGCTGAATCTATATCGAAAGATATTTTATCAATCATCAGTTATTAAACAGAGATCGCTTGTACAGAAGTATCCTAAGCGCGCTCAAGTGTGTTTTATGGTGTTTTATTAAACGTTTTACAAGATACGAAATGTATTCACCAGGTCATACATGCGATATGTGAGAAACAATTGCCTGCGGTTTGCATAATTAATAACGTTTTTTTGTGTATGCCAAAACTATGCCAACCATCTTACACTAAAACGTTTATTTGTCTTTATGGGAGTGCTCTATTTTAATGAATATGGGGGGTCAGTAATAATATAAAATGTATTGATGACTGCTATGTGTTGTTGCGTGTTTTTGTTTGTTTTGTCCTTGCTGTTGAAATTTCTGTTACTATATCTTCTGCTGATGCTGTTGTCGCAATTGTTTTTTTTTGTTGTTCTTGCTGCTGCTGTTGTTATTGTTGTTGTTGTTGTTGTTGTTGTTGTTGTTGTTGTTGTTGTTGTTGTTGTTGTTGTTGTTGTTGCTGTTATTGTTGTTTTACACCTGTTACTGTTGTTACAACTGCATCTGTATTTTGTTGATGTGTGTTTTGTTGTCGTTATTGTTGCTGTTCAACGGCTATTGCTATTTTTCCGCACCTGCTGCTGTTGTTGCTGCTGCTCCTGTTGTTGTTGCTGCTGCTGCTGCTGCTGCTGATGATGATGATAATGATGATGATGATGATGTTGTTGCTGCTGCTGCTGTAGCTGCTGCTGCTGCTGCTGCTGCTGATGATGATGATGATGATGATGGTAATGATGATGATGATGATGATCGTGATGATGATGATGATGATGACGATGATGATGATGATGTTGCTATTGTTATAGCTGTACTCTTGTAGATATTAATAATAATGATATTTCTGTTGCAATGTTGAGGTTCAAACACCGGCCAGACACACACTTAGTTAACTTCCTCACTAGATGTTTGAAGTGTTTGGATTATAGTTGTAGGGTTGGTCAGCTGAATACCAGTCGCTAGAACACGGCCGTCTAAAAGCAGATAACTTCATGGTACGACGTCATTTTTTCATTCACCCATTCACTCACTCTCTCGCCCATTAATACACACGTCCAACTACCCATCCACTTACTCACCGAAAACGACATTTTATAATTTACAACTATGTCACCGGTGTCAAACAAAATACGTAAAATATCGATACAATACTTTTCATACAAAGTATCCAATACACCAGTCCACCGAGCACCGAACATTCACGAACGCTCTCGAATCTCATTATTATCCAGCGAAAATATTCCACTGTTACAACTCAAGGTTAAGGGAATTTTTAGCACGGTAAATTTCCAATCAGGCTATTTTTATACAAGTTCGCTTCTCTCAAACCGCGCATTCTCTCACACGATGCATATGGTGAAACGTTAGTTATCGAAAAAACGCTCTCTGCTCGGGCTTCTGTATTTAAATATAATATATTATAAACAGTTACACTAAAACTTGTATTTGTTTTTTATTTTAAAAATAGCTGACAATTATTAAACTACGTTTTTTATATATATTTATAACATCGATATTTGAGAGAGTAAATAATGGATTCTAAGGAAGACCAAACAGTAAAAGGAGCAATATGCCGGTTTTTAAAAGGGAATCTTCTCGTGATACTAACCATAGCCGGGGTTGTGTTTGGACTGGCTCTAGGATTTGGTATAAGGGAAGCGAAACCGTCCAGAGATGCTATTATGTGGATCGGTGAGTCTTGCTACAACTTTTACTGGCAGTTTTGTCATGTTCTATAATTGATGATTCGTAACAATGACTCTGTCATCGATCGCTTTATCATTGACTTACCACGTGCCTTGCTGACACATTCATGAACACTGTCATTATAATAATTATGTAATATGTATAATTATATTTTTCGTTTATAACGGTATAATGTGTCTATTTTCTGTTTTAAAATCCACTGGTGCGCGTTCGAAGAGGCAGACATGCATATACAGATAAATAATATATATTATATACTTGCTAACTTTAATAAATGTTTGACACACACACTTACAGAAATAAACAACAGCTCTGGTATACAGTAACATAGTACAGATGTTCGATACATTTTCGCAATCTAATATATATATAAACACAAACATGACTATGAGGGTCCAATACTTTCATTATCGATATTATTTGCTACCAGAAATATCAGTAAAATGATGATGATGATGATGATGATGATGATGATGATGATGATGTTGATGATGATGGTGACGTGACATTGACACTTGACACTGATATTGACGATGATGCTGACGGTGACGATGACGAAAAATGATGATGGTGATGATGATAATGATGATGATGATGATGATGATGATGACGATAAATCAGATACATATCGAGCTTACCTAGAGCAACGTGTTTATTTATAAACTGTTAATAATAATTACATTCATCAAAACGCCAAGTTACATAAATAAATACAGATGCATTCTGATTAAGTATAATGTCGCTTTGCTTTGCCATCATTGTTTACTATTTAACGTGTTCCATCAGTGCACATATGATTTATTAAACATCTGTGCTAATAATTAAAATCGATTCACACGCCGCCATTCTGTACATGATAAAAGATCATCCGTTATCAAACGGTGTTTTATCCATTAAATCGAGATGCTGCAGAGCTATCCAAATTTTCCACAATATGTGACATGTTTTAAAGTAAGTACACAGCATAAGTGGTCTTAATTAATGAGAGACATCCTGATGTGTATATCTGACGATACACATAACTTCCGCCTTAAAAGTTGAGATTAAGCAACACAGAAGACATGGCGTATGTATATATGCGAGTATATTACATATATTCGCGTACACGCATGCACACACGAACAGTATTCATTCGTTGCACCAAGGTTACGTGTTTCCATCTGTGCCGACGACGACTAATAGAATTAAAACAAATAACGTGGTTATTATATTATCAAAAATAAACAAAACACTCGTGATTGTTTTTAAAACTTTTATTGAAAAAGAAATTAAGCAGTTACCTCAAAGTAAATTACCTCATTAAATAACGGGTGAATACGATTCAGTGGAAAGTTATAATAGCTTACTGTATCATCCTTTAGTTGTGTGATATGCACGTGTTGAGAATGCATGATGCTTGAGCCTGTACACGGCTCGTCACCTACTTTAGGTCTGCGTACCAAAACATAATTAGCCATGAGTGCTATCTTAATACCTATGTTGTATGTACAGCACATGGGTCAAATAATAATAATAATAAAAAAACATTGCCGAAGCCGAACTTTTGACCCCTTGAAAATGCTGTTATCACTGTAGTGTGTCAGATGTTTTCAGTTGAATGTAAACAAAAATTTACAATTGTATAGTACACGCCTTTTGCATTGATCATAAATAATAGTCGGATAGTTTGACTGCTTGAACTATTATAACACATGTGGTATTTCTGTTTAGCAGGGAATGAGTCTGCACACCAACAGTTAGAAGTTTGATATTAGGTTTTCGTTTTTCGATACTCTTCAACACTGGAGACTGAAACTGTAAGAGTAGATTAACATGTTGATTACCGAAAAACGAGACGCGAATATCAAACTAACTTCAATCTGCCCGGCGCAGATTGTTATGGATTACTGAGTCAATAAAAAAAACGACTAACAAAATGCAAACACCTGCACCGTCATAACAAAAAATAAAAACTGACATTAAAAAAAATATGTTACAATTTTTTTTAACTGATAGTAAGTACATGTAATAGCTATCTATCGACCGATGAAACATAGAATTTAACAAGGCGGTAGCGAGATATGACTCCAGTAGTTTGCAGGGAAGCCAAGAAATCGTCCGATCCCCGGGACCGGTCCAGCCATAAGACGACGGGTGTACTGGAGACAGAATTAGTGTTGTTATACCAAAGTATCATTTCGCAGACATTAAACAGAATACACTGTCACATTCTGGAGACAATGTAGCACGATCCTCTTGTTTTAAAGCGACATAAGGCAATAGTATCTATTTTACTTATTATTTGTTCACGTATCAAATCAATTTTTCATGCATTCACGTGGCGTTTACGGGTATTTTATTCCATTCCGTATTGACATTAGCACTTAATTCAAATACAGATCGATTGCAATGTTTGTTCGTTGCGAACCTAATTCTTTTGGACACAGCGGTGAATTATTTGTTCCAAACATGGACACTTTTTCAGTAAAATAGTGTCGCGAGTGTTTCCTGTATGTTTTGTCGTAGGCAACCACACGTGAACATGCGCACGTGCTGTACATGCACAAGTGTTGAGCGCGTGGTCCAGTGGTAGAGCACCGAACCCATGATCGGAGGGTCGTGGGATAGATCCTCCACTATGTGTAGTATCCTTGAGCAAGACACTTTTTCCGCATATGCTTAGTACTGGTTCTACCCAGGAAGACTTCGAGCGTGATTTGTCTAAGTTGTAAGAACTTGTTTCACAATCGAAGTAAAACAAATAAGTTTAAACTAAGTGTTGAAAGCTACTTTTTTTATTTATTTATATTTTTCAATTCAGTTTGTTATTCTGATTGTAAGTTTTCTGTCATTACTAAAAAGAAAATAATGAAAAATATATCAATGACCCGTCTACACATGTAACTCCCAGGTAGCATGATTTTATGAAGAATTATTCAAATTTGCCAGCAGACCTAGTGGCTTGACAATATACGTTCTTCTATAACTCCTTGAAGCTATAGATCCTGCTCTTAAACACGACTGCCTTAATGACTGACTGCATGCAGCCGGGCTCACATTGATCACCTATAGAATCGCTGCTTTTAATACCTGCTTGGTATCTTAATCCGCAGGCCTTATCTTACTATAGCTTTTGGATAGCTATATATAGTAAATATTTGACAGGTAGGTCACTTCAAAATGACACTTCAAAATGACCATATTTGGTTTGAAGAACATATAGGTGTGAAGCGAGAAAACTTAAAATAAATCCGTGGACAAAATCATAATAAACCTACTGACTAATGTTGATCTCTTTGAAAACAGTAATTAGCAAGAAATATGCATTTTTCCGCGAAATCCAAGTTTCTATATTTACGAAGGCTGTACACATCCGGTACTGACACGGACTAAATATGTCGTCAGTTAGCAGTTGGCATATTAGCCAAAATTTAAACCTTACGTTTTGATGGTTTGAAATTTGGTTAGAATATATAAAAAATATGACATAATAAACATGAAAACATGTCAAACGATACACCTTTGATGTCAAAAATTAAATATTTATTGTTTTATAATGTTCAACTATAATTTAACGTTATCGTGTGTGTACTGAAAGACCGAAAACGTATTTCCCGCCAGCTGTCAAACGGCACCTGATAACCAATCAAAATCATACAAGATATTCGCACTGTGCAACCGGAAGTAACTAGGCAAGGCAAATGTTGGACTCGTTTAGGAACGTAAAATATTGATTTTATAGGCAAAACACGTCCTATCTGTTGTTATTACATGATGTATATGTTTATAATATTATTTTCTACGTACACTATAACTTTATTTCATTGAAATCGGTCATGGATCATGGATTCAGTGATTTGGGTATTTTTGAAGTGTCCTACCTTTCCATTATTTACTATATATAGCTATCCAAAAGCTATAGTAAGATAAGGCCTGTGTCTTAATCATGCTCACATTTGAGACTTTTCCAGAGCCCAAAATGTCTTCATCTGTAATACAAATATATTGATAAAATGTTGATAAAATACCACTAAACCGCCGCAGCGTTGACAATAATTTGTACTTGCTAATTGATACTAGTATACTGGTGATTTTTGTCTATTGTTCGCTGTGCTTGTGGACCGTTGGGATGGATTTATGTACTTACTAAAACTTTCCAAATGAATGTGTATCACACTATTTTAAATGGTGGAGCGTATCTTATTGAAATGGGATGAACGCCCTGTGGGAGATAACTATGAACATTACAAAAAGGAAGCCCACATCATTGGTAATCTATAAAATTGCAAGCAAGCCCGGGGTTTTTAATGATTGAAATGTTTTCAACGAGAGTATTTTGTATTATTGGTTTATATCAATAGAGGTCTGTAAACACCATCTGTTGCTATAAACTAATTCAATATTAAACGTTATTGAGTGGAATATTCCCAAATACTATCTATATAAATAAGATTGCTTTCATGAAGAGCTAACAAAAGCCGTAATGATGTCCTTCGTTTGTGATAAACAGTAGTAAATATAGCGCAAACAACATGGCTGTTTACTAGGCTAACCAACTGTATTAAATTGGGTGGATTTGTAAGGTGTGTGTTTGTGGGAAAGAGGATTATTGTATTTAATTGATTATGGTGTCAAGCGGTCGTCGCAACAACGCTTGCAGTCATACCAAGACGATGGCCGCATTGCAACCGCTGACACAATAAAGTCAGCAAGTTTACCCTTGCGCCTTTAACTGGTTATTTTGGCGAAGTTACGTTGTAAAAAGATTCAGGTAGTCATTTGAACAGAGTATCACAAATGCTCATGAGATGCCAATTAAATGTAGTTTGAAAGACCTTTATGTACAGGTTATATGTACTTTGTTGATCTTTCAACAAAATAAAGTTTACGGTAACGAAGCGTGGCGGAGTGAATGGTTGTTAATATACATGTACCTTAAACGGGTAGGCTTTGGTGAACACCGACACTTATGGTTAAATGACCAAAGAAATGTGTATGATATTGGTTTTGAGCGGAATAGTGGTCCAGTGGTTAATGCCTTGGACTGCGGACACAGGGATCGCAGGTTCGACCCCGCTCCTCCAACTAAAACTACTGATCAGTCTTTCGGATTCGACTTTAACAAAACCGCACTAACTTTACAAATCTTGAATAACTTACAATCTACTGGAGGCGGCCCCCATACGGGGAAACCGGTGACGACGATAAATAAAATTATCAATATCATCATGGTATTTTGTTGGTATCATTCTGTATCAGCTGACATGAAATGGTTAACCTGGTAAACTTAGTTTATTTGGCAGATAACAAAAGCGAAATTTCATTCTGTGTGTATTTAACGTCGCCCATATCGGAAACCGATGGCGACGCTAAATACAATTATCGTCATCATCATTGTATTGTGTTGGTATCATTCTCTGTATCATCTGACCGGCTACACTAAGTTTATTTGGCAAATATTCATTCCGATTATTTGGTGATATTTTCTCCAAAAAAAAAGTGTCCAAGATAATGTGATTTTAACAAACGCCATTGTATTAATAGTGGAAAAAACAACAACACGTATTTGGTTAGCTTCGGAACGAAAACGGAACAATATCTCGTCAGTGATGTGTTCATTTCATCTTATTAACTTGTTTATTTTAATTTATACATATTTTATTTCAATTATTTTGAGATAAAGAAGACATTTAATTAACATGTAAAGGAAAGACACCACCTCAAGTTATGTGTTCTCTCATTCTTTGCACGTCACTTGTATACTACCTTCGATTGTCTTCGCAGCGAATGAATACCATGGTAACGTTTCTACCAACCATAGATAAAACTTTATGAAATAACAACAACTTCAATAACTATAAAACCAGAACCAAAAATATTGCAGAATCGTACGTGCGTGTATTAGCGTATGAATTCTTGTCTAAGTTTTTATTGATTAGGATACTCGAACATCTGTTTTATCACTATTAAATCTTAGCATTTACGTAACAAAATTCATGAAATATTCCATTGAAGTATGGGAAAATAACAAGTTTCCTTCCTCTCGTCAAGGACGTTCTATTTTGAATCATTATTGTTCGAGATATAATGTAATATTCATAGGCATAGGAGCTGGGGGGCAGAGGGGGTGGGGGTGGCAGGCCCTTCCCCCTCCCCCAATGTTCAGGTAAGGGGGGGGGGGGCAGCATATACTTTCTCAAACATCCTCATGCACTCTCACCTCAGGTTGCCCCCACCCTCCACCAATAATTGAATGGCTCCTACGCCCATGAAATTTATTTTACTACTTGTTTTTTTTTTTCCGAAGAGAGATTAAAATAAACAATGTAGAGTAAACAAACGTAAAATACCGATCCTGAGTGTTTTTGTTAGATCTTAAGTTCTGAGCATTCATTTGTTGTCCTACATTTAGAGCGGTGACTTTAATAGACTCCGTGACCTAAAGTCTCACAACGGAACCAGTTCTCCCGATTAGGTCCATTACATAGGAATGAGTTTGAGCACGCTGATTGGTCAGTTGCTACAGGAAAAGTTTTGCGTGACGTCATAGTTGAGTAAACGGTCAATAGCTATGAATTGTGGGACAGGCATGGAATTTCATGATTTTTTTATTGGGGATAAATAGATCTGATTGGGAAGATATCAGAGACTGGGTAGACTAGGCTCGGAATAACACCGACTAGAATCCACCGAGTATGTCCATGTATGCTCGGGGGCGTAATGCGGTACACACATAATTACATTTCATTAAAGATTTAACATCCCCTTATCTCTTTCACCCGGAAATTTATGAGAGTTCAGCATAGCACATATTGGCTGTACGAGGCATATGCATTGAGAAGATTACATGTGTGATCAAGTACGCCGACTTATGGTGCTCACCTACTTGACAAGCCGCCGATATCATCTCTCATCTCTCTCTCATGTGTAGCATAAACCTCGTTGAATGCTTGCATAATATTGCAAATTGCATTAAAGTGACTAACGGCAAGTTTGATAAATTTTCAATTTGTCTGTATTTATTGATACAAATCAATTGCTACATTGTATTAATTGGTTTGTAACGTGACAAATTCGTGCCTTAATTAAAACAAGTTATAATGGGACACCGATATCAATATGCATTTACTCAAGTTTGAAGTTTAAAAAAATAAAAAATGCCGTTGATAAAAGTCCTGAATGATCTTACCGGTCTGCAAAACATGTACATACACTATTCCATGTCCGTGGGGATTCTTATGTGTTGCCATTACCTTGGTAACTAAACGGTGTTTTATATTCTAGATAATAAACTTATAAACGAATCTAATTGAGTGCTTCTGATTTCTCTCATAGATAGTAATTGTCTAGAATGTGCTGCTGATATTATGTCTGTAAATGTTTGCCGTAGATTCTAAATGATTCTGGTAAAATTCCACGTTTGCTGTAAGTTTGTACATCCGTCATGAATCTCAACCTGGAATATCCGCTAAAGCATAAACATGTACTAACAAATAAATGTTCGCAACTGAAAAGACAAAATGAACCGACCGGGATTAAAACAAATTTGCTGTAATTAAAACCGGATAGAGAATGATGTGTAATAGTTGTTCATCAGTTCTTGGTAAAGTTTTACATTGGTAGTTGCCAAAATCGGAAATAAGCGTATCTGACTCAAGAATGAATCTTGATATTTATAATTTAAACTGGGCGTATTTATATTTCGGACTTCCTCGGACATTTCTGTAGTATTTCAAAAGCGTATCGCTTGGATTTTTATTTTTCTATATTATTATTAGATATTTTCTATGACACAGATCTTGTACAAGATATAAATATTTTTAACTTGTTGTTCCTTCTCAAGAGAAGTAACATTTATGATGGACAATTTACACTTGACTGAGCAGGTAATGGATACATGGGTACTGTCAAGGCATAGTGCCACCATTGCAAAAAGGAAGTGCTTCCGTGGGGTAGTCGCATAATTGCGGTTATAAATAATCCTCAATTCTTCTTCTTTAAAAATGCATTTTCCTTATTTTAATGCTCATTTTTTTATTTGAATGGCATTATTGTTGTATTTTGAACATTTTGATAGCATTGTCATGTTTGAATTGTGAATTTAGAAAAAAAAAATGATGCTTGGAAATTGGGGTATGAATTCATGATTTCGGAAGTCTACTTTCACTTTGTCACCAGTGTACACACTGAGCAGAAAAAAAATCTCTTATATGACACATGACCCCTACTTTTCTCATCATTTTTTGATAGTGCAGAGGTTGACAAACAGTAAAATGTAGGTTTCACTTCTTTCATTTGGGACCCTCTATGAATGACAAGCCTTCAAACTTTTATTATCTACTAAAGAATAAAGAACAAAAATCAATGGTGGGGTTACACCTCAAAGGAATGCCGAACAGTAGGGCGCCGCCATCTTAACCTGGTTCCCTGTCCTATTATGGTTCCCATTCAAAATTTCGTAGTACACAGAGGACCAGTCTACCGCTTTCTTGGACTCATGCCTATTAATTACAAATAGCCTCTATGCCACTGTATATTCATGCGCCTTAAAGTAAATATATTGTAAAAATGCAAGTTTTTTAACAGCAGATCGACAAGGAACAATTATTCGTATAGAGTATTAACCCCTGCATTGAATATTTGATAATATAGAATAGAGAATAATATAATGAATATTGATAAGGAAAACCCGGAACCCACGGAACCCATAACAACTTATTTATTATGCATCATAAATTTATAATTTTGGTACCAACTGAAAGAGTATGAAGTTGTCTTTACGTTCATATTAGAAAATAACTTTATGATCAGAATTTTGTTTTTAAATTAGAATCAAAGTTGGGTAAATTTTCATTGAAATATTGCAGCCAAAATTCAATATTATAAAACCCGGAACCCACGGAACCCGTAATTACTTATTTAGTATGCTTTATAAATTTATAATTTTAGTGCTAACTGAAAGAGTATAAATTTGTCTTTACTTTCATAGTAAAACAATAATTTTATGATTAGAATTAAATTTTTAAATTAGGACCAAATTTAGGTATATTTTCATTGAAATATTGCGGCCAAAATATAATATTATAAAAACCGGAACCCGTAACAACTTATTAATTATTCTTTATAAATTCAAAATTTTCGTACTAAATGAAAGAGTATAAATTTGTCTTTACTTTCATAAAAAAATATTAATAGAAATTTATTTTTAAATTACGATCAAAGTTAGGTATATTTTCATTGATATATCGCGGCCAAAATATAATATTATAAAACCAGGAACCCACGGAACCCATAACTTACTTTTTATGTAATATAAATTATAAAGTATTGAGGTTTCTAATAAAACCGTATGAATTATTCTTTATATTCGTACAAAATTTTATTTTTTCAGTAAAAGATGACTTATTCAAATTAGCTTTAAATTTTGCTATTCTTCCATTCTTCCATTGAATTTTTGCGGCAAATATTTGATAATAGAAATGCAATTGTACATAATGTAATTTATTTAAATTTTCATAGTTTATATAAAGTAATTGATTTGCGGTTTAATTGATTATTAGGGTGTTTATTATTTTTGGAAAACACTGAATTTAATAAAACTTTATGTTATTATATATAATTATAGGTTTATCAGAATTGATTAAATGTAATAGTTGGGCTATCCATCTGATTGATCATACCGAATGCTTAAAGATCAACATGCAGTGTTTGTAACATTGTTTTCTTAATTACATAAATGGTTACCAAACTCGTTTAATTAACTTGGATAAATAAATAAACAATCATTCTAGATATTGATATTGAATGATACACATCTCATATAGCTGAGGTCCTGGCTCGCTTCTTGAGTTCCTTTGGAACGGGAACAACCCTATGCTACATAAGCACCAGGTTAACTTTGATACAATTATAAATATAAACTGGTTGAGTTATATAAATGCACGTGTAAAACATCTATTAACATATTTAAAAAAATGCACATTAAGTTACTACACAGATTTTTCGTAAATGTTAAATTGGACATGATTGTTCTAAAATCAGATATTCTTAAAATACAGAATATTGTATATCCGCTAGAAGGAACCTTTTGTTAGGCAAAATCTTGTATTATAAAATAACCATTGTAGATGTCTTGATCATGCGTCTTTTTAGAAAAGCAAGCGTCGCATAAAATCAAGACTATTGATCTGCACAACTTGTCAAATCGCTTGTCTTTTAGAAAAGCAGGAGTCGTATTTGATTAAGACAACATTTTCAACGTATTTCATGCTATATAATTATGTCATATCCAGTTTATATTGGAGTTAAAAAAAAATATATGTATAAAAGACTTCAATTCTTTTTATTTTTTGGTATGGTGTTTAATACCATGTTCAAATCATTTCATGTTATATAGAATGCTTCTGTGTGACATTGATTATATATTGAAATAGTGTGTTTAAAACGCAGTTAGAAGTAAGTTTGTGATATTCGTTTTTCAAATCTTCAGCATCACTAACCCCGAGGACGTTTATATAGAAGGATATGGAGTTTGCATCTCCTGATTAAATGTTGATAAAATAGCACACGAAGGATTTGTTATTTGGCAAATTAATCATTCATATTTAAAGACAACTGATTTCTTTTCAATAAAATGTAAGTTGTATGTAATCTCAGATGTTTTAACATGTTTCGATCAGGAAAATTGATCTTGAATTAAAGATATTGAATTTTGAAGTAAAAGTTCTCGTGATATGTTAATACCACACATTTTGTAACCAGAAGTAATTCAACACTTTTTAACACAAATTGCTGGGAATGGTATTGTTTTGATTATAATTTCTATGTAAGAATTTTGATTTGTTTTCATGAGATGAATAGAAGTAAAGATAGTTGAAAACGAGATATTGCGAGATTTTGCATGAATACGCGAGTATTCGCAAGATATTCCTCATTTGCCTTTCCTTCTCTATACAAGTCCTTGTTAACCCTAACCCACTCAGTTTCCTATATTAAAGTTACACACTTGAATGTCGTCGAAAGACGGGAAAACGAATAACATACTATAGTCAAACCTGTGTAAGAGGTCACATCTATTGAGAAACCGCCACTTGTCTTCAGCAGCCACAGTTTCTATTTCCAATTTCAATGCTTTTACAGCAAATTAATCTGTATTAAGCAACAAACTGTCTTAAATGCCACTTTCATTTCTTCCCTTGACTGGCTGCTTAAGACAGTTTTGACTGTAACTTGTAGCTGCTTTGTAAACACACTATTATCAATATCACCGAAAAACCACACGGCATTGAGACAGGAAGCCAGGTTAGAACCATTATGGTGTTTCCAGGGATACCTTTTTCCATTCCAAGGTCGATTGTCGTATCTTTTGTTTATCTTTATTGTTAAATCGCGTGACACTTGCCTCGTTGCAATGGAAACTTTTGATATAAATGCATGTTCGGCATGAATACCTGTTCCGTGACGTGACGTGCTATGATTAACATTATAAATCGTGATGCCTTAATTAAATATAAAACTGTGTTATTTATTCATGTGTTTACATCTCTTTCTGAAGTAATTTTTACCTGCCTTGACAAACAAAAACAAACTATTTTTTTTATATTTGATGTTAGGAATTAAAATATGATGTACACGTATCTTTAATATTTTCAAGGACTTAAAAAGAAGGATATGAAACTTTTATCTCTCTGCTAAATGTAGATAAAAAAAACATGCGAAGAATAAATAATTTGTCAAATTAATTATTCCGATTTCACAGACAATAGATTTCTGATACATGAAAGGGAAGCTTTATATAACCTAAAGGCCTTTTCCGTGGCGCGTATTATTCTGACGAGTTCGGCGCCTAAATTGCTGGGGTTTGTATGCGCAGAACAGGCGCTGCTTTTGTAAAAATCACTTCACACTTTCTAGCATACTTTCGTTTCCATCGGAGCAGATTTCTGCGCTGACTAATAACCGCACGGACAAAAGTCCCCAGTATAGGCGATTTTTCTACGCTTGTCTGCATGTACAATACGTGGAAATTCACTTTGGATGGACACTACACAATAAATACATGTGTATTTACACGCACGTGCCTCTATAAACTCTGCTCAGGCAATCTGCAGCATGGTAATTGATTGTCTGTGCGCCTGTTAATACTGCGCGACAAAAAGTAGCTTAGGGAAAAAACAGCACAGCAAAAGTACGCACCATTAAAAAACGGGCTTTAAATGTTTTATATTGTTTTGAATGCGAAATATGCTTTTGAATTAAATATTTTAAGTTTGAAATAAAATATCACGTACTTTCCATGATTTTTAGTTGCAGTATATATATTTTTTAATCACAAGCACTTCAACAATTTTAAACCCAATTCGCTTGAAACGATCTCATTTTATAGAGAATTTCATTGTGTATAGATTTCTAAGATGAATGGAAATGAGGATATTTTGAAACGAGATTTCGCGAGATTATGCGTGAATACGCGAGCGTTCATTACATCTCAACGCGTGTTTTCCTCCTTTATATAAATTCTTTATATTATCAACAGCAAGCAAAACAAAATAATAATGAAAATAAATTGACATAATTTCATCATGTGGAACTCAAAAATGTCTCGGTCCAATAATTTCAAGCAGGATGTTGCGAACACGATCAATATCGTGTCATTATAATTGATGAAAAGGACAGGTGAGATTAATGGAAAAATACGCACTGGTGAACGCGCAATTCTGTTTGTGCGAAGAGCAACGTTTTTACAGTGAATTGATCTTTTTTAATAGATTGCCAGCGGTAGCCAAGTGTGTCGGGAAAATTCCATTGACGACTAGTGTTCCTCCAGCATAATGTATAACATGTGCCTTGTGTTTGTTTATTTACTGATCAAAGCATACTATGATAAAGCATAATGCACATGTCATTGCATAATAGTTAAATTCGTGAGTGCGTGATCAAATAGTAGACCATCGGACCCAGGGTCGGGGAGTCGTGGGTTCGGTCCTTGGTCACTGCTATGAGCACTGTGGCACTTCATCCTCATATACTTAGTACATGTACTATCCAGGTATGATAGGAATTTTTTTTTTAATTTACTAATATTTTCACAAGCGCTAGTGATAGTTTTATTCAACATATTCCAAATGTCTTTAACGCCCGTGAGGACAAGCTGCATAATACACTACATGACAGCCAGCGCATTACACGTGCCAAACGTCTAACATTGTTCATTAAGATATAAAATACACTGTATAACATACACCATTTTGACACTGTTTTGGAGTTGGGTAAACAGACACTTTATTACTTTAAAATAAAAAAAAATTGTAGTTCAGAAGAAAGCAATATTATTATGCCCCATATAGACATTTCAGAGATTAACGACTTTAATCGATGATTATTGAAAGTAACTCTTGAAATTATATGTATAATATACTAATTATATCAGTATTATAGCCTGCAACTTTTGAAATTTTAACTACCATTAACATAAACAAACAGAAAGAAAAGAAACTGTATTGACATATTCATTCATATATCAGAAACATAAGACTTAAACTTTACAGTTTCTCATCATTATACATACAATTGACAATATGTTTGTACATGAAAGATATATTAGCATTAGGAATATTTGTAAAAATATAGAATATATTGTCTCTCTTAAACATGATATAGTGAGTTTCATATTAGAAAATACAAGTTATACATTATGAATAATACACAAATGGTGCGTCAAATCACCACAAACACTGTTAAATCGTCTTAAATATGAACTTTATAGATAGAAATCTTCAATTATAATTATATTGTCGTGTGTGCCTGTAAAAAAATGAAAGCGCAATCCTTATCTTGCCAGTATTTTAATTTCTTCAAAAGAAATCACCATTGACACAATTTTCGTGTTCTGGTCTATTGCATTTTGTTTTATGCTTTTTACACGTAAATTACGAACGGCTTTATAATGTTTAAAACATATGAATAAAATTTGCATTAAATATCAAAACCATCTGTCAAAACAAAATTGACAAGAAAAATTTCTGAAGAGAGAAAATTTTCCTACAGTTGGTCCTTTGTTAATTTAAACCGATACGAATGACGGTATTATTTATTTATTAATTTGTGTGGAGCATGACCTTTGAATCAGATTTAACAACCGTCCTTTCGCAAGTAACTGGCAAATTTCTTTACACAAATAAAAGGGACAAAGTTGGACTCGAACCCGTGACCTCGGCGGTAAAAGGTTAAGAGATCTTGGGGTAGGAAGGTGCTCTACTGCACACGTACCCGAAATGTTATAAGTGTTCATCACACTCCTTTAACGTTTTAACGTCACGCAGTATTTTGTTTTGACCAAGTAGTCACAATGATACCATATACGTTATTTAACCCTTTACCTCATATAGACGCCTTTGGACACCTCTAATACAGACACCTTTGGACACCTAACATAGAAGGCTTTTGAATTATTGGGTGAATTATGTTTATATTAACTGACAGAATGGAAAACAGTGCAGGAAGTGTTCAAATTGCTCGTTACGAGCAACTCTTCCTGCACTGTTTTCAAAGGCCTTCTGTGATTGGTGCGGGAAAACGCGTATCTATGGAGTAAAGGGTTAAAAGAATGTTAATAGGTCGTATCTTATGTATGTATGAATGCAATACATGCGAATATGCACTGAAGCGATAGAGAAATGCCGGGTTAATATCAGAGCTTCATTATCAAACTATTGTAAGCAATATTCACAGTTTTGAAATATGTATGTAAATGCATTTCGTTAACAATTTTTGGCAAAGAAATCTTTATTATAGACCAAATTAAGTGACTAATGAAATGCCTTTACCTACCTATTCTAAGCTTGTAAATGCATCATTCAATAATTTGCTATTGTGGCCCTGAAACTCACCCTGCGTTCCTTTAAGCTGTCAGTATACGAGTATTTAACACCAAAATAGTGATGATTCATTTCACATGAGAGTGGATAAGTGCTTCAGTGGTCAAAGCTTTGGACTGCGAACCCAGGGGTCGTAGGTTCGATACCCCGCTCCTCTAACTAAAAAATATTTATCAGTTTATCAGTCTTGAATGGGATTTTAACAAAACTCGGGGATCCATGTATCGGTGCTTAACACCAGGCAAGTAAAAGAACCAGGGACGCCACAAAAGGGTGATCTGTATCTCTGCACTATCCAAAAATCTAAAATTACTAATACTCTTCTGGAGGCGTCGCACATATGGGAAACCGATGGTGATGATAAATAAAGCTATCATCATCAGAATTACTTCCCACTTCATCAGCGCAAAAAGTGGCCATTTATTTTATTTTTTTATATTTTATTCACACTTAGTAACTATTTGCACTTGTGGTGCGAGACTTGGCCGCTTGGTTAGGGTTACGTCAAGGTCAATGCACTAGTTTTTTTCTTTCCTTTTGTCGTTTTATACCTGATTAATCCATTTGATAACACATGTGTCGCATTTTTTGCTGAATGTTCCAGGCGTTTTTTGAAAAGAAATAATAATTATAGTGACAGCAGATGTATCTATTATTTATATAATAGCTTGTGCTAGGCGGTCTGTTTATGTGTGTCTGCTTGTTCACAAATAATTATCTCCATATAAATGTATTCTATACAGAACTTTGTAACTCTTGCAAATATATGTCGTGTATGACTGGTATACTGGTAGACTGTGGAAAGCGGCATTAAATGTCTTACTAAGCATCTATTTTAAACACATCATTTAATTTCTATATTCATAATTCATATGGTTTGCATTCATAGAAATAATCCAAGAAAAGAAGGGAAACAATGCTTTTATTTTTTTTAACATACAATGACAGAGTACCAATTTGTGGGGAGGGGAGGTGCAAGTTTGCTCTAGGATTCCTTTTTCTGTTCACTGATACATACACATATGTAATTTGATGACAACATGTAAGAGAACTCCCAGACTACATGATGTATTCATACTCACATTTCCATACGTGATTATTTTAATATATTAACAACTCAAACATGACATTGCTTTCAAAATGTTCCAAACAAATCAATAATACCATCATAGAGTGACGACAAACTTACATACACAAAAAAGGAATATGCATTGATTGAGGAAAAGAAAATGCTCTGTACGGAAGCACTTCCTGAATCCGTTTAGCACGCATGCGCACATCCCGAGTTTCAAGTATCACTTTTTTAACCTACAATTCAATATATTCTAAAACCATACACACATGTTAATTGTAATAATGAGTTAACCACATTATTCTTATCTATTTGTGCAGGTCTGCCCGGTGAAATGTACATGAGGATGCTAAAGATGATGATTTTGCCGCTCATTATATCCACTGTAATAACAGGTAAGTTATCCCAAGTAATGAACATATGTCAACATAATAACAGCATTTATACCAGGTCGTAACAGGTTAGTTGCCACATGCGTTGTATTTATACCAGGTTGTGACTTGTTAGTTGCAATATACGTTGTATTTATACCGTGTCGTAACAGGTTAGTTGACACATACGTTGTATTTATACCAGGTCGTAACTTGTTAGTTGACACATACGTCATATTTATACCAGGTCGTAACAGGTTAGTTGACACATATGTAACTAGTTAGTTGCCACATACGGTATATTTATAGCAGGTCGTAACTGGTAAGTTGCCACATACGGTGTATTTATACCACGTTGTAACTTGTTAGCTGTCGCATAATGTTGTACTGGAACAATGTAATAACAGGTCGCATATGTTGTATTTGTACAATGTTATATAAGGTTAGTTATCGCATATGTTGTATTTGTACAATGTAATAACAGGTTAACTGTCGAATAATGTTGTATCGGTACAATGTAATAACAGGTTGGTTGTCGCATAAGGTTGTATCGGTACAATGTTATAACAGGTTAATTATCGCATAATGTTGTATTTGTAGTACAATGTTATAACAGGTTAATTATCGCATAATGTTGTATTTGTACAATGTAATACCAGGTTAGTTGTTGCATATTTTGTATTGGTACAATGCAATAACAGGTTAGTTGTCGCATATGTTTTATTTATACAATGTAATAACAGGTTAACTGTCGAATAATGTTGTATCGGTACAATGTAATAACAGGTTGGTTGTCGCATAAGGTTGTATCGGTACAATGTTATAACAGGTTAATTATCACATAATGTTGTATTTGTACAATGTTATAACAGGTTAATTATCGCATAATGTTGTATTTGTACAATGTTATAACAGGTTAATTATCGCATAATGTTGTATTTGTACAATGTAATAACAGGTTAGCTGTCGCATAATGTTGTATTTGTACAATGTAATACCAGGTTAGTTGTTGCATATTTTGTATTGGTACAATGCAATAACAGGTTAGTTGTCGCATATGTTTTATTTATACAATGTAATAACAGGTTAGTTGTCGCATAATGTTGTATTTGTACAGTGTAATAACAGGTTAGTTGTCGCATATGTTGTATTTGTACAGTGTTATAACAGGTAAGTTGTCGCATTTGTTGTTTTTGTACAATGTAAGAACAGGTTAGTTGTCGCATATGTTGTATTTGTACAATGTAAGAACAGGTTAGTTGTCGCATATGTTGTATTTATACAATGTAATAACAGGTTAGTTGTCGTGTATGTTTTGTAAACACTTTGATGTCTGTAGTGGTAATCACAAGTAGCTGATGTCAGTAGTGGCAATCACAACTAGCGGTGATAGATACATATGATGCCGGCAAATTCAGTTTGTTTGCTGTTTTTGTAATGATTTATCTTGTTGTATTACTTTTAAACTGGTCACATGCATGTAGTCATTCGTCTCCAAAACTAGTACAATTGACAATATAAAACCACTTTAAGCACTGGATGTTTACGTGAACTATGACACACATCAACATAAATATAACTATTACAAACTACCGGAAAAAGCTACTTGTCTGTATCGCTATCTGGCGGGGGATTTCCGATGTTGTGCGTGCTCTTCATTGATTAAGGACAAGTTGGTTCTGTTATTGCTTTACAATCTTTGTTATTATTAACACGACTGAAAACATCATTACAAACAAAGAAAGAAACAGCATTCTTTGAGAATCTTACTGTTTACTCATTATTATTGGATTATAATTGGAATCATGATCCATGATTTCGAGAATATATACGAAACTTTTGTTCCCCATATATCAAGCCAAGACCCTCATATTCAAATCAAGCCGTCATTTGGGTAATATACTTCTATCCCCTTTCTAAAGGGACAGTTGGCAATTGTTGGAATCCCGCAGCGGAAGTCTAATGGTAGAGCATCCGCCTTGCATGCGGAATGTCATGGGTTTGATCACCGGCCGGGTAATACCAAAGATTGGAATAATGATACTAGAAAGTTCCTCGCTTGGTGCTCAGTATTAAGAGGATATTTTTATGTCTGGTCTGCCCGGTGTCTGTACATTGTGACTGAGTGGGATATTATAGCATGTGTCTGCAGCATTATGCTTAGAATGGTGTCTAATGTAGACACCGTCGGGATATGACTGAACAATTGTTGAAGTGACGCTAAACACTATACAATAGCGACGTTTGTAAAAGGCCCGGTCAACCAGGCAACTCCCAATTAGCGCACACGTATTAAATCTATCAATATAAATAGATCAAATATATTAATAGAAAAAAATATTTATAAAAAAAAATGTTTGCTGAAAGGCAAGTTGACCTACGGGTAAAATTATGAGTAAAACTGGCGATCCTTCCTATCAATATAAATAAGAACATTTTGTGTCCGAGTTTGTCCGAGGAAAATGATTTTCAGCTGTTCTATAACTATTTTGTCATACATTTTGTTTAAAACGTGTCAGATAAAATTTGCTTTATTGGAAAATGTTAATATGTAAATATTTTAAATACGTAAAACAATAAAGAGTGTCATTTGAAATGCGAAATAACCTTCAAACAAGTAATGTTTTTACCGTGGCCTTACTTTTCTTTAATAGACTTGTATACATACCTACATGCGCGGTAATTTAGCAACCATTTTAATTTGACCGTTCGTTGTCTGTAAACAAGTTCAGCGGAAATTTTCGAAAGCCGATTTATTGCGGTAACAAAGCGTAGCTGAAAATATGTTGCCTTTAGTAATATCTCACTTGTCATTGGTTAAAAAATGTTTGAACTATAAAATGCAACAAACAGCAATACGGGAAATGTGTTGTTTTGATCTGACAGATAACTTTTCCATAACGGGATTATTTTTATAATATTTAATGTAGTAGTTGTTATTATTATTATTTAAAATGCCAAAAATAAGAGTTTCTGATGATTTATAAAACGTATCTCTGTCAATGATAAGCAAATCGTGTTGTTGATGATTTATAAAACTATGAAATCGTATTATCGTGCGCCGTCTTCCGTGATTGTTAAACGGTCATTTTTCAATTATTTTAGTTTATGAAACTATCATTTTATTTTGTATTTGGCATTTCTAAATATAATTTTATAAATTATATGGAAACTCGGTTATAAACTACATTGACGAATGGACGCAGACGGACGATCTGACATCAGACAGCAAGCAGACGGAAGTAGACTGTCCTATATTTAACCGCAGCGTCAAATATATCACAGTTTTTTGCGTTCTGGACTGGTTATTGTTTTTACTGTTCATGTGCCGCGGCATTCGTACGAAGCATAAAGATGTACACTCATCGTCCCGTGACACCCGGCTCTATATTAGTCATATGTTGCATGTCATATTGATTCCCGTTTGCTTGTATTGACTATAACATCTTCAACGGAGATAATTTCACCAGAATAGACACCACTAAAATCATACTTCAGTCGCTAATTTGATACAAGCAACGTCTGTATGAATATGCAGCGTCTGGACTTTCGATATATATATGTTATGTAACATGTTTATGGAGATGAATATAATATACTGCTGGAACTCATATATGATAGGATGAACCAAACCTCAGTTATTATAGATCTTTATTTCGACCCCCAGATTCCTGTCTGTCTGTCTGTCTGTCTGTCTGTCTGTCTGTCTGTCTGTCTGTCTGTCTGTCTGTCTGTCTGTCTGTCTGTCTGTCTGTCTGTCTGTCTGTCTGTCTGTCTGTCTGTCTGTCTGTCTGTCTGTCTGTCTGTCTTAGCATTATTGATAAATATTTATATATGCTATTTTTTTAAAGGGACGGCTTCTCTGAATCCCAAATCTCAGGGTCGTGTCAGTGTAGTGTCGGTGGCGTACATCGCAGTCTCAAATTCCATTCCACCGATTATAGGAGCGATAACTGTTCTAATTCTTAATCCAGGTAAGTCCTTTTTCTCGTTGTGACGTCATTCTGGATGAATAACGATGGAGATATGAATGATAAGGATAGCGACACTCGTGAGCATGCATTTAAAATAAATGACCTCAACTGAAGAATATTGTTTCACTTAGACACAGCAATTGTTGACTGTTCAGTTTTACCATCATCTCAATCTTAAGTTTTATGGCTTTAGAATTGGACATCTTTATCTACAAAGTTGGTCACAGTAGGGGCATCTGAATCATTATTATTTTAACAAAACACAAAAAAAAAAAAAACGTCCTCAAATCTAATCCGCCGTCTGTAATGTTGTTAACATTTACTCATATATGGATTAATCGAGTTTCCTTCACGCACGCTCCCAACCATGCCCCCTTCGCGATCCTGCAGCACTGTACTATATTGTAGCCACATGCAGCCGACAAGAGGCAGCTCAACACAACATGCTAAGCAATAGGTTTTATGTGAAGTTCTGCCGGCGGGAGCTGACTACATGTTATAATGTGAGTCTGACTGGTACGGTTATGGCTGTTGTTAACGTCGATTTATTTAAGCATTTTGGCAAGTGCGTTCAGTGATTTTCCATATGTGATGTTAGCGCTCGCAGTCAAGTGCTGCTGGGGAAAATAATACATTTGTTTCCAGTGCAGATCCTTGGTCGAGATTGAATATTGGGGGTGTACTGTTTTTACAAAGTGCAGATCTATTGAACATATTTGTTTACTGTATATCAACAAAGAATTGACAAACACCATGTATTTTAGTTTGCCTTTGTATATCCCAGAACATGCTATCTCCCGAATCAGGTCTGTTAACCCCAATGAAAAAGCAGGAAATTCTATGTCTGTCCAACAATTCATATCAATTGAACGCTTACTAAAATGTGACGTCATTTAAACTTTCCCTGAGGCAAATGACCAATCAACGTGCTCAAATGTGGCTTTCCCAACATTGCTATTTAACGGACCTAAATGGGAGAGTTGGGTTAGTTCTACAGACTAAGTTTGCCCTCACCGTCTGATCCGCACCTGAATTGCAATTAATGTAATAGCGTTGTGATAAGTGTACTTTCATTATTCCATCATCTCTAAACCGCTTGTGTAGCGTATGTTGTAAAAATATGATATTAACCTACATACATAAAAACCGAGTAGGATGCTACACAACTTTTGTTACATGTCAGCATGACATATAACGTACATGTACTACCTAAAACACTTATTGTGTCATATCGGAACTCACCACTATTAAATCTAAGAAGGAAAATGAAATGCGCCATTTAGTTGCTGTCCAGCGTCCGACAGCATCGTTGATTAGTATACAAAACTGTTGTGTTTTTTTTGGGAAGTGGCCAATAACTTGTAACTTACAGGTTTGAAGTGCTTTACCGAGGATAACAAAACTTTCCATACAGAGAAATAACGCAGACGTCACAAGGTCCATTGACCTTTGACTTAAGTTTACATATTAACATGGTCAAGGTTTGGTCAGCTGGTCACAGATATATTTTTAACCATGGACTTGGTGGTATGTTCGGAAGGACAGGCTACTTGCTGCCCCCTGGTCAAATATCGATGACGTAGCGCCAGAACAATCGACGTAATTTCAAATGATTTCTTGAACATAAGATGTATAGATTCAAGATTCCTTTATTTTTATCTTAAACATACAATGCTCCTCGATACATTCATATATTTTATAGCATACATCCAATATATTATTATTTATTTTATGTTTTTACTTTGAAAAATGATCTTGAATTAGAAAAACATTGCGATTTGGAGTAAAACTATTTTCATTTAGAGGAGATATTCACACTCATTTGAACTGTTCGTACTTCAAAAATTGTTTCATTTTGAGAAAAAAGTGTAATAAATAGATCAATAAATAAATTTATGGGATACTATTCACAATGGACAGTTCACACACTGGTAGAAACATTTTGCCTTGCGGCACTCGTTTTTAACCACTGCCGTCGGGAATTATATCCTATCACACGAAATAAATGTTGATTACCATTTACATTGTATATACTATATTCTAAATTAGTTTAAATGGATATACTTTGAAAAGAAGATACAATTTTAGACATATTAATTGTTTCCATAAAAAAAGAAGGAAAAAAATTGCAATTAAAAAAAATATTAACAAAATTATCAATTATCAAAACTCACATTTCTTACACAGTATTTTTTAGTTTCATTTCTTGTACATGTACATTCATCAGACCTGGTGTTTTATTTTACAGGGGCAGGTGTGGTCAAAGACGGAAGTGCTGAAAAGTCTACTAGTCACGTGATGCAGACCCAAGATATTTTTGCAGATTTAATCAGGTGTGTATAAAAACGTTTCTCTTTATCTGTATATCAACATGAACCTGTGGGTATGTACTGCATATAAGAATAAATAATGATTTTGCTGCTTTAGTTACTATTCCTGTGTTAAGGTAAATAAAAAATAAAATAAATACACATTATAATGTAATTCAATGGAAATTTTATTTTTATTAAAACTGAAATTTCTAAGTATACCATGCCTTTCTCTTTCTTATTTTCAGTTAAAGAAACTAGTTTTAAATCTAAATGAGAAAAAAGCAGCAAAAATGTTCTTTTTCTGAAAGTGTTAAATGAATACTTATATACTGTTGAGGTTTACATGTATTCATGGGATCTCTATTCTGTCTTTATTTTTTCATTTTACTTTGCTTGTACCAGGGCGTTCCAACGGATTTAACCTTTGACTATTTATCATGTACATGCTTGGAATATTCCCGCAGTGTCAAGTGGCTTGGCCTATAAAATCCTTTTGCATCAAAAGTATAACACAATTTGGAACAGCTGTGTATGCTTGAATAAAAGTTCCTTGAACTTATGATATGTTTATGAAATGAAAAGCAATTAAATGAGCGAAAGAACCTGATGCTGAAATAGTTTATTCCCGATTTAATTTAAAACACAGCAATATAGCACGCTTATGAAAAAAATATAATACCTGCAAAGGGAGATAACGTTTTCCTCACACAAAAAATAAATACCTTTTTATACTCTCCCTTGCAAACTAATACATAGTTAAACATTCGTTGTAAAAGGTTTTGCTTGATAAAGTGACACTTTTTTAAAGACTTAATATTCTTATAATATTTAAAAAAAAATTAAATATATTTTAAACAAAATGATTATGCATACTAGAGTTACATGGAAGCCATAAATCATAAAAAAATATTTTTTTTTTAAACTTGTTACATCAGACATCAAACTCATTCTCAACTTTATATCAGCCAAATGGAAAGAAAGAATTTGAAAATTCAACGTTTTAAAATATATGATATATCTTAATTTATATAAGAAAACTTAATTAAAATTATTATTAACCTTGTTCTATGTCACTTAATTATTAATAAATTAACTCATTAATTTGCTATTGTGTATCACTACCTTAAAATCAATCTTACATAATAATAATGTTCTTTTGTATTGATAAATTAAATTAATATACACTTAATACTGGTGTACAACAAAAAAAAACAACTTAAGTTAATATTATATATAAATTCAAGGCAACATTTGATGTACTTATATATAAAACAATCAAGGCAACATTTATTGCTTACTTACTGTCTTAAACAAAGTTTAAGGTAACGTTTAGTAATAATAACAATAATAATAACAATAATAATAATAATAATAATAATAATAGTGATAATAATAGTGATATTATAAAGAAAGGTAACATTAAGTGCTATTTTGTATTAATCACTTGAATTAAGTTACAATTTCATACTGTTATATACCAATAATTTAAACTAAGGTAACATTTAGTGCTACTATGTCTAACTGTGATGTTATTTTCAGAAACCTATTTCCTGACAATTTGATTACTGCTGCGTTTCAACAGGTTTGTACCAGTATCATCAGAGAATGATATTTTATTATTTAACTCATGAACATCGATGTTGTCTGTATTGATTAATGTTGAATTGTTTTTATAGATATTGAACGAATGAGCACGAATGGAAAACGATACAGAATCTGTCAACATTTAATGAAGTGCATTTTCTCATGCTTTTCAGACTTTTGAAAAAAAATGGATGTTATTATCAAATTAATATTATGATTTGTCTTTGAAAATTGTTCAATTTTAAATTTAATTACCTTAGAAGTATCTTCATAATCTGTTAATTATAATACAATTTAATATTTAAAAAAAGGCATTACTCCATTCAAGGACTTATATAGAGCAAGATAGGAAACTTGTATGTCGAAACTAAATGTTGATAAAAAAAACCCACGCAAATGATTGATTATTTGGCAAATTAACCATTTAAAATCCACAAGCATTCTTGTACAAACATGTAAGCGGGGTTACTTTTATTGTTTTTTTTTTGTGATATTTTGATCATGTAAACTTATATCTATTACATCTTTGCAGTTTGAGGTAGTAATTCGAGTGCTTTTAAATAATCAATACTAGACCTCCTCCAATTGTTAACACAACTTGCTGTGAATTATAACAAGCTGCGGAGATGATATCATGTTGATTTGTATTTCTGCGATGAAATACAGTTGAGATTTCGTGAGAGTTTGCGTGAATGCGAGAGCTTTCACAAACATAAATGAGTTGCATTTCCTTCTCCATATAAGTCCTTGCTTCACATTCTAAATAAAAGGATCAGTAGATTAAATGTTTAAGATTATAAAAAGTTACTGAATTAGGTTTTTTAAAAAAATTTACTCAAAATTAATGATAATTTTTGGCTTTTGATTGATATCATTGCTAAATAATTTGTACGTTATCTTTCATTCGGATATATTTTGTTTCAGACGATAACAAAATACGAGATCGAGGACCTTTATGACGTCACTACCAACGCAAATATTACAACTATAAAGAAATATCTTGGAAAGACAAATGGAACCAATGTTTTAGGTAAAACATTATTATTAGACATTGAAATCTCAGTGAATAACGTTTATTGTATGTTTCACTGAGCGGACACTACCGGTATAGTAGAGACTCGCCAATGGGGAAACACGAGCAAGCATTCTAATTTAAGCGTTTGAGAGGAAAATTTAATAGATATAGAACAACATTATTTATTTATTTTATGACTGAAATTTAAATTTAAATATTCTAAAGGGTCCTCCGTGGCCGAGTGGTCTAAGGTGCCGTCTCAAGATCACTTACCTCTCACCGCTATGGTCGTAGGTTCGAGTCCCGCTCGCTCCAAACACTTTATGTGAGAAAGTTTCAAGTTACTTGCCAAAACGACAATGGTTCTACTCAGTCTGAGGTCTTCCTCCACAAGTAAAACTGAATGTTGCATATATAACCTGAAATGTTGAAAATGGCGTTAAATCCTATTCAATATTCTAATAGGAAATTATAAAAAAAAATCACTGAGAAATCTTGAATTTATCAAAAAGCATATAACATATTTGTATTGAAAACTGTGATGTGAAGATTCCATTTGTAATTATTTCAATATTTTGATAATAAAATAAACTGTGATTAACAACATTACTATTAAATCTTGGGATTCTCTATAAAAGCATAAAATATAAATACATTTTATAGTTATATAATAATTCTTTAATATAGTATTATATGTAATATAATTGTATTCCAGGACTCATTATCTGCTGTACTTTGTTTGGGATTGGCACCAGCGCTGTGGGAAAACAGGGCAAATCGTTTCTGAAGTTCTTTATGTCGGCATCTGAAATCATTCTGAAAATCCTGAAGTGGTTGATTTGGTAGGTACATGCTCTTTAGCGTGATAACTACACGGTTATCAAATAATCACATTCATCTTGAAGATTAAAATAAAATGACACCCACATCATTCAAAGATATTGCATATTTAATAGTTTCTAATCATTCCATGGTCGGACCCCATTAGCTCAGTCGGTAACACGTCTGACTATCAATTCAGGGATCGTGAGTTCGAATCCCCACCCGGCCACAGTATACCTGATGATTGACATACATACAACATTGTGTCTCATTGTCATGATTCAAAGGTGATTTATAAAAACCGAAGGATAATATCAGATTAAGGAATGACTAAAATTTGTCAAATATTGACGTTTCTTCACGAAGAAAGTAGGACTAAAAGCTCTCTCATTATTAATTTTTGGCTTTAGAAATGATAAAGAATAACAAGTTTAAAATGTCCGTGGTTGAAGTCTATACGTTGATGTTACGCTTGACTACCTAATATAGAGAGACTTTCGGATTAATTGACGGTATAATTTGGAAATGTACTGGACTATCCCGACGTTGTCATTGTGTTACAAATATGCTAAAGACGCCGATAAAATGGTCAATTTAGCTCGTGAATAAAAAAATCCCCATTAAGTACGGTTTATACACTGTAGGTATCAACAGTGTCCCAGTAGATACGGACACTAATTGTCAACCTGAATTGGATAAAGTCTCACCAGCATGCCTGCTTATTACAAACTTGAAGTACGAATGGTTATGTACGATAGATTTGCTATTCTTAAATCAGCATACATTTCTACATGGTTAAAATGGTTACATGCGGAGGGTGTGGTCCAACGGTAGAGCATCGAACCTAGGATCGGAGGGTCATGGATTCAACCCCCCCTCCCCCCCACCCCCACCACGGCTATGTGTGGTATCCTTGAGCAAGACACTTTTCCACATAATGCTTAGGACTGGTTCTACCTATGAAGACTTCTAGCGTGATTTGTTTAAATTGTAATAAAGTGTTTCACAATCAAAGTAAAATAAATAAGTTTATTAAACTAAACGATGCCAAAATATCGCTGCATACATTTAGACATAATCCGTATCTTGTAAAATTGAATCATTAGACTATGTCTATTGTTTGCAAATTAGCTCAAAGCCAAGCACTTAGAATGTATTCAAGCCTAAAAGTACACTTGTCAGAAAAAAATATTACACCAATATATCGCTTTATACAATAAAACACAATACGCATCTTGAAAACTTGAATCACTTGGACCACGTGCATTGTTCCCAGACTAACTCAACGTAGACACGCCAAGCACTTGTGACTTGTGACAATGGAGACTTGTCAGAAAAGAAATTTTCACCACTTGTAACAATGTAATAGGACGGACAGACTCTAATCTTGAAAAAAAAGCATGTGACCCAACTTCGTTTGAGATTGATAAAAACATGTTTAAACTAAACTAGTTGTTTGATGCCAATCAATTGTAATGTTTGTCAACTATTTAAACGTAGACTTTTATACGTTTAGGTTCACTCCTATTGGTGTTGCCAGTCTCATAGCCACCGTTCTTGCCAAGACAGTTGACCTGGAGGAAACGTTCAAGAAGCTGGGGATGTTTATCGTGGCTTCTCTCCTCGGCCTCGTCATATTCATGTTTATAGTTGTCCCGCTCGCTTACTTCCTGCTGATCCGCAAGAAGCCTTTCAAGTTCTTCTTCCACATGCTCCGTCCCCTGATGATCACCTTCGCAACAGCAAGTTCGTGAGTATCTACGTTTTCTCCTTAGAGACAGAGTTGTTGTTTTTTAATTGGTAATGCAATAAGATCAAACACTGATTTCTGGTTTTGTTAAAAGGAACATTTCAATTTCAATTTCAATTTAATTAGGTATTTTGTTTTAACTACTTGTGAACTGTAACTTGCATTGAACTGTAAAAGTCAGTTTTAGTATTACATGTAATAAGAACTTGCATTGAACTGTATCAAGTCAATTTTACTATTGAGCTGTATCAAGGCAATTTTACTATTGCATGTAATAAGAACTTGCATTGAACTATATCAAGTCAATTTTACTATTGAACTGTATCAAGGCAATTTTACTATTGCATGTAATAAGAACTTGCACTGAACTGTAAAAGTCAGTTTTAGTATTACATGTAATAAGAAGTTGCATTGAACTGTGTCAAGACAATCTTACTGTTGCATGTAATTAATACTTGCACTGAACTGTATCAAGTCAATTTTACTATTGCATGTAATAAATACTTGCATTGAGCTGTATCAATTCATTTTTGGTATTGCATGTAATAAATACTTGCATTGAACTGTATAAATTCATTGTTGGTATTGCATGTGATGAGAGCTTGTATTGAACTGTATCAAGTCACAATTTTATTATTACATTAAGTCTAATAAGACATTTAATTGTTAGTCAGCAAGACCAATGTTATATAATAATTTATAACATTGTAGGGTCGTCCATGGCCGAGTGGTCGAAGGCGCCGTTTCAATATCACTTACCACTCACCGTTAAGGTCGTAGGTTCAAGTCCTGTGTGAGAAAGTTTGCGAGTTACTCACGGAAAGACGGTGGTTCTACTCAGTCTGAGGTCTTCCTCCACCAGTAAAACTGGATATGCCATATATAACTTGAAATGTGTTGAATATGGTGTTAAACCCCATTAAAAAATAACATTGTAGTTTTTCTTTCTTATGTATTAAAACACAATATTTAACCACAATAGCTAATATATGTACGACAACTAAACAACTTCTGTTTTTTTCAGAGCCATAGCTATTCCTGACACTTTGTTCAGTATGGAAAAGAAAAACAAAGTCGACAAAAGAATCACTCGTTTTGTTGTTCCGTTCTCGTCTGCTTTAAACAAATCTGGTAGCGCCTTATACATAGCCGCGTCATGTGTGTTCGTCTGCCAACTAGAGAATATTGAAACTGACGCCGCCCAAACTGTCATTATCATGTAAGTGTTGTAATGCACGTGCACCTAAAACTTAATCTTGATATTCTTCGACAGGCAGCAAGATGAATAAGACTTTCCAGGCTGCCATTAATATTTTATAAGTGTTATATGCATTGTACACATTACCCAAGCTGTCATCCTGGCATTCTCAGGAAAACCTGCTACTCTATGCTCCATTCTAAGTTCAGCCAGAGAACCATCCTACTCTACGCTCTGTTTAGCTCTGTCGATATTTCAAGTTATGTAATGTTCGCGCAATCTTAAAGATATTCCCACAGTTGACAAAGACTAGACTTTAGGCGATTTAACTTTTTTCATTCATATTTAAGCTGCATTTACACTACAACATTCGGTCAAAATAAGTTGCACACACACACACACACACACACACACACACACACACACATATACGTCCATGCAAAACCACCGCTAATTTAACTTGTTACCAAGCAAGTGTAGTTGTTGCCAACTGAGTGACTAGTTTTGATGTTGCCAAAGTCTCGCAAAACCTGGGGAGTTGACAGAAGTGGATTAAGAGCAGAGAACCCTAGGAGATATTGCGTATCTTGTTAATGTAAACTGGTGTCTAAAATACATTGCTACATTTTATGTTATGTTTATTTAAAAGAATGGCAGTTACTTGTGGAAGGGCGGTGGTTCTATTTAGGTTTATTATGAGGTTTGCTTCCGCTAATAAGACTGAATGACTTACTTTATATGATTGTAGCGTATAGAAAAAACTAGTTTAACCCCATTCCAAAGATAAACCAACGATGTTGTTATCATTTTTCAAATGTTAATTTTGCTTCGTTTGCTGTTCATGTTATTTATACGTTTTTCAGAATACTGACTGCCTTATCTACGTTCGCTGTTCCTTCAGTACCTAGTGCTGGAATTGTGACCATTATTATTCTGCTGACAGCCATGAACATTCCTGCCGACACAGTCGGTCTCCTTTTGGCTATAGAATGGTTCTTGTAAGTAATTTCTGCAGTGTCCATATCGTTTGGTACATTTCTTGTAAATAAGTGTCTATAGTGCTTCTATCGTTTGGTACATTTCTTGTTAATAAGTGTATCCAGTGGCTATACAATTTGATACATATCTTGTAAATAAGTGTCTACAGTGCCTATGCAATTTGATATATTTCCTGTAAATAAGTTTATTCAGTGCCTATACCATTTGGTACATTTCTTGAAAATAAGTTTCTCCAGTGCCTATACCATTTGGTACATTCCTTGAAAATAAGTTTCTTTCTCCAGTGCCTATACCATTTGGTACATTTCTTTTGCGTTAGGCCACACCTTCGTGCCACTTAAGGTACTGAATGTGCGTGCGACTGATGTATAGACGGATAAACACCAATTTAAAATCTCCTATTGTCTTCGAAATGCGAGGTATAACAAATACTTTACTTGTTATTTCAGGGACAGATGCAGGACTGCTGGAAACCTGTACAGCCAGATCCTATGTGTCGCCATCACTCAGAAATACGCAAATCTACCATCAGAATATGGCAATGATAAAGACAGTGAACTAGAAGTTATAGTTGTTAATAATGAGAAATCATTGTTTATGGGTATAAATGATGAGAAACAGCAACAAAAAGAGGAATCAGAAAAACTGATAATACAAAATGGCGGTATTCCCAACTCGCCTAAAATGAATGCACACGTGGCCTCAGGAAATACGCAGTTTCAAAACGGCAATGCAAGAACATGTTGAAGGGAGGTGTCAAATATACGTGTGGTTTAATAATACTCGTGTGAAATCTACTCAAAACCTATGTAAAGAACATTTATATTTGAACATTAGCAATATTCAGTCTGCTGATCTGTATTTTTAGCAATGTTTTTGTTTTACAGTGCGATCTAGGTATGTCACATCGGGCTAAATAATGCCTATGACGTGTATTTTGTAGGGGTTGTTTGTTCAGCTCGGAGAACAATGGATTACAGATATATGCACCGTCCTATCTAGAACGTATCATGAATAACATTGGTGAAAAAAAGCAATACTGGACAAATAGTAAAGCGAGTTTGTATTGCTTATTGTATGATATGTAAATATTGTATTTTTGTGCATACCTCAGGGCAGACCGTTTTATTCTAAATTATCATTGCCATGTTTTAAATGTTCTTTCATAAGGTGTTGTAAGCCAGAAGTGTGTGCGACACATGTGGGCATTGTCACATATATAGGCCATGCTGATAAAGTGCCTTTGATGTCGCCGGATAGACCTTAATAACTGTGCCTTAGCAGGCGGTTGAATATAAACACGTGCACGTGTACTGATCAAAACGTGTACATGGTTACTTTCTGTCTGGTCAGACAAGTAACAGTAATTAATTATGATGTCGTCGACATCCCTGTATAGCCAGCAACCAGCCAGTTACCAGACGGCACATGAATTGACTATTTACATGGATGGATCTAGGATAAGCCAGTCACCAGGCGGCACATGTATTGACTATTTACATGGGCGGAATTAGGATCAGCCAGTCACCAGACGGCTCATGTATTGACTATTTACATGGGCGGAAATAGGATCAGCAAGTCACCAGACGGCACATGTATTGACTATTTACATGGTTGGATCCAGGATCAACCAGTCACCAGACCAACTAGGTGTCCCAAGGACACATTAAAGAAATGTTCCAGTATTTTATTCCCTTTGCTATATGTATTAAGTTTAATAGAAAAATTATTCAAATGTCTTTGCGAATTCGTAGACGTCTTTAAAAACAAAGTCATTGAAGGTATCAATTTTAATCAATATTAATATATTTCACAAATTTACAACAAAAACAATTACAATAGCATTTGACATCATGAAGAAGTATACCATACTCTCGTTATTTTCTTTATTAATTTATCGATAGCAATTGTCCTGTAAGGGAAGCAACCAAATATTTTTTTTCAGATTTTCTTCTTAAATGTTTTTGATGGTTTAATTTCAGTCATTCTATTTCTTTGAACACTATTCAATTACGTCTAACCTGACGTCACTGAAAGAACCATGTTTTGTAATCAGGGAAGATTAAAGAGTAAATAAAGATTTGAGATATAGGGCACATTTAATATTTGTTAAAATGATACCCTACACTGTCCGATTGCAAATTATGAACCTGTGACCGGTTTCACTAAACATCTCAAGCTGAGTTGAGGAAAATCTTAAGTTGAAATATTGAGTGAAACTGGGACCTGGTTCCTTGGATTAATAAAAATAAATAGAAAATAGGGTATAGTAAATAAGTCATTCTTTCTGTAGTAGTGCAAGTCACTACATTGGGACATTTGATAATGACATGTGATAACTGTTGCCGGTTGTAGATGGCGCGTTGTAAACCTAGGAATCAAATTTTGTAATCTGCTGTAATTTGTGATATTTATGTGTAATTTATATATATTTCATATGTAGTCGTATATCTAACATTCTGTCTGTAATAACAAATAACTGGCATCTGGTTCATATCACTAAGCTTAAATCAGACTTCTATTTCATTTAGTTTATTTGTTGACATTCACAAGCCATTTATACATTACATGTATTCACGCTTTTCATTCATGGGTCAAGCTGTTTTGTTAAAATTGACTTATTGGTATTTTTATATTAAATACATTATTCACTGATATATCTTTTAAAAATGTGAATATTTTATTTGTATCTTAAAACGATTTCTTTATATCATTGTAATACATAAATTATTCAATTGGTATCTTAAAAAAATGTGAACATTTTATTGATATCTTAAAACGAGTTCTTTTTATCATTGTAATACATAAATTATTCACAAGTTTCTCGAATGCTAATATTTTGTTAATACCAAATCTTAAGCAAAGATGTATCAATATCATTAGAGGTGTAACTCCATCTTTGATTTTTGTTCTTTATTCCATAGTACATATAAAGTGTTTGAAGGCTTGTCATTCATAAAGAGACCCAAATGAAAGAAGTGAAACTTACATTTCATTGTTTGTCAATTTCTGCACTACTCAGATATGATGAAAAAAATGTTCAAAATACATCAATTATGCCATTCAAATAAAAACAATGAGCATACAAATAAGAAAAAAAGTATTTTAAAGAAGAAAAAAGGATTATTGATAACCTCCATTATGCGACTACCCCACGGAAGCATTTCTTTGTTTCCAATGGTGGAAGAGCAAATTTTGCAATCCGATATGTAATACGTCGCATAGCTCTATGACTTGATATTCATACAAATGTTTAGTATGACCTATTCACTCTGTGTATTTTTTTCTCCTTAACATGACAATATCATTCAAATTGATAATAACTTGCCCATTAACTCCCTAATATGTTTTGTTTACAAAGATGTAACTGTTTATTGACTTCCATTGAATGTAATTATCCATGTCCACCGAGTTTATATTTGACCTCAAAATCGTTATTTTAAATACAACTTTTACATTTAGAATCTCTTTCTTGTATGCTAAAAAGTGTCTTCTATATATATATATATATTGTGTGTTTTTACAGAATCATGGTACAGTTGGAATCTCCTGCTGTAATATACATGTATATTTAAATGAATTGTAAATTTCTCAATTATTTAATTAGTAGACACTGATCAGGTACACTCATATACATAGTTGTAACGGGGACACAATTTACTTCAGTGATCAAATGCATAATATAAGTGACACTAATGTCATTATGTATATTGGACAAAGGGACGTGCCCTTTGTAGGGAACTCTTATACTCTAGCATTGTTCAAAGGACAAACTTTCTATTATGAGGCAAAATGGGTATAATCAAAGAAATACAATAACTATACATATATGCAGTCAAAAGGACGCAATGTCTTCGGTATCTAATCAAAGGGACGCAATGTCTTCGAAATCTAATCAAAGGGACGCGATGTCTTCGATATTTAATCAAAGGGACGCAATGTCTTCGATGTCTAACCAAAGGGACGCAATGTATTCGATATCTTACCAAAGGGACGAAATGTCTTCGATGTCTAGCCAAAGGGACGTAATGTCTTCGATATCTAACCGAAGGGACGCAATGTTTTCGATATCTAACCAAAGGGACGCAATGTCTTCGGTATCTTATCAAAGGGACGCAATGTCTTCGATATCTAATCAAAGGGACGCAATGTCTTCGAGATGTATCTAATCAAAGGGACAACAATGTCTTTGAGATGTATATTTGTATAATCAAAGGGACAACAATGTCTTTGAGATGTATATTTGTATAATCAAAGGGACAACAATGTCTTTAAGATGTATATTTGTATAATCAAAGGACAACAATGTCTTTGAGATGTATATTTGTATTATCAAAGGGACAACAATGTCTTTGAGATATCGTATATGTGTGTATATACAAAGGCACACATTACCTTTGGGATGCATATGTGTATAATCAAACGAACACGATGCCATTGAGACAGATGTTTATGTGTATAAATAACGGGACGCAATGCCTTTGAGATGTAAAAATGTATAATTAAAGGGACATGATGCCATTGACATGCATAATTGTATAAACAAAGTTTGAGATGCATATGTGTTTAATCAACGTAACACAATGTCATTGAGATGCATAAATGTATAAAGAAAGGGAATGAATGACTTTGAGATGCATATGTGTATAGTCAAAGTAACACAATGTCATTGAGAGGCATAAATGTATAAAGAAAGGGAATGAATGACTTTGAAATGCATTTATGTGTAAACACAGGGACATAATGTCTTTCAGATGTGTATTTTGTAAACCAAAGGGAAGCAATACCATTTCTTGATGGTACAAACTTACCAATATAGTTGCGTGTTTGCCATTGCTTTCTTTGAAAATGAAAATTTTATAAGAAAAACAGTTTAATTGTTTTCATGCATATGGCCACATAAATGTAAATTCGAAGTGGGGATTGGGAACTAGATGATACTTACTTGTCAACAATTTATAACTTATAGAATGTGTGATCTCATTTGTCATGATATTATTGCTATTTTACGTGTAGATTGAATGTAGCTCGGATATTCACACACAGTTCAGTTAGTCAATTGTATAAATATATTGGTTATCGTTTAATAAAAAATATGCGTCCTACATTAAATGCTATATGTATCTGGATTTTGTGAAAGTTGTCATCTTAAATAAAGAATTAGCTGAAAATAAAAACTGGTATTACTAATTGCAGAAAGACGAATGTTCTACTCAAATGCATTTACAGATTCAATAAAACCGAGTCTGTTATATGCCTGTCTTGGTTGCATTCTATGCCTCCAAAATATCATTTTAAAATATTTGATTAATTAATATATTCGATTGATTAACATATTCGATTAATTTGCCAAACAGTCTTGTTAGCTGTGTAATGGCTGCCAAAAAGCATCCTGTATTTTTTCAGTTTTGTTGATTTTTTTTTGTTCTTTTGAATTATAGAGCCAATACTGTTGTTTTTTGGTTGCTTTAAAAAGAATAAAGTTGAAGTCCATTGCTAGTTTGCATCAGTGTTGGTGCATTTTCATGACCCTTCATAAATAGAACATACGCAATTAAATGGAATTTTTTTCTTGGCTGCGTTCAGTGCTTTCAGTGATTCCCTTTGTCAGGTTTTTACGCGATCGTATGATTTAATTTGAGTTGTTTTTTTTAAATCAGATTTGAATTACTGTCAATTATTCCTACTGGTGAGAACTGTCTTTGCTATGTTAAATTTATACTGTATGCTGCATCGCTCATTGTTGTTATATCTTTATTGTTATTATTTGCAGATCTATTTGAGAAAGAAAAAAAGAAAGCTTACATTCAAATATATTTCAAATAAATATCTTATTAAATAAAACTTGTTTGAGTTTGTGATATTTTCAAATCCATTGACTTATAAGTTCGCCTCGCGATCAAAAGATATCAAATACATGTAGGATCGTATACGACAACGGGGTTAGCAAATGCCCTTGACACACGGATAGCAATATCTTTTCAATTTGTACCGTTGATAATGTCGGTTGTATGTATGGTATGGGAGACTCACCCCTACGCCCTACCTAAAATAATATTTAAAGGGATTATATTGGCATATTACCGTCAATTCTCTGTCCTAAATATACACACCCAGCATGAAGATACACTTATAACTTAGAGATATACGCGTCTAAAGTGTCTAATTCCATAACTTCTTTTATTACAAACATCGGGTTTCTGAAGTCACGTTTTTGTTTTTGATTACATTTGCCATTTTCAACGAACCGCTTTCGGGTTTCCGATCAGTCATCGGATAACATCGTGAAGACTCGTTTCCGATCTCGTTTTCGAGGCTTTTTTTCGGGAAGTTTACGGAGTTCAATGTAAACATTGCGCAATACTTTATTGCGGGACGTATTAAAGTTTTGGTCAATATTCAATTACTGTTAATTTCATAACTTTCAAGTAAATGATGGTTGTACGTCAATACATAAGCATTATTTTGTGCTCACTGCATACAGGAAAAGTCTGGATTAACAGCATGTTTGTGTTACTTGCCAATATAATCCCTTTAAAGAAGTCTATGTTTATTTAAGTGTCAAAAATCTACACGAAATAAAACTATATACATCAGATAATAAGCATAAACTATATTTCGTTGATCCAGAAAGTCCATTAAAACCCACAACGTTACCACAGGATAATCTTAACTAATATACGTATTGTTATAATCATTATAATGCAAATATTCATTAGTGTCTACTACTAACAACAATACACGGCTAATTAGTATTTGATGCATATTATTTGAGTGGAAGGGGCATATTAAATCAGTTTTTTTTTTAATTTAGTAGCCCTAAACTGACACAATAAAACAGATATTAATTTAAATGTATTTAAACTTTCATTGAAACTGAAATATGTGTGGGGTTTCTCTCGAATATGCTCGAAACGAACAATATTTAAATAAATGTTTTAAGATTTCTCATCTTAAAACTACTATGAAATAACTGAACTTATTTTATAAGGCAATAAAACAACATATTTAAAACAAACACCTCATGCATTTATCTATACATAAATAGTCCAAGAATTAAACACTGTCAAAATATCTCACGTAGCACCACTTGGGAAGTAAAGGTCTGTCACTTGGAAGCGTTTGGTAGATATATAAAGATCATAATCTAAGAATTGGGGTATCATTTTCAAGATAGTTTTGGTTAAAGCCTCATTTAACTTCAGGAAATGCACACTTTTTGATAATTACAAAAACAAATTATAAATAAATGTGTTATTAGTATCACCCCGTCTAACGTATACGTTACATAAGCAGCTACTACGCCGCATTTACGTTGATAAATACACACGATACTTCCTGTTATGTTTGTGTACGCGATTGGGCAGTAAGGTGGGAAAACCCATTATATTTAAGTTTCAAGCGAGCATGTGCTTTTGAATGGGAACATGACCGTTTCCTCAAACATTCGAGAAAAATGACGCAATGAACCACTTTCATATTGAAAACACGTAATTTACAGATCCATTTATCACTTCGGAAGCAATTCTGGGACAATTTTGTGTGTTTAATATTTGTTTTATATATCAATATACCAAGATATATCGTTAAAAGAATACAAGTTGAGGTTATAAGGCTGCTTAACGCCAATATTTGCTTAGTATACATGTAGCACAAGTAGGTGCCTCGTATATTGTACGCTACATAAGTTGAGGCATTGTTTCATTTAGCGGTATTCTAATTACACGAAATACTATTCTATCTAACTATTTGAGGGTTGTTATTCAGTTTTTAATTATTTATAAACGCCATTATGCGACTACCCCACGGAAGCGCATTTCTTATAGGAATCAATTGTAACGTTTATGTCCAAAATACAGCAAGAAAATTGCAGCATATGTCTGGTATTGATGGTTTGGTAGAGTTGTGCTGTCTATGGTGGTGTGTACAGTGGTGGTAATGGAGGGAAGGTTCTGGTATTGATGGTTTTGTAGAGTTGTGCTGTCTATGGTGGTGTGTACAGTGGTGGTAATGGAGGGAAAGTTCAGATATTGATGGTTTGGTAGAGTTGTGCTGTATATGGTGGTGTGTATAGTGGTGGTAATGGAGGGAAGGTTCTGGTATTGATGGTTTGGTAGAGTTGTGCTGTCTATGGTGGTGTGTATAGTGGTGGTAATGGAGGGAAGGTTCTGGTATTGATGGTTTGGTAGAGTTGTGCTGTCTATGGTGGTGTGTATAGTGGTGGTAATGGATGGAAGGTTCTGGTATTGATGGTTTTGTAGAGTTGTGCTGTCTATGGTGGTGTGTACAGTGGTGGTAATGGAGGGAAGGTTCTGGTATTGATGGTTTGGTAGAGTTGTGCTGTCTATGGTGGTGTGTATAGTGGTGGTAATGGATGGAAGGTTCTGGTATTGATGGTTTGGTAGAGTTGTGCTGTCTATGGTGGTGTGTATAGTGGTGGTAATGGAGGGAAAGTTCTGGTATTGATGGTTTGGTAGAGTTGTGCTGTCTATGGTGGTGTGTACAGTGGTGGTAATGGAGGGAAAGTTCAGATATTGATGGTTTGGTAGAGTTGTGCTGTATATGGTGGTGTGTATAGTGGTGGTAATGGAGGGAAGGTTCATATATTGACCATGTATACAATTCACTGTCTTAACATGCATTGCTTTGTTTCTGTTATTCTAATTGATTTGTCATAATTCATAATGTATACAGACACTGTGGCATGTAAGTGCAGATGGCATGTGTAGCAGAATTAGAAAAAAACAACTAAACATCCATAGCCGCAGTGGGGACTTGAACATGGAACTCATGTGTGCTTAGCAAACATTACTGTCACGACAGAACAGAAGTAACATGCATTTAAACCTATCCATTTAAATCCCAGACCGAGGTCTACTGCACATGTTTTAAGATTATTTATTTTACATTGATCGTGAAACAGAACATACAACTTAGTCAAATCGCTCTCAAAGTCTTCATGGGCAGCAGCATTATGAAACATATGCAGATAAAATGTCTTACTCTAACACCACACAAAGCTGTGGCAGGAGATCGAACCCATGGCCCTACAATCTTGGACCAAATGCTCTACCACTAGACCGAGTTTCTACGACACATAATGTGCTATATTCCGATCTGAGAAAAGTTTATATAAATAAATATTATTGGGAAAGACCAAACATGCCTAAGTTTATCAATTAGTTAAATTCAGAAAACAGCAGTACAATAAAAAAATTAGTACTTTTATACTAAAAGCTTTTCAAATAAGAAAATTTTGTATTCATTGTGATCATATATTCATATATATATGCATGGATGAAGGAGCTTTTTATTTATGGGGTGGAGGGGGGGGGGGGGGGGGCAACCTGAGGAGAAGAGAGTGGAGTGTATGCAAATTAATGAGAAAGTATATGCTGGCCAACCTTACCTGAACATTAAACGGGTCACTATATTGGTCACCTGTGGTACAGAGTACTGTACCGAAAACAAGAAAAGGGTAAGAAATATGGACGGTTTTGTATGGGAGAAAGTATATAGAACATGAGTAAGCACACATCAGAATGAAAGATAGTAAATTAAGAAGACAGACTAATACGGGAATGTACAGAATAAAAAACTTTAAGATGAAAAACGAAAGTTTTAGCAAACAAATCTGAAAGCCGAACGGAGTACTAATAGTGTTTGAAAAAACAGTTATCAAATGTGATATCCATATTAAATATGGATTCAAAACGGTTTAATCAAACCCAAGAAACAGAAAGTTATATTATTAGACATATGAAAGATAGAGAGAAGACAGTAAAAGGCGCTGCATTTTTAAGACAACCGCATCCCACTTGATAGGGTGACCTCAAATCAATGAGGATTTCAAAATTAGACAACCACATCCAACTGGAGGGGTTGACCTCAAATCAATGTTGGTTTCAAAATTAGGCTATTCGCAGTACTAGTTAACCGCCGAAACGCATGAATATAACATACACATTTCGAGGTATTTTATATTCACCAGCAAAATCTTTTAGTCGGTTACAACGATTTGCATAACATAAAACGTATAACAAACGTATGAATTAATTCTAGCTCCGGTCAACTAGAATGACGCCCCTTTCGAGACATTTAAGAGCTTTAAAAGGTGTTAACTCTTGCACTATTATTAAGCTCCAAAGCGGTCTAATGGTGTATGCCTTTGGCTGTCACTCCGGATGCCGTGTTCAAACCGCAGTCAATGCTAAAAAAAATACAAAAATAATAAAATATTTATTTTATTCTTTTATATATTTTTTATTGAAACTGTTACCGGTATTATGCAAGCTGGTTAGATAAATACTTGCCTTGTAAAACCAAAAGCAACAAATGCGGCTTAAATAATTCAGTTACCTTTACTCGATTAATATACATATACTAATGTTCTTGTTCCAGTTTTATTCGAGTATTCCGATAATCGGTATCAAACAGAAAAGGATCTGTCATTATTTCTTTCCTAGCTTGAAAAAATAAGATTTTTATAACAAACCATATGTTTTGTTTAGCTAGCTATAACCATAGATGCATTATCATTGTATGTATATATAAAAACTGTATGTAAATCATACTAACAATAATATATTCCTCAATTATTCAAAATGTTATTGGTCGTCTGTTTCGATTGGTGAAGAATGGATTGCCTGGTGCCACTCTATACCGTGACAATTTACATTTGAACACAAAATGTGGTAATCTATTAGGGACCAGCATGAGAAACACACTGAATACAGTTCTAGGTATAGTGTCATCTAAACACAGCGGACTTAACAGTGAAAATTATTTTTACAAGGGGAAGTTTTCAGAGAGGAGAATGATTTGAACAACAACTACATGGCAACGCGCAACAACAGGAACATGGTTTATATGCCAGTACCAACTTGGGATATTCCAGTGCATCGCTTGATGTAAACCAAACATTTAGATGGTTTAACCAAAAGGGAATGAAATAGTACATTTAAATATTCAAATATCTTTTCCCTAAACTTGATGAAATCAAACTTGTTTTATCATAGCAAAATAATATTGATATAGGTGTAACCCCACCATTGATTTTTGTTCTTTATTCTATAGTAAATAATAAAAGTTTGAAGGCTTGTCATTCATAGAGGGTCCCAAATGAAAGAAGTGAAACCTACATTTTACTGTTTGTCAACCTCTGCACTATCAAAATATGATGAGAAAAGTAGGGGTCATGTGTCATATAAGAGATTTTTTTTCTGCTCAGTGTGTACACTGGTGACAAAGTGAAAGTAGACTTCCGAAATCATGAATCCATACCCCAATTTCCAAGCATCATTTTTTTTCTAAATTCACAATTCAAACATGACAATGCTATCAATTGTTCAAAATACATCAATAATGCCATTCAAATAAAAAAAAAATGAGCATTAAAAATAGGAAAATGCATTTTTAAAGAAGAAGAATTGAGGATTATTTACAACCGCCATTATGCAACTACCCCACGGAAGCACTTCCTTTTTGCAATGGTGGCACTATGCCTATACTCTGTTTATGTGAAACATATTTGAATGATACTTTCTCTGACATTGATCTCAAAATAGCTCATTTTAAACTATTTCGAAAGAATAGAAAAAAATTAATGATGGTGGACTTCTCATTTATGTCCGAGATGATTTACCTTGTATCCAAAGAACTGACATTGAAACAGATTCAATAGAGTTCATTTGTCTTGAAATTAAACAACAAACACTAAGAAAATGCTTGTCTGTTATACAGACAGACTACCTCCATTAAAAGTTGATTGGCTAAAAAAATATATCACAGTATCTTTGGAGAAATCATTGTCAGAAGAAAAAGAACGCATAGTTCTTGGTGACTTTAATTTTGATTTATTAAGATCATTTGGCTATTCAAAAACCCGGCTTGATCTCACTGAGTCTATAAATCTTACGCAGTTGGTAACAAAACCTACCCGAATAACAAGTAATTCCGCTACATTGATAGATCATGCGTTTTCAATCATGCCACAAAATATAGCTAATGTTAATGTTTCTATATACTAAATCAGTGATCATTATCCTATTTGCATTACCCGTAAGGTAGTTAAATATGTAAAAACAATAAATTACATGTCTATGAAATCATTCAATGAAGCACAGTTTATTAATGATCATCGATTAATACGACAACCCAGACGAGTCATTTGACTCATTCAATGAAATGTTTCAAACCGTATTAGATAGACATACCCCAAAAAGAAAGAAACGAATAAAGAAAATAAATCAACCGAATTGGATAAATATAGAAATTCTGGATGCCATAAAAATATACTGATAGTTACACTTATTGGCGATAGAAGGTTAAAAATCTTATACTTTAAGTTAAACACAATTATTATACTGAAACTATTAACTCGAAATAACGTAATCCAAAACAGATGTGGAACAAGCCTTCATGATTTATCTTGACTAAAATCACAAATTAAACTCACTATTTGAATGATAATGATAATGATGATGGAAATCCTATAACTTGTCCGACTCAAACAGCAAATGTTTGGAACAATTACTTTTCAACGGTTTATGAAACGTCACATCGGGAAAACCAAACAATCTCATCCTATGATAATCCCCATCTGGTAAATATTAATTCTGATTACAACTTCTCGGCATAGCAAAATCTACAGGATCAGACGGACTGAGTGCCAAGTTTCTTAAAAGGTCAGCCTTTGTTATAGCTCCAATACTTACAAAGATATTAAATTGTAGTTTAGACACCACTACATTTCCTAAATTATTTAAACGAGCAAAACTTGTCCCAATTCACAAAAAGGGACCAAAATATGATAAATCAAATTATAGGCCTATATATCAATTCTTCCCATTATATCCTTAATTCTGGAAGGTCACGTTAGTATACATCTTAGAAAATACATGGAATAAAATAAACTGTTTTATTTTTGTCAATCTGGTTTTAGGGCACACCATTCTTGTCAAACGGCTTGCACAAAAATATTGGATGACTGGCTTACAGCTATAGATAAAAATGAAATTGTTGGTTCATTATATTTTGATTTGTTCAAAGCCTTTGACTTAGTTGACCATGACGTAATTGTTCAAAAATTCAAAATGTACAAGTTACACATAAATACGATAAAATGGTTTTCCTCATATTTAGAAAAAAAACACTCATTATACTCAAGTTTCTGGTATAACTTCAGAGTCCCGCACAGTGACAGCTGGTGTACCTCAGGGCTTCGTCCTAGGCCCCCTTTTATTTGTAATATTCATAAATGACTTGCCATTATCTTTGCAAAATACTGTCGTTGATATGTTTGCAGACGATTCAATATTTCGCTTCCAAATGTTGTTAAATGCTTAACAGCGGATCTTAATAATGCATGGTGTGTAGCTAATCGCATATCTATCAATATCAAATCTAAAGTGATGTATATTTCTTCCAAAAGCAAAGTTAACTGCATATGTAATGACTCTCACCTAATTCATTACAAAGATGAAGTTATTAATTTAAGTATACATAAAAAAATACTTGGAGTTATGATTGATAATACGCTGTCTTGGCATACCCAAGCCGGCAATAATATAAAGTAATGTAATTCGTTACTTTATCTTCTATCTCGTATCAAAGTTCTTTTTTTTCTGCACCAATGCGTAAGTTGTTTTTAATGCTTACATTTTACCCCATTTAGATTACTGTTGTGTAATTTGGGGAAATTGTAATGATTCACGTGTAGATAAAATTGTTAGGTTTCAAAAAAGAGCTGCTAGACTTATTCCCGATAAAAATTACGATACTCCTTCTACTGAATGATTCACAGAGCTTAAATGGATGATGTTTCCTGAAAGAGTTAAATTTCAAAAAGCAGTACTCATGTTTATATCATTAAGTGACCAGGCTCCTGCATATCTCAAAGTTATATTTACTCTAACAGCCAATGTTCATACACGCACATTACGGTCATCCTCTAATCTACAGTTATATTCCCCTAAGCTTAATTCTGAAAGGTTTCGAAATTCGTTGGCTTATTCAGGCTCTTGTTTGTTCGTCTTATATAAAAAAAATGTTAATTTTATTGATCAGTCCAAAGCTTTATATTTACAATGGAGTAAGAATGTTCACCGACCCAACACTATATCGATAATAGGTCAGCGAACCGCACTCCAGTGACTATTTCCGGAAGCCGTAACACATAGAGTCGACAAAATAAAGTAGTCGTCAAAAGGGTACTGGTGATGGGCATTCTATTGATATTTCGTTGTTTTTTTAAATATGTTGATGCAAATATGTTATACCAAGAAATGTTTTACTTAAAAACTGTTAGTTTTATTAAAACAGTAAATAACAATAACACGCAAACTAAGATTTTTTATTTCCCTAATCATTTTGAGACATAAAAACAATATGTTTAATGAGGCGCTCCCGGGGGTGGGGGCCTGTTCTTTGAATCTCTTAAAGTAATGGCCGTTGTTTCCGATATCCCCATAAGTATTTGCCATAGTTCCCAAAAAGTATTTCCCCAATAGCTCTTAAATTAGGCCTTTGATCCCTGAATCCCTGAAAGTAATGACCAATGTTCCCCAGATCCCTAAAAGTAATTGGTCATGTTCCTCATCTCCAAAACCCCTTAGCTCTCAAAAAAAGGGGGTCAAGTATGACATGGTGATGGTGAAGGTGAAGAAATGATCCTGGAACAGCTGTCGAGGTAACGGATGCCCAATACGGGTATTACTCTCACAGAAGTGTCCAACGAATACGGGTTTTAAGGGAATATATTATCAGGATTTTTAAAAAAAATAAAATTTGCTTAAAACATTTTTCCAATACACCATGCCTATATATACTGACTGACCCCGTATTGCATTTTAACATGTCAAAATAATATATAAAAAAGGACTTTCCTATCTAGGTCAAACTGAAATAGATTTTTCGCTTAAATGTGCAAATGATGTTTTGTGACGTATTAAATGAGTCAGGTGATTTCATTTCGATTTTAATTTTATCTATTATACATAGGATCGATCGAGGATTTCAGTTAAGAGGGGCGCAACAAAAAATCTGAACGGGCATACATGTTTTTCAGTAAAAATATAGTTATTAAAATAAAATAAAGAACTGTAGGGGGTGTGTGTGTGGGGGGGTCGTACGCCGGTTTTTAAAAGTAGATCCGCCATTGATACAGGCTAACACGTAAATTATTTCATATTAGAAAGAGTCCGAATGACGTTAAGTAGTAAAGAGTAATGAGTAGCAAAGAGGCCATTGAATGACGATGTGAAGGTATCTAAAATGCTCTCTATTTTTATAATGTGGATTTCGTTTAAAGTTAACCACTCCGATTTAAATAGTTATGTTGTCACATGTTGGTAGATTTTACATACTAAGCCATTCGAATTGTATTAATCAATGATAATGCAAAGTATTTGAACCATTTTTTGAAAAAAAAGAAAAGGTTTAAGACATATATAGCCTTTTTTGCTGATATGCTCCCTTTAACATCACATGTATTATTCTGGTTATCTAAATATAGACAACCTTAATTTCAATATTATATTATGCGCTATTAGAGGACAAATTAACCGACTTATTAAGATAATAAACCATTTATTACGCAATTACCTATTTTTAATTAAAAATGCGTTACCGTTTATTGATGCGGCTACTCTGCGGCTACTTTCACACAAACTTTTATAACTCAATTTAGATAATAATATTTTATGTAGACAACGAAAATAACCATACGTATGATAAAACGAAACGTGAAATGTCAACTAAGTCTTAGTTCATCGACTGGAAACTTAATCGAAAGACACCGCTATTGAAATGATAATTGATGGTGCGTGCAGCAGGTGAATCCCTTACCACAAATACGCGTCGGCAACATCAATCTAAATGTGGTTTAAAATTTGTTTTTGTTTTTCTTAAAAAAAAAACAACATACGTGCATGCGATGTTTGTATACTGGCGGGATAATTAGCCGTTCAAGATCGTGATCTGTTACCCAAGCAGGATATTGACTTATCAGAATGAACTATTCACACAATGCCCTTTTGTACGCCACAACCGGAAGCAGAAGAAATGTTGTCCGGAAATATCAAGTTTAGGTTTCGAATATTTGCGGCGTTTTCTTAAGTCGGTTTCATAGAAAAAATGACTATTCACAAATATTTAGTGCGCAAATGTTGTGGAAATAGTTGGATTTTAAAGAAAAAGAAAAAGAAGAAAACAAGATTTTGAGTTATACAAGCGACAAAAATGTTATTGTTGGATTTTTTTTTATTATTATTAAATTGTTCATCAGTTTTAGTTTAGGCTAATATAACTATTTATATGCGTTTCTTTTTCGTTTCAATATTGTAATATGTAAATTTCTTTTTTTCCAAAATGCACCTGAGATTGCTTAAGTGGTCAAGGCTGTTGTTACTATATATAGAAATGTAGTTTCTGACCAACAACGTCTGACGATTTCCCATTTGAAATAGCACGATGACATTCTATAGGCAAATTACTTTTAAGGTCCTTTACTGAAAATAATTAACATTAATTCTTATTTCTGTCTGGTAAACGAACAAAAAAGACAGTCAGTTTCTGTACACAGGGCTCATCAATATCATGGGTCTCGTGCTGATTGTTAAGTGTATTGGCTGCTCGGCACTCTTGTCATGATGCAAATGTTGTAAACATCAATAATAAACTCTTAGAAATTACCCCTACCCCATCCCCTTCCCCAATATGAGCAGTCCAACACCAGGGCGGCGTTCAGTACCATAAAACGTCATACATGTTTTTTTTTGCTATCTGGTTCCGTAAACGTATCGTTTGATGCGTGCTAGTTTGAGGTTGAGTCAGTGTCCGTTAGCAAACCTTAAATAAACCGAACTGAACGCAGCATAGATACATGGGAAACAATTACGACCAACCGCAAAACGATATAATAATTGTATGCTCTGAATTGTGGGATAGGTGTAGAATGTCCAGCTTTTATCTTTTATAACAGCTCTAAAACGCCAGATGGCAAATAATGGAACATACAACATAATCACTTACTTAACAACCAACCCAGCTTAATATAAAATACTCTTGGTGGCGCGTGTGTAGGTATTATTGGTGTAGGAAGAAACTAGAAAATTCCGAAGAACATACTTTAAACATATGTTATTGCTTTTTTGTATACATGAAGTAGCAAAAGGGTTGGGCAAAAGGGTTATCCAACATTAAAATCGGCCCTTCCCAACAACAAATAGGATACATTGTCACAATTTAAATATACGCTTCCAATGCTGACCTTAAAGAAGAACAAACCTTGCCGACAAGATTACCACGATGTTCTTCGACTCGCTGGGACGTAGATTCGAATCGAGGTTGCATTGTTGAGTAGGTAGTGAGCCGCAAACGAGTTTAACCAGATAGCATTTTTGAACTTTAAATTTGCTTATAAAGTGGTAATATACAACCACATAAAAGCTTCCGCCAATATATCACAGTAATTACCAAGTGTCACCGCCATTAATGTGTGTCTGACTGATCGCCCATCAGCCTACATCATCGGTGATTACGTACGAATTAATTTTGTCTTAACATTTGAAAGAACAATACAACTCGATAACTAGTTTTATCAAAACGTTAAACATTAATACTGATCGCTGGGCTTACGTGTATTTATTATAATTATTGATAAGTCTTGTCTTTATGTGATATTAATCAGCATGTATTTTGTGAATTTATAATTTATTCAAACCTTTATCATCGACGATGAAAACATACATAGCTACGTTGATTCTAGGATGTGTTGGGACAATATGGTGCCAATCAATAATATCGAGAGGTAATTCTAATTTTTCATCATAATACACGTGTTTACTTTCTTGGACAGCGCCTGTTCTAATTGTATATTTGTTAAATAAACGAAAACAACATTTTGTTTTAATCAAATTTGCAGATGGTTAAAATTTTACATTTCAGATATGAGAATAAACTAAATAAACAATAAGATGTATTCGATTTTAAATAATAACTGGTGAACAGCAACATAACTCTATCGCTAATGTTATGCTGAACAAAATATGATTTTGACCCGTGTGTAACAAACGTTTTATTTTAGGACAATAGAAAATGTTTTATTCTAAGCTAGAAGGCAATTACAAAGGTTATAATTAAAGCTAGAAGGCTTTAATAAAGGTTATAAACTAATCTAAGTTACAAAATTATAAAAAAAATATTAAAGTTTAAGCTAGAATGCAATTACAAATGTGTTATTCAAAGCTTGAAGGCAATAACAACGGTTATAATTTAAGCTAGAATGTAATAACAAATATGTTATTCAAAGCTAGAAGGCAATACAAAAAATGTTAATTTAAGGTAGAAGGCAATAACAACGGTTATATTTTAAGCTAGAATGCAATAACAAATGTGTTATTCAAAGCTAGAAGCCAATAACAAAGGTTATAAACTAAGCTAGAAGGCAATAACAAATGTTTTATTAAAAAACTTGAAGGCAATAACAAAGTTTATAATTTAAGCCAGAATGCAATAACAAATGTGTTATTCAAAGCTAGACGGCAATAACAAAGGTTATAATTTAAGGTAGAATGCAATAACAAATGTGTTATTCAAAGCTAGAAGCCAATAACTAAGGGTATAAACTAAGCTAGAAGGCAATAACAAATGTTTTATTAAAAAACTTGAAGGCAATAACAAAGTTTACAATTTAAGCTAGAAGGCAATAACAAAGGTTATATTCTAAAGCTTTTTCATCATAATACACTTGTTTTATTTCTTGGACATCGCCTGTTCTAATTGTATATTTGTTAAATAAACGAAAACAACATTTTGTTTTAATTAAACTTGCAAATGGTAAAACTAAACCTAATAGACAAAAAAATGTGTTTTATTTTAAATAATAACTGGTTAACCGCAACATAAATCCATCACTAATGTTATGCTGAACAAAATATGATTGTTTACCTGTATGCAACAAAAGTTTAATTCTAAGACAGTAGAAAATGTTTTATTTTAAGCTAAGATGCAATGACAAACGTTATAATTCAAGCTAAAGGGCTATAACAAAGGTTATAATTAAAGCTAGAAGGCAATAACAAATGTTATAATTAAAGCTATAATGTAATAACAAATGTGTTATTCTAAGCTAAGATGCAATGACAAACGTTATAATTCAAGCTAGAAGGCTATAACAAAGGTTATAATTAAAGCTAGAAGGCAATAACAAAGGTTATAATTAAAGCTATAATGCAATAACAAATGTTTTTTTCAAAGCTTGAAGGCAATAACTAAGGCTATAATTAAGACTTGATTGCAACAACAAAGGTGTTATTCAAAGTTTGAAGGCAATAACTAAGGTAATTATTTAAGCTAGAATGCAATAACAAATGTGTTATTAAAAGCATGAAATCAATAACAAAGGTTATATCTTAAGCTACAATATAATAACAACTGTGTTATTCAAAGCTTGAAATCAATAACAAAGGTCATAAGTTAAGCGACAATGCAATAACAAATGTGTCATTCAAAGCTTGAAGGCAATAACAAAGGTCATAATTGAAGCTAGAAGGCAATCAAATGTGTGATTCAAAGCTTGAAGTCAATAACAAAGGTCATTATTTAAGCTACAAAGCAATAACAAATTTGTTATTCTAAGCTTGAAAGTAATAATAATGGTTATAATTTAAGTTAGAAGGCAATAACAAGTGTCTTATTCAAAGCTTGAAGGCAATAACAAATGTCATCATTTAAGCTAGAAGGCAATAACAAATGTGTTATTCAAAGCTTGAAGGTAATAACAAAGGTTATAATTTAAGTAAGAAGACAATAACAAATGTGTTATTCAAAGCTTGAAGGCAATAACAGAGGTTATAGTTAAAGCTAGAATGCAATAGTAAATGAGTTATTCAAAGCCTGAAGGCTATAACAAAGGGTCTAATTTAAGTAAGAAGACAATAACAAATGTGTTATTCAAAGCTTGAAGGCTATAACAAAGGGTATACATTAAGCTAGAAGGCAATAATAATGTGTTATTCAAAGCTTGAAGGTAATAACAAACGCTATAATTTAAGCAAGCCGGCAACAACAAAGGATATAATTTAAGCTAGAATGCAATACCAACTGTGTTATTTAAAACTTGAAGGCAATAACAAGAATGCAATTACAAATGTGTTATTCAAAGTTTCAAGGCAAAAACAAAGGTTATAATTTAATGTTATTCAAAGCTACAATGCAATAATAAAGGTTATAATTTAAGCTAGAAGACAATAACCAATGTGATATTTTAGGCTAGAAGGCAATAACAAAGGTTATAATTTAAGCTAAACGGCAATAACATAGGAAATAATTTAAACTAAAATGCAATACCAACTGTGTTATTCAAAGCTTGAAGGCAATAACAAGAAGGCAATAACAAATGTGTTATTCAAAGCTTGAAGGCAACAACAAAGGTTGTAATTTAAGCTAGAATGCAATAACAAATGTGTTATTCAAAGCTTCAATGCAATAGTAAAGGTTATAATTTAAGCTAGAAGACAATAACAATGGTGATATTTTAAGCTAGAAAGGTTATAATTTAAGCTAGAATGCAAATACAAATGTGTTATTCAAAGTTTGAAGGCAATAACAAATGTGTTAATCAAAGTTTGAAGGCAATAACAAATGTATTATTCAAAGCTTCAATGCAATAATAAAGGTTATAATTTAAGCAAGAAAACAATAACAAAGGTGATATTTTAAGCTAGAAGGCAATAACAAAGGTTATACTTTAAGCTAGACGGCAATAACAATATGTTTTTCAATGCTTGAATGCAATAACAAAGGATATACTTTAAACTAGAATGCAATACCAACTGTGTTATTCAAAGCTTGAAGGCAATAACAAATGTTATAATTTAAGCTAGAATGCAAAAACAATGTGTTATTCAAAGTTTGAAGGAAATAACAAATGCTATAATTTAAGCTAAAATGCAATAACAAATGTGTTATTCAAAGACGCTTGAAGGCAATAAAGAAGGTTATAATTTAAGCTAGATTGTAACAATAAATGTGTTATTCAAAGTTTGAAGGCAATATCAAAGGTTATAATTTATGGTAGAATGCAAAACAAATACATTATTCAAAGCTACGATGCAAAAACAAAGGTTATAATTTAAGCTAGAAGGCAACAACAAAAGTGATAGTTTAAACTAGAAGGCAATAACAAAGGTTATTCTAAGCTAGAAGGCAATAACAAAGGTGGTAATCTAAGCTAAAAGTCAATAACACATGCATTATTTTAAACTGGAAGACAGTAGCAAATGTGTAATTCTAAGCCGGAAAACAATAGCAAAGATGTTATTCTAAGCTGGAAGACAGTAGCAAATGTGTTATTCTAAGCTGGAATACAATAACAATTGTGTTATTTTAAGCTGGAAGACGGTAGCAAAGATGTTATTCTAAGCTGGAAGATAATAACAAATGTGTTATTTTAAGCTGGAAAACAGAAGCAAAGATGTTATTCCGAGCTGGAAGACAATAACAGATGTGTTATTCTAAGCTGGACGACAGTAGGAAAGATATTATTCTAAGCTGGAACAAATAACAGATGTGTTATTCTAAGCTGGAAAACAGTAGCAAAGATGTTATTCTAAGCTGGAAGACAATAACAAAGATGTTATTTTAAGCTGGAAGACAATAACAAATGAGTTATTTTAAGCTGGATGTCAGTCACAAATGTTTTTTTTTTTTTGCTTTTTGGCTATTTTTTGAAGTTTTTTTTTTTCTTAATCGGTAAAGGGGGTAATCCAAACACCGATACTGCCGCCTGTGAGCTAAGGTAGTAGCAAAGGTTTTACTCTAACTTGGAAGACAATAACAAAGGTTTTATTGTAATCTAAAAGACAATAAGAACGGTTTTATTCTAATCGGGTAGCCAATATCAACGGAATACGGCAGCAGTGGTACCATTTTAGATTAAAACCGAATATAAAGGCACAGTCATCTACAATAGTTCACCACCTTTATTGTACATAACGAAACACACTCATCAATTGTTATATGGTTCAAGTAGACATCTTGACATTAGCAATGTCCTAAAATGTAATCAAACAACAACAAATCTTGCCATTTTTAACTTTAAAACTGTATTTTACACGCGTAGTATGTTTTGGTCTCATAATCGTGGCCAAGCAGGCTAAAAATAAATCTGAAGGTCAGCTACGTCACACCTTTTTGGTCGTCTGGTCCAAACAATTAATTTGAAAGAAAAATACCAATTACTTGTGGAAGGCCGGGGATTCTACTCAAACTTTGTGTTTTTGTATCTGAGATAAAAACTGGATGCCATAATATACAACCTTAGTCTGTAGTACGGACCCAGCCTTCCCGGTTAGGTCAGTTTAAAAGCGTTGTTGGAAAAGCCACATTTGAGCACGTTGATTGGTCAGTTTGCTCCTGGGAAACGACGTCTTTAATTGCTATGAATTGTGGGACAAGCATAAAATTTCCTGTTATTGCATTGGTGGTTAAAAGATTCGGCAAATCTGATCACCTCGGCCTTTATGCTACGCAATAGACGGGGAAACACGGAAATACCCGATGTTTCACGATTGCTGATTCGGAAGATATCAGGTTCTAGGATAGACTATATAGAACCTCTATTTTGTTGACAATGACGTCACATCCCACAATAAATGGGTCTTTACGATGATCGAGTCTATAACCACAGACGTACAAGGTGGCCATAATGCAAAGGATATCGTTGTTGTTAATTAAGGAAGTCAATATAAAGTTTATGTTACTTACAGTTTCCAATATCGGCAAGTAGACAACAGTTTAATTTCAAATAAATACACGGTTATTTAATGATGATTGATCTTACTATGTACATTACGGTAAATATGTTAATGATCGCAATGAACGTGATGTTTACTGTTCTAGATGTTTATTTTCTTATCATAGTTAGCCGGCTATTGACTTCATTTTTACTGCAAACAGAAAAATGTACAATTTTGGTATTACTGTAATAATTGAGTGCTTACTCGATTAAACAAAGACTTAATTAATAACACTTACTTTGTTTTATGCTGAATAAAATATGTTGTTGTTGTTGCTGCTACTGTTGCTGTTTCTGCTGCTGTTTCTGTTGATGTTGCTGCTGATGTTGTTGATGTTGATGCTTTGCTGATTGTGTTGCCATTGTTGCTGTTGTTATTTTTGTGTTGTTGCTGATGTTGTTCCTGTTTCTGCTATTGTTGCTGCTGCTGTTGTTGCTTATGATGATGTTGCTGGTGATGTTACTGTTATTGTTAATGTTGTTGATTCTGCTGCTGAAGATGATGATGCTGCTGATGCTGCTGATGCTACTGATGTAGATGTTACCGTAACACTGCATCTAAACCAGAAAAATAGCAAATCTTAAGAGGCAAAAATAGAAATTAATACTCAGTAATTGGCCAATATCAGGTAATGCTAAAACATTAACGAATAAAACAGAAAATGAAGACATGTGTATCAACGAATTTCTCATAAATAAGAAAAACCACAAGGATGGAATCAATCATAAACTTCGAATAGGGTCTTCCTCTTTGTGATTCAATAAACTTTCCATCATTTACTGAACAGAAAGTTATAGGTGATGCATCTTTAAGTCTGCCTTATCGGATGTAGTTTGGTGTCGTACACGTATTTGACATTTTTCGCTTAATAACATATTAATAAAGTGTACATAAACAGTAAAAATATGCAATTTGACCCTATTTTAAGCCATTTTACGTAAAAATATCATGTTTTTTAACAGTGAAGGCATTCTTGCCACAAGGCAATATTTACACGTATTATTAAGAGTGTAACAGACAGTTATCAGAACAAATATCATAATGTGGCAAGGATGCCTCTATAATAAAAAAATATCTAAATGCCAAAAATAGGACAAAATTGAGGGAAATGAGCATTTTCTTAATTTTAACTGTCTTTGGGGTTATTCTATGAATAGAAAAACATAAAGTTAAAAGATAAAATATACATATTTTAAAAGAATAATGTATATATAATACAAATACACATAGCTTTGCTGAAAAATACGTATTTAAAAGAAATGCATTTTGTAGTCTATCCCAGAACCTAATATCTCCCAAATAAGGTCCATAAACGCCTTTAGAAAGACAGGGAATTGTATGCCTGTCCCACAATTCATAGCAATTGAACGCTTACTAAACTGTGACGGCATTCAAACGTTCAGTTGAAGCGACTGACCAATCAACGTGCTCAAATGCGGCTTTCCCAACATTGCTATTTGACGGACCTAATCAGGCGAGCTCGGTCTGTACTACAGACTACATCGAACAGCCACTATGACAATCCTTTGATATATAGCAAAGGCATAATTAATAACATTATACATGTTGTATTAATAGCACAAGTATGCACAAAATAAACATATATCTTAGCAAACTGTGCTTTCTGAATATGAAAAAGCGTCTGTTTGAAAGTCGACGAAGTATTGACTTAATTTCAGAAAGCAACAATGGTGTATTATATAATTGTTTCTTTTTTATTTTCAGCCCGAAGTCCTGATATGGGCGTATCCAACATTTTAAAACAAACTGACAATCTTATGTTGCAAATATCAAACATAGAAAGCAACGCGTCACCTGGTGGTAACCCGACTGCTAATATTCCGCGTGCAACTGATCCGCTTCCAAACACGGTGCCACATGACCAAAGCAATCCAGCATCCCAAGAAACGCATGGTCGACACGACAACAATAATCGTCATCGGCCTCGTAATCGCCAATGTCAACAAACGCATGTCGACATCCCAAATCAGCATGGAAACACTAATGCGTTTCCAGTTATACATCGGGTTAATGACCCTAATTGTCTTCAAGAAACGCATGGCAATATGCCAAACCAACACGATCAAGGTCACGGTCAAGAAACACATGTCGATATACCAAGCCAGCACAATCAAGGTCACGGTCAAGAAACGCATGGTCGGCACGACAACAATAATCGTCATCGGCCTCGTAATCGCCAATGTCAACAAACGCATGTCGACATGACAAATCAGCATGGAAACACTAATGCATTTCCAGTTATACATCGGGTAAATGACCCTAATTGTCTTCAAGAAACGCATGGCAATATGCCAAACCAACACGATCAAGGTCACGGTCAAGAAACACATGTTGATATACCAAGCCAGCACAATCAAGGTCACGGTCAAGAAACGCATGGTCGGCACGGCAACAACAATCGTCATCGGTCTCGTAATCGCCAATGTCAACAAACGCATGTCGACATGACAAATCAGCATGGAAACACTAATGCGTTTCCAGTTATACATCGGGTAAATGACCCTAATTGTCTCCAAGAAACCTCGCCGTCGGTTAACGATAAGGGTCCCAGCAATGTAAATATACAAAGGGGTATTTTCGGAGGGTCAGTAGTGCATCGTGACCAGTCGGAGCCACCCGTAAATGTGGACACTTATGTAAATTTGGCTATACAGCCAAACAGACATATACCTTCAAGCAGTGCTTTGGTGGGTTCTAATTTGGCAGGCAGTTCTCCAGTTAGTGGTCTTGTACCTAGTGATGGAATAAGTAACCAAGGAAACACAGACGGCAACATAGCAAGCGCGATTGCACCCGACGTACCGCCACCAGATGTACTTAGAGACATTATGAACAGCAGAATTAGCAATGTACCGAGAAGTGATGGAATAAATAACCAAGGAAACATAGACAACATCGCAAGTAGAACTGCACCCGACGTGCTGCCACCAGGTGCACAAACAGACATAATGGCCAGCAGAATTAACAATGTACCAATAAGTGCTGGAACAAGTCACCAAGGAATCACAGACGACAACTTAGCAAGCGCGATGGCACCCGACGTACCACCGCCAGATGTACTAAGAGATATGATGAACAGCAGAAGTAGCAATGTACCAAGAAGTGATGGAATACGTAACCAAGGAAACATAGACAACAACTTAGCAAGCGTGATGGCACCCGACGTACCACCGCCAGATGTACTAAGAGACATGATGAACAGCAGAAGTAGCAATGTACCAAGAAGTGATGGAATACGTAACCAAGGAAACATAGACAACAACTTAGCAAGCGTGATGGCACCCGACGTACCACCGCCAGATGTACTAAGAGACATGATGAACAGCAGAAGTAGCAATGTACCAGATACACAGAGTACGGGAGAACATCCGGGAACGCCGCATGTTCCCGTACCAGGAAATGGCAGACGACATGTGCCTGACAACACTCACAATATTGAAATTATTCCGTCATCAGAACCACAACCAACTGTAATTGGATATCCTACTGAACACGTTGAGAGAATCGGAGTACCTCCAGGAACATTGAATGTCCCCGTACCCACTAGAAGACGTCCACGTGGCAATAGAAACAACAGGGGAATCATCCCGATGATAGATGGGCCGCAATCAAATATTATTTCAGATATAATGAGAAACGTCCATGCCAATATTCCAGGTATGCCCGGTCCGCCGCCTGGATTACATACAGGGTTAGTGGGAATCGGTCCGGGAAGCGGGCATCCATTTCCCGGACCGATAAGGCCAATCATTGGCATGCATGGGCCTATGGAGGCGTTCTTATCACCAGGTGGAAGAAGAGGTAGAAGAGGCCGAAGAAGGTGGATGGGAGGAAGGAGGGGAGGAAGGAGGGGTAGAAGGGGTCGCAGGGGGCGTGGTAGAAGGGGATGGCGAGGAGGTCGAGGACATACCGATACCACAGGCTATCATGGTCCTGAAAGAAATGGCAATGACCGACAGCGTGGTCCAGAGTTTCCAGGTGACGTTGGCAGACAAAATAGGGGTGGGGGTGGGGGTGGGGGTCTGCTTGGTTCCTTAATGAGGGCAGCGGTGCAGTCAGTCACCGGTAATCATAGACACGGGGCTCGTAGACCTGCAGGTATTGCAGACAGCATACTTGGGCTTGCACTGGGAAAGTAAATCGCCCCAACCACAATGCGTTGTACACCGAGGTCAGGGGGTCAAACTATTTGTTCAAATGGAATGATTATCAAAATCTTGATCGGTAACCATTCCATAAGACAATTTGTTTCAATCATTTGCCTCACTGGAAATAAATACGGTTTTATTAATATAAAAGATAATCTAGTTTGAAGCATTTTGTTTTCGGTATTTAAGCATAGCACCACTATTGAAAACAGGAAATTCTTCCGTGGTGAAGTCACACACAGGCGGTTATAAAAAAAATCTTCTTTAAAACTGCATTTTAATGCTCATTTTTGGGTATGAATACGTGATTTCTGAGGTCTACTTTCACTTTGTCAACAGTGTAACTATAGAAAAAAGAAAATAAATTTAATGGTGTGCTGACACCTTTAACTGTGTAACTCTTCTATATGGAAGGTAAATGAGGTTATGGTAAGTGTAAGTTTTAACACGAATTCTGAACGACAAAACTGAATATCAAGCCAACTTCAGTCTGCCAAGAAATCTAAAGAATTTTGTTTCTGCTAATGTTATCATTATGTTTTAAGCCGAGCTTTATGCCAAAAGCATAATCCTGCTTATGTCGTCGTGTTCAAGATTTGCAGAGTTTATCACTGCCAAAATCATCATACACGACTGGAACTACTTTTTATTCCTCGAATTTCAATTTTTTTTCATGTATTTTATGTATGCACGCAGAAAAAAACATTAAACATATATAGTGGACATTGCATTATGTTATTTAAAAAACAACAACGCTACAATGATATCAGTCGAATTACAAAGGAGTATTGATAATCATTAAAGACATACTAACAGTACTTTGAAGTATGTTGATCATTTAACGTAAATCGTAGAAAAGATATAGACTGAATAATTCACTAAAAAAACTATCGACTTAAAACATACCACATAGAGGCAAACATGAGTCAAATTGACAATAATGTTGTGCTATGGGGTATAGTGTTGCTTTCAGCACTGTTTTAGTTGTATCGAGACGGTGTCTACTGGCGGCAGTATTCTAAGCGCTGCCACACTAGAGTATCATGCCGCTGACACATGATATAGTATCCCAACCAGCAACATTATACTGACACCCGATCGACAAGACCGAGAACTATCCTCTAATTGCTGAAACGCAAAAGTTAAATTTGGTGTTTATAGACGACGCCGACGACGACGCCAAGGTCCGTGGCAATAACTCTCCTGGACATTCGTCCCGGTGAGCGAAAAAAAACAAGTGTTAAAACTTTAAAAAATATTTAAAACAGTAAAATTACACTCTACCACATTTACAGTCAACACAATAAAATAAATGACTTGTTTAACATGTATGGTTTCATAATAATGTTGTTCACATTTATTTAATCTTAACTATAGACCAAGAATTTATATAAGTCCTTGTATAGACTTATACTTTTATAGAATAATTGTGTTCATAACATTCTCGCACATATATGGCCCAAAATGTGCAACCTAATATACTTCCAACAAAATGTCGTCACCAGGTTTCGGTCACATGATTGGATGACGTAATGTGTCAAACTAAAAATGAGGCTGTAGTGGTGCAGATAAACGAAAGTAGATAAAACTGCACTAACCTCTCACACGAGTGAACATTTCTCAGTGGATGTGTTTAAAATGTAGAACAAGTAAGTTTATGTCTGGTTGTTCACAAATAATTATCTCCATATATATAATTTATAAGATGTTGATAATACTTTCATGTCTTTATCATCGTAATCGTTATTTGACAATTTAAACATTATCATTATTGATCTTTTTTATTTTGATCCCCTGAAGAAGGAATATATATTCCGAAAGTGCTCGTTTTTTTAAATATTTTTCAAAGAATTCAGTATTGTAGTTTATTATCTCTCTCATATATATGGAGATAATTATTTGTGAACAACCAGATATAAATGTACAGACCAGACTACGGCGAGTGCACCTAGCTACAATGCAAACCACAGACACAATATCATGGCATCAAACATACCAATAGATTTGGTATCAACCATGACTTATATAATATGGTTTTACATGCAACACATCTGGACTCGACGGACAATTTGCATACATGAACTGATAGATTTACATGAGTAGGATCCATTTAAGCATTCATGATTACTCACATACTATTTAAAGTTCAGACATAGAAACTCGTTTGATCATGAAGATACAGCGAAATTAAGTGTATTTATTTCATAAAGGGATATAATTGAAATCACAACACCGGAATTTCCGATTTATACATTGTAAAAAGATCCCAAAAATCATATAGCAAGATAAGTTTGTCAGTTGGGTATTTTGAAATGAAGTTTAGCATGATTAATAATTTGGTTCCGCAAATCTTTTCTTATCACAAAATTAACAGAAGAATACTGGATAGTATAAAACACAATGACACATATTTCATTACTATTAAAAAGGTTACACTGACCGATGTCGCCAATATTTATATATTTATTAGATCTTAGCAGTAAAACTTTACCTACATATCGAACATCATATACTACGGATATTCTGTTCAATAACTAATATTGTATCTTATCTCTGTAGTCAAGGAATTTCATATATTCCTTGCTGTTTTAAATATGAAATCGCGGCCCGCGATAAAGGGACTCATTGATCAGTATCGGGTTATGCTAAAACATTGACGAATAAAACGGAAAATGCCAACCTGTGTATTGACGAATGTCTCACAAATAAGATGTATCACACTGACGCAAGCATCCATTATCTTGAAACTTTCCTTTTTGTTATTCAATAAACTTCCTATCATTTAGTGAACATGAAGTTATATGTGCTGCATCTTGAAATGTTCTTTAAATAAAAATAAAATGAATAAATACTCGTGGCCTTTAAAAACTATAACATGTATAAAATGTGAACTTCCACCGCGTACGAAGGACTATCCCGTACTTTTCTATAAGGGGGGGGGGGGGGGGGGGGGGGGCGAATTTGTTTTATACTCACTATTTTTCTTACTGCATACTTCCAAGATGTAACTAAGTATATTGTCTTCCATCGGAAGTTCATTTCTACCATGCAGCTATCACCACAAAAGACGCAATTCGAGAAATCGAGAGTGTTTACTTGTAACGAAATCCATATTCACTAAATGGCACCTTCTTTTGTTTTGTTTTTTTCTATGATATCACGCTGTGTTTTCATGAATTTTACTGTCAGTACTGTTTTCACCACCAAGTATTTCCAAATTACACTTGATTCGTCCATTCAATACCTCCTCGTTTTGAAATTCATATGTGTACGACAATATATGAGGGTTTTCGTCAACTTTATGCCATAAACGAATAGATGCGTTCCCAGTATGGAAAAAACAAATATACATATTGTCAGTTACAACACGTGTACGTTAATAAACAAAACTGTGTATTTGTGAAACTATAACAGTTAAAGTGCTTCATTGAATAAAAAATCAGCATAGTGTGTCCTTTATTATGATTTTTCCTTTCCCGGTAAAATGCCTTACAGAAAAAAATAAGCCATTTCCTTAAATAAGCGGTCACAACCACAGAAGCGGAAATTTATTTCACCCTCACCTCTAGTCTCATTTAATCGCCGTAATAGGGGTGAGACTAGCCACATTACGTATCATTTCCATCCGAACAAAACCAAGTGGAAAATTAAACCACATACATACGTCTTTTTCGAAGGCAAATATTGCGTTAACAATCGTTAATTCCTTAAAACATTGATTTATATTGATAAAATAATGAATAATAAATGCGGGCAATAACTTAGGTATTGATTTAAGCTAGAATGCAATAACAAATGTGTTATTAAAAGCTTGAAGGCAATAACAAAGGCTATATTTTAAGCTAGAATACAATAACAAATCTGTTATGCAAAGCTTGAAGTCAATAACAAAGGTTATAATTTAAGCAAGAAGGCAATTACAAATGTGTTATTCAACGCAGCTTGAAGTCAATAACAAAGGTCATAATTTAAGCTACAAGGCAATTACAAATGTGTTATTCAACGCAGCTTGAAGTCAATAACAAAGGTCATAATTAAAGCTACAAGGCAATTACAAATGTGTTATTTCAAGCTAAAAGGAAATAATGATGATTGATATACGACATTATGTCTCACTATCATTTGTCTCTCACCACTGATTCAAATGGGAAAGTTATCAATTACTTGTGGAGATGGGTGTGCTCGAGTACTAGTTAACCTTTCAGCATCCCAGGAAACAGTGGTTAGGTTAACTGATCATATGTTAGCCTTCGATGGCATAAAATAACGCTAAATATTCAATCAATCAATTCAATCTTTCTTGAACCATCTAGATAGAGTTTAACAATTAATGGTATATACAGCAGTAAGCCCGGACACATGTAATGGTTCGGATATACTTTTTTCGTTTTTGAGTAGTTTTACTCTCTGCCATTCTAGTTTATTACGTGCAAATAAGGCTTTTCTGCAAACTTACATGAATAACTATTGATATTGTCATAATAATAATAATAATAATAATGCGGTGAATAATTCTAATTTCACAATTTTGTTTCGCTGTTTTCTTAGTATATTTGCAGCAAGAGTCTGTAACAAAATAAGAAATACAACTACACAACAAATAAGCAATGAGAATATATAATAACAAATAATTTTTTATATAGTATACTCTACCGGAAAACGCATTATGAGAAATGATGTAGCTAAAATCAGAGATCGTTACTAATAGACGACAGTAAGAACATAGAGCTGAACCTATCAGAAATCAGACTGGACTAATAAGGCTAAAGGTTGCAAGAGCGAATATCGAAATCCACAATTAATATGGACTCACACCGATATTTCAAGAGTAAAACTTTAGAAGAGAGATTCTTCCTTCCGAGTACATACTGAAATGGAAGAACAAGTAGATACGAGAAGACAGCGAGACGACAGAAAAAGGCGTTCAGTCCTCCACGACCGGTGACTGAACAATTGAAAAAGGCAACCACATCAGCTTGAGATGGGTTGACCCCACGTAAATGAGGATTTTAAAATTAGGCTTTTCGCTATACTACCAAACCGCCAAAATATAGGGGACACTATGTACGGATTTTAACGTCTTTTATATACACCTGCAAAATCTTTCAGGTAGTTACAAAAATTTGCATATATGTATACGTATATTAAACGTATGAATTAATTCTACTTCCGGTCAACTAGAATGACGCCCCTTTCAAGACTAACACCTTTAAAACGGTTTAAATGACCCTACGTAAATGGGACCCATAATAGCTCAGTGGTCTAGGACGTTAATTTGTCATCCAGAAAGTCGTGTGTTCAAACTGCAGTCAAGGTAAAGAAAAAAAAAAGATTTTTTTTATACCATTTTTATTTGTCGTTTAAGCAATTTACTTGTATCAACCAGTCTGACGATGTAAAAGAAACAAATAATTATGACATAGGACATACATAACTTATTTACGTTTATTATAAGAATATCAATGTCCATGGTATTTAGGAACCATTAGCTGGTGCCCAACAGCATCGGCTGAGTAAACTACATAATAATTATGGTTTCTTTTTTATGCCATCGAGGGTTGACAGATGATCAGTTGACTTTACCACTCTTTTCTGTGATTCTGGGAGGTTAACCAGTTTTCGAGAATACCTATCTCCGCAAGTAACTGATAACTCTTTACTTGACAGATGTGAGAGACGAATGACAATGAGACGCAATGTCGTGTATCAATCATCACGGAGACTGTGGCCGGGTGAGGATTTGAACTCACCACCCGGCCAAGATTAATAGTCAAACGTACTACCGACTGAGCTAACCGGTCCCGGGTTAACGAAAAGAAGTGTTGTCAAATCAACCAATCGATGAATTGGGCAGGGTTAGCGGTTAACAATACACAATATATGAAACTACCCAGGAGGAATATTCTCGGCCCTTCTTAACTCGGCAACAACACTGCTGTTCCTTACGCATTTATATATTTAGAAAATGTGTTAGTTGTATGTACATGTAGATATACGATGGTTCTACACGGAATCGTTCTGAGAACTTCCTAGTTCTATTCGGAGTCATTCTGATGACTTCCTAGTTTTATTCGGATTCATTCTGAGGACTTCCTAGTTCTATTTGGATTAATTCTGAGGACTTTCTAGTTCTACTCGGATTCATTCTGAGGACTTTCTAGTTGTACTCTGATGAGGCCCTCCCAGAGGGGGTCCCTGTTCTCTGGATCTCTTAAAGTAATGCCTATTGTTCTCCAGATCTCCAAAAGTATTTTCCAAAGTTCCCCAAAAGTATTTTCCATGTTCCCCAGATCTCTAAAAGTATTTCCACTGTTCCCTAGATCTCCAAAAGTTTTAAACATAGTTCCCTGAAAGTACCAAATAGTGTTTCCTTAAGTAAAACGTCTACTATAATATTCTCTATTATTATTTACACATCATCATAATAAGCAAAATCCATGTACTTTCTTCTTTGTCTTGTTTGAAATATCTATGGTCTATGGCTTGAACTTTCAGAGAAAAAGATGTTTTTAAGTTTCTTTAAAAATGTGCTTGTAAGCCCTGTGGCAGGGAACATTTGTGGTTCAATCACGCTGTTTCAAGAACTTCGAGAGTTTGTGATTATACAAATACTGTACGAGTTTGGATAAGATTCTTTGAAAAATGTGGGGGATGCTATAGCTTCTACAAGAAAAAGGTTAACGGATAGACGACGGACACTATACCACAACATAAGCCCTGCTGGCCTTTGGCAAGTAGAGCCAAAAAAGATATCGATGGAAGGACAGAAAAGACAAAAAAAAAATGAATAGCTGAACGGTTAATTTACAAAAGGCAATAAATACACATAAATAATTGACTTTATTGTGTAAACACGATCTGTTTAAAAAAAAATGTAGATGCCGGCTGGGATTGAACACTAGTTCTTACGATCCAAAATCGACGATATTAACCACTGCACTATTCTGCCTTTAATCAGCAGTAATGTAAATATATCTTTGTTCGGAATTACCACCCAAAATTTATTTTGGGTACATGAAGTTGTGCAGGGGCCCAGACTAACACGTAAGAAACGTCCAAAGCTGTCAAAAGCTGTTTCAATCATTCGACATCTCATTTTAAATGTAAATTATGATCAAGTATAAAAATTATACATAGTATCAGTGACTTAATTACAGAGACTGGCAGGCTAATAGCAATATAATGTCCACGACATTTTTAGTAGTTCTGTAATTAACTCTTCGAATCTTGGTCCGAATTTAGTAATTTTGGTGCCAAAGTAAAGCTGATAAAAATGATGATCAACTCCAAATTTCAATTACATTTAATATTTTTCTTGATTTTTTAATTATTTCGGATTGAAATCGAAATATGTTGAAATTTCACGAAAAAAAAAAGATTTACAAACAAAAAACGGTAGTCTTGATTTAACAAATACCATGTACGTTTAAACAAAACCATAGAAATATAAGGTAAAAAGATGAAGCAATAAGTTTTCAATCGGTGGCTAAAGTTTCATATTGATATTTATTGAAGTCGTTTTTTTCTTATTTCTTATTTCAAAAATGAGCTAAAAAGTACACGCCTGATTTGGTAGTAAACAGCGTGGAATATGGCTTCAATAAAAGTCAAATACAACCACATTGCGTCATACATGTTACTACGTGTATACGCAAACAAGGTGAGAATGTCGATATGACGTCATCAAAACGAAATATATTATACTGTTTTAATTTTAAGTCTTGGTCATCTGCGACGGTTTCTTTTCTAAATGAGTAACGTCTTGAACATTATTCTTTGAAAACAATTAACTGTAGTCTGATGGTTGATTCAAATAATAGAGCTACCTTGGCGTTTCGCTTAGTTTTAGAAAAGCAAACATCGAAGATAACGAAGAAAATATTTGTATTTACCGTACTGGGCATCAAACGCATCCATTCATTTATGGCATACAGTTGACGAAATATAGCATTAACATTTACAGCTCATTCACTCACAGTTACTTCCGGGAACAATTAACATTCAGACTGCAACTATTTTTTTTAAACAACAGGCTTTGTTTGTTTGTTGTTTCGTTTGATGTGTTTGATGGGGATTTTGCTGTTGTTTTTGTGGGTGATAAGTAAATTCTGTCCAGTCCCGCCCTTCCACCAGCTTCCACGTCCATGAACGCGATTGAAATGTAAAAAAAGGTTATGCCAGTGTCTTTTGACCAGCATACAAAGGGAAATCAATACGTTTATTTATTAACCAAGAAAGTGTGGCATTGCGCTCCCTTTAATTGAGATTATACCGCGCACGAAATGTGTGTGTGTGTGTGTGTGTGTGTGTGTGTGTGTGTGTGAAGGGTAAAATTAACATTTTCAAAATTATATATACATGCAACAACATTAATTCTATCATTACATTTACATGAAAATGAGGGGGAAATACAAATTTTGTAACAGTTAGTGTCGTAGGTGCGTTTAGGTGTATATTTCTTATGTTTTTAGGGCTGATTATCCTTAATATTAACCTTGAATTCACTGTTTTATGACCAAATAAATTGATAAAATTATGTTAAATATTTGGATCATATTCAATGATTTTTGTTGCGAATTTATAGATTACCCCCTCTGGCGGTCCGATTTTTATTACATTTTTGGCATTTTTATTTTTTTCGATTTCTCAGAAAATTATGTAACGGTTTAATTGCTCAAGACTGTGCAATCGGTAATTACCAGCGTCACATAACGCGGTAGGTATATAAAATTCATTGTTATAATTTGTTATGATATAGTCTTTTACTAGGTCTCCTTCTTCTTCTTCTTCTTCTTATTTCTTCTTCTTCTTCTTTTTCTTCTTCTTCAATAAACAACACTCCTTCGTAAATGAAGACTGCGCCGACGCCATAAAATGGTTTAGAATTGTTAGTTATGATCCTTGCAGTTTAAACTGCAGAAATGACTTTAAAATATTAAAGAAATGAAATAATAAAGTTTGTGTCAGATGTAGCCTGGAAAATATACAAGCATACTGATGGAAAGTGATTTATTAGATGTTACAATTTACAAACCGTATAACAAAACACATAAGACAGGATAGTATTCTGTTTTAACTAACTTTTATTTACAATGTTAAAATATATTTCACAGTTCAGTTTCCAAGGTGATAACTATTTGTATACATTTCAAAGAAGATTAAATGCTGTATTTCAAAGATAGTTCAATCTCCAAGATAATCTACATAAATGTACCTGAAATTCAATCTCCAATTTAACATGTCCAAGCTGATCTTAAGAAATAGTTGAGTCTTCTAAATTAAATTAGTGGTAGTGGTATTTTTTTAAATCATAGTAAAGTCTTCAAGTTCAATTACCTTTAAGAAAAAATCATATAAAAGTATAAATTTGAAAAAAAAGAAAAAAAAAAGTTTATATATTTCATATATAAATGTTCAATAATCTCAAGGTGATCCATATATATTTTCCGTGAAAAGGTTCCGATCGATATTTCCAAGCTGACGAATACATTTTAGATACATGACAACATGCGTAGACTAAGCATAGAATCCATTATTCATCCTCATTACAGCCTAGATCTCACGAAAAAAAAAACTTATGGACATGTACAACGGGGTCACTATAGGAGTTTCTACTATTTAAATAACCCGGCATACAAGATACATGTAATAAGATTGAAGTTTGAAGCGAAGATAACGATATTCAATTAAGTAAGGAAAGAATAAAGATAACACGAATGAGGTATAGAACGCAATCAAGTTAACAAGATTGAAGTATTAATTGAAAAACAGTAACAAAGATTACAAGAACAAAGTAAGTATGGAAAGTAAAACCAGATTACAAGAATTGAGTTTCATATGAAGTAAGTAAGGAAAACAAGATTGGAGTATAAACTCAGCATGGAAAGAATCAAAGATAAAAAGATTGGAGTAAGTATGGAAAGAATGAATAAAAATTGGTTTTAGATACCAGGAAACACAGTATGAGTATTGTGATCTAGTATAAATTTTTGAAGAAAAAGAAGTCAACCTTAGTAGTTGTTAAGAAATATGTAAGAAAATAGGAAAGGTTCTTAATCCTCCACGACCGGTGATTAAGGAATTGTAAGAATGCAACCATGCTTTAGGTTGACCTCCTGCGCGAGGATTTCAAATATGGGCTATTCACCTAACTGGTAAACCGCTAACAACTTAAGTAACGATCGAAGTTTATATTTTTATGTCTTTTATACACCCAAGATAAAACGTTTATCATGTTATAAACATTTACATAATATAAACATACAGTGATAACAAATTATGTTTATTTAGTCAGTATATTAATGAATAAATGTTTTATCTTTTGTTATATTTTCTGCACTGATAGTTTAACCATTATACACAAGAAAAAGGGACATAATATGTGCGTTCTTTTATTGAAATAGCTATTGATATAATTCATAATCCATTGCCAAAGGCACATTCACGGATATTGTACTCGCGATCTGGTTACGACCACGTCTAATTTAGAAGCCATATATACACATGTTTTTATTGCCCGTTGTCAGATGGAATTTTGTGTTGCAAGTGTTATAACTGGAATCGTGGAACTCACACAGCGTTGCTTTGTGAATAGATGCCGCTCAAACGCAGGGGCAAAGATTGGCTGAAAATGGTGAGGAGGCACAGTTGTAGGGGGGTAATTTCTCTTATATAGATTTAGTAACGTAGGCCCCACCTCTAATGCGAAACGTGAGACCCAGGGACATGTAATTCACATTTTTATAAAGGACCCATATACGTCCATAATCATGTCCACCTTTTGTTTCCCAGTGCTTCCTTTATTGAGCGGAAGATTTTCAATGAATTTGGCCGTTTTAGCCCTGGCCCCAATGCCCAAGGGGTATGGGGATCATGCAATTCACAATTTTGATTCACCCTTAGGTTAAAGCTGCATACAACATATCATTATGATTGAGCTTACGGTTTTTTGAGAAGAAGTCGAAATGTCAATTGTTTACGGACGCACGGCCGACGACGGCGGACAAAAGGTGATTGCAAAAGGCTTTTTGGAGCCAAAGTCTCAGGTGACCTAATTACCCGTTTCACATGCAGACTCTAAATTTCTGTGTTTTTTTTTGTTTTTTTTTATTTGAAAAGATAAAAAAATGTGTCAAGTGCATTTTAATTTCAGCAGTTTTTTTGTATTTAAATGATAGAAAAACTCCATCGAAATATCACAGCATCTTAGTAGAGCGTCCGACTAGCATGCGGAAGGTCGTGGGTTCGATCCCAGGCGGGTTATATCAAAGACTTAACTGACCTATTGGCTGAATCAACCGATCAGAAACTTTAAGAGAATCCCATGTCGGAAGTTGTCAAAACGGTTGGTGTTAGAGTCTTCTGAAATACAATGGAAATAGCCAATATAGTCACTTTGTTTGATTCAACCGATAAGAAACCCAGTCACATTATGCTGATACCGGGCCCACCAGACCTAGAAATATCCGCTTACTGTTGAGCGTCAAGCGAGGATGATTCTACTTCCCATGTTCAAATCTTTGTTGACTCGGCTGGGGATCGAACCCACGACCCTCCATATGCGAGGCGAACGCTCTATCCCTAGTAGGGCCGTAGCCACACTGATGCAAACGGAGGCATTATATGCATTCCTGTAGAATGTGTGGAGATTCACGTTTAGAATTTAATGTTTTTGTAAAAGGATTAAAGTATCCCCAAAATAGGAATTACTCTAATAGGAATTACATCCTTCATACATAATATTTTTACTATGAATGTGTCATAATACCCAGCAAATACGTGTCTTACAGTGTATTTAATTTACTAAGAGTTTATATGTACAGTTATGTCAGATCTAAAAAGCTACAAATGTGTATTCAAGAAAAAAAATTGAGAGCTAGGAGCTAGATTCATACAAGCTAAATAGCTTTTTTCTAAATCCCAATTCTTAAAATTGTTTGTCATTTATAAATTGCAAATGTTATGTAATATACTATGTACAGTTCTTGAATAAAATATTGTTTAAACTAAGAAAAAAAATGTAAAAAAATGGGTAATTTTATAAAATGCAGTTTGTGCTATATTTGAATGGCCTAAAATGTATCTGATATATCAGAAAAAATGCAGGAAATGCTTGCCAAAGGCTAAAACATTTTTCATGGGAACATGCCCTCGGACACCTCTAGCAAAGTTGAGATTGTGCCTTTGGTAAAATCAAACTTTGGCTACTGCCTTACCTAGACCACAGCTGCGGTCATTTAAAAAGAATTCCGTGATTACCACGAAATTGTTTATTAAACCGATTATGTAGTGGAGGCCATCGGACCCAGACCAAGAGGATCGCGGTTTCGATTTCCGCCACGGTACTGTGTTGTGCTCTCGCCAGAACACTTTACCGCGTATGCGTGGTAATAGATAATCCGGTCTAAATGCAAGTGTCAGATTGAAAGATATATTCCAGTTACTAGTTTTTTATGATTTCGGTAATGAAAGTAAGAATGAGAATTTACGCCATTTCCAACACATAATATGTTATATATGACAAGTTTTGTTTCGATGAAATGACCCACAAATACATTTACATGGATCTGAGTAAAACCACCGTCCTTTCTCATTCAACTGGAAAATAGTCTAATATAAAGTGCTTGAACTGAGCTCGAACCCCTCACTTCAGCTGTCTGATGTAAAGAATCTTGAGACGACACCATGGTCACATGGCACCCTCAAAAGGAAGAACTTATTAAACAGTCAAGCTTGTGTAAACGGTCACATCTATTAAGCAACCACCTGTCTTAAACAACCATACTTTCTATTTCCCATGTCTATACTTTAGTAGTAAATAAACGTGTATTAAGCATCAACCTGTCTTAAAAGGTCATTTTTGCTTCTTCTCTTGACTGGCTGCTAAAGACAGGTTTGACCGTATATTAATGCGGTGTGTGTGTGTGTGTGTGTGTGTGTGTGTGTGTGTGTTTAACTTCATGGTATATGTTATAGGTATATTTTTGTATCCTTTTCTGGCTTTTCTCCAATAAAAAGTTATAAAAATCAAAGTTTCGATAAAAAGTTTTTGGCGCCCACAAAATAAATCTTTTTTTCAGCATAAAAATATATTTCTATAATGCGCGATTAAAACGAGTTCAAATACATTGAATTTACTTTTAGAAGTTGTTCTTTCATTTTCTACATCAAAACGAGGCTATTTGGTAATGGTTGATATTGTTATTATCATTATTTTTGTTACTGAAGTTAATTCAAAGAATAAATAAACACAATGTTTGGGTGTCAATCAACAATTTAGCTCTGTATGCTGAATGGACATGTGGGTGGTCAGGCACTGTGTCTTGGACTCAGTTGTTGAAAGCTCAGGTAGCTTTTAAAACACCTGTTAAAGGGAAATTATCAGGATTTTTCCATATTCTAAAATTGGCTATAAACATTTTCTTTTCAATATATCATGGCTATATATACTCACTAACCCCGTATTGCCAGAAGGATATTTATTTAAGCATGTTAAAGTAATATATTAAAAATGGTTTCCGAACTTGGGCTACGCGTCTATGTTAGACTAAAATTGAAATTCCGCTTAAAATTGCAACATATTTTGTGACGTACTAAATGAGTCACATGATTTTAGTTTGATTTCAGTTTGATCCGTTACACAGATTTACACGTAGTAAAAATAGTTTCATCTTAGAAAGTCCGAATGACGATTCTAAGGTCGTCTAGTTATATTTAAATGCTGTCTATTTTTAGAACGGGGATTTCGTTTCAAGTTTACCACTCCGATTTAATTAGCGATTTTGTCACATGTTGGTAGATTTGACATACTAAGCCATTCGGATTTTATTTATTAATGATAATGGGATGTATTTGAACCATTTTAATAATAATTTAATTTTTAAGACATTTATAGCGATTTTTTTCACTTTAAGTGACATTTTGTGACTTCAATATTTTCTATACTTAATTATGTGATGGCCATTTCAATTGTGCCCAGGAAGATTTTAATTAGTTGACGTATTTATAAAAAACCAAGTCCGTGTGGTTCCGGCTAAGAATAGAATCACTGCCGATCTCTGTAAAGGGGTAGGAATCCTCTGAATGTGTGTGTGTCATATTCATTTTATCATTTTTTGTCATGTTCATTATTGCAGTTAAATTACCAGCCCCTGTGTGATTTCAGGGAGCCATATGAATGATGGCAAGAATAGGATCACTGTGGCTCATGCATGTCGTAAGAAGCGACAATTTGAGTAATATGATAGAATTTGCTGAAACTCTGCAGATCTGCAGGTATTAAGGTTCTAAGTACATTCTGCATATTCATTTTATTATTATTTTTTTATCTGTTTGTTAATTTGTTGTTTTTGTACATGTAGAGGGAACCTGGAATCTTCCTTCCTGTTGGCGTCAAATAACCTATAGTATGTTGGTACACCGTAAAACCTTATTCATTCATTCATTATAACAAACCACGACTGTTTTCTACATCGAGTGTGAAATATTTTTTCAATTTATAAATTATATATTTTCACTGGATGTCTTCCTGGACAGAACCAGACTTAGCACATACAGATAAAGTGTTTTGCGCCAGGACATCACACATGGTCGTGGATGGGGATAGAACACACATCATTCCGGTGCTCTATATACCACAATATCACGGTGTCTTGAGAGAAAAAACAGGCAATACCAGCGGTTACTAAGCAACAAAGAGTGTAAAGAACGGGATTTCGCTTTTACTATTTTCCCTTTACAGTGGGTCTGTGATTCGGGTATGATACAAAGAACGAAATTACAGATAAGTGTATAAGCTATTGAAAACTGTAAACATAAATCTACTTTTCCTCTGATCAAGAAGATGTTTTCCCTCATGTCAAGCTTCACGAATTACTCTCAACAATGCGATGTTCCAGTAGAACAAGATCCCAACAGTATACACAAAGGCGAGAACTTTTCCAGCATTTTGTACCATTGACAGATCGATTGCAAAAGTATCTATACTAAACGGAACAGCTAACCCGCCACCTGACATTTTATGTACCTTGTACCTGACATTTTATGTATTTTCTCAAAAAGTATCAAAAGCAATTTCTTTTATATTTGGACATAAGACAGAATATTTAGGCTGTAGAAAACCAATGCATAAGTGTCTGTTAATGTCGTTGATAAAAAATTACCACTCCTCCATATATTTACAAAGATAGTCGAAATAGAAAAGTTGCGGGTTAGCTGTTCCGTTCAGTAGATCTATTAATAGCAAACATTAATATTAATAGTCTATAAGAGGGATAATTGGAGGGATTTTGTTACAAAACAAAAAAAGTCTCACATTTACTTGTACGTAATGTCTTTATTGTTATTGTCTGTGACAAAAGATCAACGCATTTCCCAGTTGTACTGGTAATAAATGTCCAAGTAGCATTTTACTGTAACTAAAGTCTCCTTTCATTTATTTTATTTATTGCTATTGGCTACCTAGCTTAGTTTCAGCAGAGTTCGCTTTTTTGCTGACATTGTAAGTGTATTATTATGCGTGCATATGACAAAGACTGATTGGTGTCACGCCGTATAGCAATGGCTGCATCGGTGTCATATCATGTCTTATATGGAGACTTGGGGTAAAAACAACCAAATTCATGGTTAACTTAAAAAAATGTTCTTAATATAGGAAGTACTGGAGAAACAGATGGTAAGCACAATTATTGACGCCTATGGGTCCTTCATACAAATTGTGAACTTCATGGTCTTGGGTCTTACAGTCTGGTCCTTGTCTCAATCAATTAAAATTTTAGATTGACATGCAAATCTCAGATTCTACCTCAAACTCGCCAAACCCCAAGACTGGTTGAGCAAATGTGTATACGAACATATAAGTTCAATGTAGTTTCTGCTAGTAGTAGTAGTAGTAGTAGTGGTGGTGGTGGTGGTGGTGGTAGTAGTAGTAGTAGTAGTAGTAGTAGTAGTAGTAGTAGTAGTAGTAGTATAGAAGTAATAGTAGAAGTAGTAGCAGCAGTAGCAGCAGCAGTAGTGTTAGTAGGTAGTAGTTGTAGTAGTAGTAGTAGCAATAGCAGCAGCAGCAGCGTAGACGTAGTAGTAATAGTTTCAGTAGTAGTAGAAGCAGATGTAGCAGTAGTAATAGTAGTAGCAGCAGCAGCAGAAGCAGCAGTAGCAGTAGCAGCAGTAGCAGTAGTAGTATTAGTAGTAGAAGCAGATGTAGCAGTAGTAGTAGCGGTAGCAGTAGTAGAAGCAGTAGTAGCAGTAGCAGAAGCGGCAGTAGTAGCAGACTAGTAAAGCTTTGTGGAAGTTCGGCGAGCAGTCTTACGTATTGACAGGATTCCAAATTGGTGAGCGAGCGATCAAACGGGCAGTGTATTATCAGTTTTAATAGCATTAAAAGTTGAAATATTGCCGGTTAAACTGTTTTTACCCCACAATACGTATTTTAATCGACCAGAAGAATGAGACCTCTATTGTAATTTTAAAACGAGAGAAACTCTAGTGTGCAATCTATAGAGAGGCGCGCTAAATTAATGTGTCCAATCAAATTTGATCAAGCTATGACGTCACAAATCAAAATGGAGGTCACTGATTTCTGAAAGAAGTTACAGTTCGAGAAATCTTCGATTTATAGCGATTTAGTTCCTTATCGATTCATCTTTTGGGTAATTTGCATTTTCCTTATTAATACTCACAATATGATGATGCATTCTGCACAAGACAATAGCTGGAAATGTAAATATGCCATGTTTATTTTCATTAATTGGTAGCAAAGTGCGTGCTTCTGTTTTGTGTTTTGGCTAAACGAGGTGGGTGGGGTAAGTTTTGTTTTTCTCGTACATTGTTTATGATTTCGAAGTTGTTTTAGACACAAAAAATTTACATTTTTGTCTTGAATGTGAAATACGATTTTGACTTGATATATTTTTTATTTCGAATAAAGCCATTGTCAGATACTGGCTATTGAACACTATTTATTTTTGGCAAATTCACTTGCTTGCTGGCAATCTTGACAGAACTCTTCTTCTTCCTGGTAAAGTGCAGGGCCCACTGTTAGGCATTGATGCACTTGGTGTATTTAAAAAGTCGTGAGGTGCCACAATATACAGATCAAAAATTTAAAATTGATGAAAACAGGGATGGTGGACAGCCAGGCCGGACTTGAAGCCATCTATGGTCTGGGTTGTGGCTATGTGATCCGGCAGCTGGTTTCACAGGAGGATAACATACAGGGGAAAGCTGTGCCTGTAAATGTCTTTCTGGTAGAAAATCTGCATGTATCTGGAGGATTATCCTCTGGTTAATGATGCAGTGGGGTGGAGGTAAAAATGCAAATCTATTATGGCTCAGACAATGAATATTGTCGCTGCCATGTTTCAAATTGTAGTACTGAAATCATTGGTAGGTTAAATTAAGCAATGGTGACATCTATGAGAAGGGGGGAAAGTATGACCCTTGGTATTATACTTATAGGCCAGTCTCCCTAACATGCATTTAGCAGTAAGGTTCTAGATATATCCTTGTTAGTACTATGATGTAACACTACAGACAAATGACATCCTTGTTGACTCGCAGCATGGTTTGAGAAGCACACGTTCATTTCATTTATGACATGGTGCTAAATCTACACAGAGGTTACAATTAGAAGCACAAACAGACGGACGTTATTGTGATGAACTTTGCCATTTGAAGTTTTCGACAAAGTACCCCACAAGCTCTTACTACACAAATAGACCACTACGGTGTAAGAAGGACAACTAACTGTTGGATCACCTCATGGTTATCAGACAGGACACAAGAAGTAGTACTCAGTAATAATGCACACCGACCTAGCTCCAGTAATATCCAACGTTCCCAAAGGCTCCTGCTTAGGTCCAATTCTCTTATTGTTCATAAATTACCTACCAGACGGTATATTGTCAAATTTAAGGTTTTTTGCAAATGACTATATATTCTCACCAGGACTGCATTGAACTGCTGACTGACTTACAGAAACATGGTATATGGGAGCAGCAGTGGCTCATGAAGTTCAATGTATCCAAACCTCACTCGATGAGAATAATATGACACCAGCCAGATAAACAAATTAATATTAATAACCACTACACTTTACACAGACAGGCGCTTGACAAGGTAAAAACTACACAGTACCTGGGAAGAGAGGGGGTACAGCTGTTGCAGGGTCCAGCAAAGCCTCTGCACAGAGCCTGGAGACTAATCAAAATTTCGTGCTGGGCTACTAAAAATTTCTGTAGCAAGTCCAATGGGCTACCAGAGAATTCAGTTTGATAAGTCTGGTAAATCATAAAATGGTCATGTTTCCTAACAGTTGTGATATCAAGAATAAGTTAATCCCTTTGTCTCATGGTGACCCTAGTCCCAATAAACAATCAACAGATCAATTAATCAATGTCCAGCTGTGACAATACCCAAATGATGATGGAGAAATTTGGAGGCACACTTCCACACACAACATAAACAATATATCATGACCATAAACAAGAACTAGATGCATACACTCCACCCTCACCAGGAGTAAGACAGATGGTATCAGAAATATCCTGACGTGATTACACAGAAATTCATTTATTTGATTATACACTTTAATTGCACTTCAATAAAGAAGCAAATTAAATTTTAAAGAACAAAAACAAATTTCCAATTATTGAAACTTTCGCTGCTCTTACAAATTTTGGGCCTATAATATTGTATTTTGCTAAATCATAGTTTACCTGAGATTTTAATATTTTGGCTTCAATCATGCAGGGTTGATTATTAAGTAAATCAACAAAACGCATTTTCTGGATGACAAAAATAGCTTTGTTAGTGTCATGGTTTTCACAATTTTCTAATTGTACATTTCTCGAATTTAACAGACTTGAAGCTTACACCTTATGTAGGGCTTGAAATTTCTGATAAAAGCTACTGTCCCTCCCTTTCCAACATTTTTTATTGAATGCTTAAAATCAAAGAAATATTAAGGTCAGTTTCTTAAATCTGCCTCGTCCTGACCAAATGTTCACTTGTCATGGACGAGTGGAATTTTCCAGCCCTGTTATGTTGGTCCTCCGTGGCTGAGTGGTCTTAAGGCGCAGTCTCACGATCACTTACCTTTCACCGCTAAGGTTCGAGTCATGCTCGCTTCAAAAACTTTATGTGAGAAAGTTTTCAGTAACTTGTGGAAGGATGGTGGTTCTACTCGTGTGACTCAGTCTTCCTCCACCAGTAAAACTGGATATGTCATATAACCTGAAATGTGTTGAAAATGGCGTAATACCCCATTAATTTTTTTTATACCTCATACGTGCATTGTTGTTGTCTTTAAAAAAAAGGTCCTCACAGTGCCATCAATTAGCTGTACATCTTAATATTTATATACAGTGAATGAAACATTTTTAAAGGCTTGCCATTCATAGAAAGGCCCAAATGAAAGTAGGGAAACTTACTTGGAACATTTTGTTTGATGACATCTGCAGAGCAAAAATGCCAGTAATTAGAAAGGTAGGGGGTCATGTCTCATCTAAGAGACCTTTGTTTCTGTTCAGTGTGTACACTGTTGACAGAGTGAAGGTACAATTAGTTTTCATATCAATCTGAGTTCAGTTACGAACACAAACAGACTTTTTTAATTTTATTACACAGCTGACAGTGTGCTGATCAATATAGATGGCTAAAGTTTGGAACTGACAAATACTTAAATCATGTTTGATATGAGTTGATCAATATTCAAATAAAGACAACAAACATGATGATTTGTTGATTTAATTGAATTGCTTTATACATTTTCACACAATACAGCATAATTATTTGAGGAGTTACATCTCATACAGCCATCAGTTAACTTGTAACAATGTATCTGTATAGTATTTTTAGAGTACTCATTCTGGAACACCGGATAAGAATATCTGCAATTTTACCAGGGTTAGATGTTACTATCTCACCCTAGGGCCGAGATAAAATTCTCCTGCTATGAAGTTGAAACTCGTTTATGATGTTACATAAATAATATATGACGTAAATTGTATGATTTAACATCTTAAATGCGACTGTTGTAAAAAATATAATGATAAAATAAGTTTAAATAAGTATTTGATATGTTTGGTATGCAAGAAAAAGAATCATTTATGGCCTTTTCGGTTCGGAATGAAACTTCCGTCCCTTGGGATAACTGTTTTTGCGGGAACTCGGTCAAAACAGTTATCCCTCAGGACAGAATTTTCTATCTGAACCTTAATGTTAAGGTCAATAGTCAATTTTAACTTTTACCATTAGAAACTTTTAATACATATATGTATACTGTTTATAAGTGCATATAATATACTATTGGAAGAAAGAGAAGCCAGTGAGCAATATATAACCCCAATCCTCTGATCTTAAAAAAACAACTGAAAGAAAGCTGGGACTTTTCTAGCCACAGATCCCAAGAAAAGGCCCTGATCTACAGACATATCTATAGTTAACAATCTACAGTCAGATCTATAGTTTGAGGTCTACAGTCTGCAATCTATAGACATATCTATAGATCTAAAGTTAACGATTTACAGACTGATCTATAGTTAACAATCTACAGACAGATCTTTAATTTGAGATCTACAGACAGATCTTTAGTTTGAGATTTACAAACAGATCTAGTTAGAGATCTACACAGATATACAGTTTGAGATTTATAGGCAGATCTCTAGTTTGAGATCTACAGACAGATCTATAGTTTGAGATCTACAGACAGATCTTTAATTTGAGATCTACAGACAGATCTTTAGTTTGAGATTTACAAACAGATCTAGTTAGAGATCTACACATATATACAGTTTGAGATTTATAGGCAGATCTCTAGTTTGAGATCTACAGACAGATCTATAGTTTGAGATCTACAGACAGATCTTTAATTTGAGATCTACAGACAGATCTTTAGTTTGAGATTTACAAACAGATCTAGTTAGAGATCTACACATATATACAGTTTGAGATTTATAGGCAGATCTCTAGTTTATGTTCTACAGACATATCTATAGTTTGAGATCTACAGACATATCTGTAGTTTGTGATATACAGAAAGCTCTTTAGTTTGCGATATACAAACAGATCTAGTTTGCGATCTACAGTCATATCTATAGTTTGAGATCTACAGCTATATCTATAGTTAATGATCTACAGATAGATCTATAGTTAATGATCTACAGACATATCTATAGTTAATGATCTACAGACAGATCTATAGTTTGAGATTTACAGACAGATCTGTAGTTTGAGATCTACTGTTTGCAATCTATAGACAGCTCTATAGTTTGAAATCTACAGACAGATCTATACTTTGAGATCTACAGACAGATCTATTGTTAACGATTTACAGACATATCTATAGGTTGAGATCTACAGGCAGATATACAGTTCGAGATCTACAGACATATCTATAATTTTAGATCTACAGACAGATCTATAGTTTGAGATCTACAGACAGATCTATAATTTGAGATCTATCGACATATCTAGTTTGAGACCTAGAGAGATCTACAGTTCCAGAGATCTATAGACAGATCTAGTTTGAGATCTATAGAAAAATCTATAGTTTTAGATCTACAGACAGACATATAGTTTGAGATCTACAAACAGATCCAAAGTTAAAGATCTACAGACAGATCTATAGTTTGAGATCTACAGACAGATCTAAAGTTTGAAATCTAGACAGATCAGTAGTTTGAGATCTACAGACAGATCTAAAGTTTGAAATCTAGACAGATCAGTAGTTTGAGATCTACAGACAGATCTATAGTTTGAGAACTAGACAGATCAGTAGTTTGAGACCTTCAGACAGATCTATAGTTTGAGATCTAGACAGATCAATAGTTTGAGATCTAGGCAGATCTATAGTTTGAGATCTAGACAGATCAATAGTTTGAGATCTAGACAGGTCTATAGTTTGAGATCTAGACAGATCAATAGTTTGAGATCTAGACAGATCTATAGTTTGAGATCTAAACAGATGTATAGTTTGAGATCTACAGACAGATCTTGTTTGAGAACTAGACTCATCTTTAGTTTGAGATAATTATATTGACAGCAAATAATTATAGCCAATTAGATTTGGTAAAAAATAGAGGATTGAATTTCCATAAGGAGCCAGGAGGGGCCCCAAAAGAGTAAAAATGGGATTTTTGAAAAGTTTTTTCTCAACAGCCAGTCAGTCATATTTATTTTTGATATAAGTGATTCCTGTGAGGTGGGGTTTGAAGTATTTTCAAGTTATAGGGATACAATGTTGTGGTATAAAGGGGCACTTTAGGGGAGCTTTGAGTTTTATAATTATAGAAATACTATGAAAATTGCTTGTTTACATGGTATTGCAATTTTGATGTCTAGCTACAAAGTTCAAACTGGCATACTGTATGTATAGTATTTGAAATTGTATGAAAAACATTTTTTTTATGTATATAATGTTTTTAATGGTGTTATGTTTTTATATAGTAAAGGTGTGTGTGGGTAAGACAAAAGAGGACAATAATTACAAAAAATATTTAAAATATAGATGTCCATATCGGATTAAGTACTATAAAATCATCCTTTTTAATGACAAGTTTAAAATAGTGAACTGAACAGAATTTGAATAAACTTTGTTTCAGTAGTTTTACTTTTACAGTAAAACCCCTCTAATAAGACCACCTTTGGGACCGGGCAAAAGTGGTCTTAATAGCGGGGTGGTCTTATTATCGAGGTCCATAATCATTGGCAAAAGTTGCAGGCCTTTGTAGCCGTAATAGTAAATGGATGTATACTTTATTGTGCATATAAATCCTTTCTTTCTAATTATGGATTTGTTAATGTTTTTAGGATATAATTAAAATAAATTTGTTGTATGGTTTATCTTTTATTTACGTACATAATATAATAACAAGTAAAGACAACACAAAAAATATTTTAACATTATGCATGAGTAGATATAGTCCTTCTGTTTGGATCCTTAGTAGGGCGTTTCCTTTCACTTATGGCATTCTATCCTTATCAATGAATGTATCTGAACGTTCATTTCATCATTGTCAGGACCCTGAAAACAAAAAAGAAAACAGTAAGATGTCACGAAAATATAAAAATTGCAACAACACTTTCATTCTTAATCATCATATAAAATTGCTATTATTACCGGTAATAAGAGTATCATTTTCTTAAAAATAAATTCATTGTATTTTTGTATCTCCGTTTTTACAGACGTGTTTTATTTTTACAGTAAAATTTAGAAATGCAATTCACCACATCATAAAAGACCGTCTATATCACTCATATATCAATTAAGCAATTAAAAGATGTAAACATTCTTCGTAGCGTCCTGTTTTTTGACAGGTTGCATATTCTAACGATCACAAAGTTTGTTTTTACAATACTGTCTCCGGTGTCCTTTATGGCTTTGTTTACCTGAAAACGTCACACCTGTAACGACAACCACAAATCGGCTTGTTGATTATGTCGTAAATTTGTCCTCGAAGAGTCCTTGGTCACAACCGTGGTCGTAATTAAGGGTATGAAAATAGAACAAAGACCGTGTTTGGGACAGATTTGGTGGTCGTAATACCAGATAAGCGGGTTGCCCGTATTATTGGAGTTAACGACCAATGAATAACGAAGGAAAAAATTTGTCCCTAAAATAAATGCCCGTAATAGCGGGGTAATCTTAATATCGTGGTGGTCGTTAGGTGGAGTTTTACTGTACATTAAAATGTCTTTTTTGTTTTGGAAGTAGCAAAATATGTGAAAACAGCAAAATATGTGAAAACAGTAAAAAAATGGTTTAACAGTGTTGTTAATTTTTTAGTTATCGTAAATATAAAACCTATAAGGCATGTTTAAAACATCCTTCATATTCTTCATTTACGGTAAAAATCGCCAGAAATGCTGTTGTAGTCGAGCATTAACTTCTGACGGAACAAAATATATTTTTCTGTACTCCTACCTCTTAAAACTTTGGGAAACACTGTGGCTTATTTTTGGAAGATCAAGTCCATGCATGATTAGCTCAGTCGTTAGCATGTCTATCAATCCAGGGGTAGTGAATTCAAATTCACGTCCAGTCACAATCTCTGTGATGGTTGATATACAACATTTGCCTCATTATCGTTCATCTCTCACCTCTGATTCAAGTGTGAAAGTTACCAATTACTTGCGGAGATTGGGTGTGCTGAAGTACTGGTAAACCTTTCAGGAAACAGTGGTTAGGTTAACTGATCGTCGAAGGCATAAAAATGACGCAATAAATATATATATATATATATATATATATGGTGTTAATTATTTGTGAATAACCAAGACATAAATGTACAGACCAGACTACAACGAGCACGCCTACAATGCAAACCATAGACACAATATCAAGGCCTCTGCCAAACCAATAAATTTTGTGTCGACCACGACTTATACTATGGAATTACATGCAACATCTGGACTGGGCGGACAAATTTACATACATGAACTGATATCTTTATATGAGTAGGATCCAGGTAAGGATTCATGACTACTCACATGCTATATAAAGGACATATTTATAAAAGCGTTGGATCATATAGATAGAGTGAATCATATATATTTTAATTTCATAAAGGGAGATAATTAAATTCACAACGATTTTTGTGATCTTTTCAGATGCTCATTCACAATGCATGATATATACATGGAGATAATTATTTGTGAATAACCAAGACTTAATGTACAGACCAGACTACGGACTGGGCGGGCAAATTTACATACTTGAACTGATAGCGTTATATGAGTAGGATCCAGTTAGGGATTTATGACTAGTCACATGCTATATAAAGGACAGATTTATAATATAAGGGTCCTGTAAGGGGCTCTTTTTTTTTTAGAAATGATTAAGAAACTTAGGAAGTGTATGGGAAACATAGAAATGATATGGGAAACTTAGGAATGGTATGGGAAACTTAGGAATAGTATGGATAGCGAGGAACGGTATGGGAAACTGAATATTTCATTTTAAAGCATTTCCACTCAGAGAAAATAACTTTTTCTCTAGTAAGAGTTTTAGTGAGGGTGTTCCATAAAGGTTAAGACAGTCTCCAAAAGGGTATGGAAAACATAAGAATGGTATGGAAAATTAAGGAATGGTATGGGAAACATAGGTATGGTATGGGAAACTTAGGAATGGTATGGATAACTTAGGAATGGTATGGATAACTTAGGAATGGTATGAAAACTGAATATTTCAATTTAAAGCATTTCCACTCAGAGAAAATAACTTTTTCTCTAGTGAGAGTTTGGTGGGTGGTGTTTTCCATAAGGGGTAAAGACAGTCCCAAAACGGGTTTATTTTGTAAAATTTCAAAAAATTCTATAGCCACTTAAAAGCCTGTAGAGCGTCCTTGTGCCCTCATCGGTCTTTTGTATTGCGTTTAGCTTGTATAGCAAACTGTCATGTGATACTGATAATAGATGGTACTGATTTTTCTCAAAATAGATCCGTATGGTACTGATTTGTGAAAAAAATATTTAAATCATTATACATGTATGTAGGAGCTTGTATACCTCCAACTAACTCCACATTGAAACTGTATAGGAGAGTTATTCTGGGTGAATAAATAAATGAATGAATATGGTTTTACGGCGTACCAACACATTATAGGTTATTCGACACCAACAGGAAGGAAAATTCCAGGTTCACTCTACATGTACAAAAACAACAAATTAACATACAGATTTTTAAAAAAAATACACAGACAAATGAATATGCAGAATGAACCTAGAACCTTGATACCTGCAGAACTGCAGTTTCAGCAAATTCTATTGTAATACCCAAATTGTCGCTTCTTAAGACGTATAAGCCACAGTTGTCCTATTCTTGTCACCACTCATATGGCTCCCTGAGACCACACAAGGGTTGATAATTTAACCACAATAGTGAACATGACAAAAAATGAACATGACACCCATTCGAAGGATTCCTACCCCTCTGCAGAGATCGGCAGTGATTCTATTCTTAGCCGGAACCATACGGGCTTATTCTGGGTGAAACCAGTCCGTCAGTTTCCATGACTTCCAAGTATTACCACTATTTAATTAAATTTCTTCAATCTGCTAAACCAGGCCCCGTTGGCTCAGTTGGTTACATGTCTTACTATCAAGCTGGGGGTCGTGGGTTTGAGTCCCCATCTGGCAACAGTCTCCGTGATGATTGATATAAGACATTGTGTCTCATTATCATTCGTCTCTCACTGCTGATTCAAGTAGGAAAGTTACCCATTTCTTGTGCTCGAGTACTGGTAAATCTTTCAGGATTTCAGGAAATACTGGTTAGGTTAACTGATAGTCTGTTAGCCCTGGATGGCATTAAATGGCGCTAAATATTCAATCAATCAATCAATTCAATCTGCCTATAAAGCAGTATCATATGGGGGACAAATTGCCCCCCAATTTCTTATTGTGCCATTTTCTGTCACTTGAAGTTATAATTACTGAAAACAAATAGTTCACTAGTGGTGGTGATTGTGGTGTCTGGGTTGGGATTTGAGGGGTGGGGATGGGGTGGAGTTATCAAGGTTTTAACTGTGACAGTTTGCCAGTTACCTTTGAAAGAAAAGTTTTATATACATGATCTGAGTTATATCTAACCTGTAATATATGAAAAATGGAATTTTATAGCTTTAGAATTAGCCATGCAATTGAGTACATTCTGTACCATTAAGGCAAACAAACACAATATGTGTAAGAGATTAACAGTAGTCTTCAAATTCAAGTCCAGTTGTATCGTGTTTAACATGGCTAAAAGTAGGGTATAAACTTCGCAAACTTTTCATGAACTTGCTCAAGTGTATGTGTGTTCAGATGGCCATATTCTGGTTCGTTATGGCCGAGACCAGGTTTTTAAGAGAATAGAAAATCGGACAAAGTAGTGAACTATATCCATTGTTTCTGAAAATGATAAGTAATAGAGCTAAAATGGTAAATGAATTACGTATATTTGCAGAATTGTTAAGTAGTGACATATTTGTGTTCACAAAGCCATAGACCATATTTTTTAAAGTGTGAAAAAGTCCAAAAGGGAGTGAACTCTATCCATAGTTTCTAAGATAAATAACTGTCATACTGTTAATATAATAAAGGACTCTATATTTACATTGTTGTGTGATGGTGATCCACAGTTGAGTGATTCTGTGTCTACAGTAGTGTGTACCCAATAACTTGCTCTTTTGAGGTACCTTCTATTAAGTTGTAAGTACGGTTAAAGTTGTGTGTTTTTATTGGATATATTTTGTGTGATTTTACAGTCGGGGTGCTGCAAATGTGTTTTATTTCAGAGTGTTTACAGCTGCGTGGATTAAAGTTTAGATTCACTTCTTGATATATCTTTAAAGGTAATTTTGTGTTATGATTTCACTGATTAGTCAGAAAGTGGTATATATAAATATAATATTATGTTCTGCTTAACTCGTATTCAAATAAATGTACTGTAGTCAACTGCTTTTGTTTTAATGACAGACGGTTGTCACCACTTTAATGAAGTTAGACTAGATGTTAACAGAGACATATAGGTGTAACCCCACCATTGATTTTTGTTCTTTATTCTATAGTAAATAATAAAAGTTAAAAGGTTTGTCATTCATAGAGAGACCAAAATGAAAGTAGTGAAACATACAATTTACTGTTTGTCGACCACTGCACTACCAATATGTGATGAGAAAAGTAAGGGTCATTGTGTTATATAAGAAAATTTTTTTTCTGCTCAGTGTGTACACTGTTGACAAAGTGAAAGTAGACTTCCAAAATCTTGTATTCATATACATCAACAATGCCATTTAAATAAAAAATGAGCATTTTAATAAGGAAAATGCATTTTTAAAGATGAAGAAACAAGGATTATTTATAATCGCCATTATGCAACTACCCCACGGAAGCTTTCCTGGTCCCGGGTTCCAATGGTGGTACTATGCTTATAAACAGAGATTGGCAACTGCTGGCATGCACTGGTCTGAATTTCAGGTGGCACATTTGGGGTTTTCTAAATCCAGGAAACACAACTTCTCCTGAATCTACAAACATAGTTTTGTGATTTGGTATTAAATAAATGGTCTTGATTGTAATTTTGAGTGGTGAACTTTTCTTTTCTAAATTTAAAGAAATGAAGATTTTTTAGATGTACGGTTACTGTTTTGTGATCATTTTCTCAATTTTAGCTCATTTTTAAAGTTAGAAATAAGAAAAAACTAAAACGTTTATATGAAATTTCACTACCGATAGAGAATTTATTTCTTTATCTTTCTGTAAATGGTGTTTTGTTAAAATATATTTGTTAAATCAAGTACACAAGCGCTTTTTGGTAAAAAGATCTTAAAAAAAACAACATTTTTCGTTTTCAGCCAGTAATTATTTACATTCTGAAGAAAAATATAAAATAATTGGTAATTGGAAATAGTCCTCATGATTTTTATCATCTTTACTTCGGTACCAAAATTATTAAATTCAGACAATAGACTCATAGAGTTATTAAAGAAATACTAAAGGTGCCACCCGAAATTTCAGTTGTGTAATACTACAGGTATATTATATTGATATTAGCCTGCCAGTCACTGTAATAAAGTCACTGATGATAATAAGACAATTAATAGCAAATTGTTTTTGCAGCAAGTTGTGGATATGTGTAAAGTTGTGTACTATTAATTAATACAGGCTTAAAAGCTTTTATTAAAAGGCTATTGTTATTTGTGGTGAAATACGGCTGTTCGACGTGCAATACAGATTCTTTTGAACTTTTGGCCTAGATGGTACTGAAACTGCCTTCACATATTACATAATTATGAAATTTTACCCATAATGCCACATTTTTTATATTTAAAGTGCATCATTTTGTCAAAAGAAAGATACCCTGGTATATTTATCATGTTTGATGTAGTTCGCTGTTGCTGGCAACCACATGCCTTTTGTTATAAGCAAACTGCACTGATTCATGATTTTTTGGTTTTGAACATAAAGATTAAAAAACTACATTGCACTAAAAAGTTCCCAAACAAATTGCGTATAATTCTTTTTAAGATTTAAAAAATATTGAGGAGGGTCGAGTGTAACCAAAAAGTTCATTAACTCTTTACTCCAAGGACTGCAGCGTGGTCTAGTGGTAGAGCGTCTGCCTCGCATGTGGAAGGTCGCGGGTTCGATCCCTGGCCAGGTCATACCAAAGACTTTAAAAATGGTACTAGAAGCTTCCCCGCTTGGCGTTCAGCATTTAGAGGACAGTTCTAGGTCTGGTCGGCCCAGTTTCAGTATAATGTGACTGGGTGGGGTATCATACCACGTGTTTGCAGCATGATACTCCAGTGTGACAGCGCTCAGAATACTGTCTCAAGTAGACACCATCATGATATGACTGAAAAATTGTTGAAAGCGACGCTAAACACCATACAACAACAATCTTTACTCCATTTGCATTTAACTGGACTCTTCCAAACTCAATCAAAGCACTGTAATGCTGATGGGGGCGGAGCATATAAGTTGTAAAATGTCGCTATTGTTTTAGACAAACACGTCAGTTTGCATACGTTGAAGTAGAATAATCCCGATTACCTTTGATTCTTATACATGGTACAGAATCTACATGTTATATGCTTAACGTTGACTCTTTTCTCGAATATGTCAGAAACGTAACTGAATGGTTTGCCTTTGAAAGTGTATTTCTGCTATAGTTAGAATATTAACTTTTAAATTTGGCATATGTCCAACTTCAAGATATTAGTTCAACTCAATGATATGAGATTTGTATCTTCAACTCAACTCGTGATATTTTCAGAGATGTCATGCTTTCTATCATAAACAGTATATATAAAATAGCAAAGTACTCTGAATCTAGCACGATGAATTCCACTTTGAGTCTTTATTGATTTCTCTAGCACAACAGTGAAACAATTCGTTTAAAAGACGAAAAGTAGAAATGTGTATGTCGACATTGGTAATTGATATTATATGCTCTCCTGTATGATTTGGAGGAAATAAAGATATATATATATATATTTATATTTTCTAGGGCCCTATATCACCCCGTAAACGGAACCGCACTAACCAAAATGTTATGGTGCTGATTTATAGACACATCTGGACACACTTCGCTATGGCAACACAAATGCTTTAACTCTTATCTGTTTAAGTAGAAATTATCTACCGTTCCAATTATTGGAAATATGTGAAATATTTACTAAATAATAAAAAAACAGCACTGACATTATTCATAACTCGATCAATCTCGAATTCTTTTTAGGAATACAAGTCTATTTTTAAACATTTGGGAGAAACCGCAAGTCACATGATCGACATTAGCATATCTCTATTTTTAGAACGAGTATTGATTGTTTATTGACATAAGCAAGGAGTATAGTTCCTTGGCATAAGGGACATACCTAGAAAAGTTTCGTTACCGTACACATTTTTAAAATGATAGAAAAAAGCGAAATCAAACTCCCGAATCAAGTACTTATTATCTGAAGTCCTTGCCGAAATATACGACTCTTTCAATGTGCATGTTGGCGATATAGTTCGTGACCTGGAATTTGATTTACAAGATGGCGTAATCTTTTGGTTCAGCGCGTCTGTATTCATGCGCTTTCATTCCTTTGTGCTGATTAATGCTACAGAATATAAACTTGGAATTTATACGATACGTAATTGTTTAAAGGTATAAATCATTGCTGTATGTTATAATATTAATATTTTCGTTGAAATAGGCGAATCTACTGTTTATAGTGAGTTCGAGAGCTTATCAGGTGGAACTATTTGATAAGTGGTTGTTAGGTCTGCATTAACACAAAACACGGTTGTAGATTTGCGGTATTGAAAATAAAATCATGTTAGCTCTGAGAGCGGCTGCTAAAGCACGGCCCCCAAAAATCACACATAGTCAATTTCCATGAATAGATACATTTTACCTATTTATTCTGATAGAGAAGAAAACAGTGCAGAACCTGTTCTGATTGCTCGTTACGAACAGTCAGAACTGGTTTTACACTGTTTTCAAAAGCCTCCTATATTAGAGGTGTTAAAAGGTGTCCACATGTAGTAAAGGGTTAAATGCATAATTATGTCTCCATTTCTCTGGGAGTGCCCAGGCATATTGGTGTTGTGCTTTCCTGTCCATCTGTTACAAAACCTGTGTGGAGAAGTCTTCCGACATCTGTGGTTGAAATTAGCTGAAACTTACAGGGAAAGTGGTGTCTATTTGCGCATATCTCATCTGTGTTCTGTTTTGAAGACTTTTGACTGAGTATAATGGCCTTTTGTATTTTTCGAAATTTTATAAATAATTATATTTGTGAGCGAGTGAAGTAGAAACTTTTTGGGAAGGATTCGTGCGAGGTCTAGATGCGGCCTTCTTCGTTTTCGGAATTTAAATGTTTGTTCTCTTTAACCAACTGAACTTGCTGAGAAGAACCGATACGAAATATATTTGTGCGTATTATTCCTGTTATGTTACAGTTCAATGATTTTTTACAGTCCTTTGCCATAGTCATGTGTATGCGCACTTCTCTCAAAACATCAGCGGGATTTCACTGAAACACTTGATGAATGGGAAACCGTGATATCCACTTTGTTTTTCCATGCAGTTTTCCTTCCATCCCCCATCATTTGGAAATTTCCAGTTTTGAACATTAACAATAATATATAAGATAATCCTCACATTTGTTACGACATTAATTCTACGTGTAAAGCAATTTGTAATATTTATAATCTTTAAGAGAACCAGTTGAGTGGTTCCTTTCTCTCCCTGAAAGTGCCATTGGACACATAGACCAGTGAACAGTAAACTGTTGATAATTAGCTAGAATCCAGGGTCTACGCTGTCCGTAGGCAAAAACGCCAACTGCAATAAAAAATGAAAGTGGCTATGTTTCTTTCAGTTTTGGCAAATGTAATTTTCTCCATCAAAATATACTAAGTAGTTGTGTTTTCAGTTCAGTGTCATGGTTTATTATGCGGCTCCACGGATACCATGTCAGATAGCTGATCGACATGTGTCTGGGCTTATTTCCTGGAGATTGGGACAAAGCCCAAGCCTTTGATATTGAAAAAATACCAGCGTGATTGAGAAGAAATGTTTTTGGTAATTTTTTAAGGATGTAGCAAACTGGAAAAATAAAGTGTAATCTGTTATGATCATGTTCTAACCATTAATTATCAGATATTTCAGTAATAGTTTATATCCCGTGTTTTTTATTCCCAAAATATATGAAAAATGCTAAAAAAGTAAAAAAAAATCTTCTTTTCTTTCAATTAGAAAACCTAGATTGGAAGTAGCCAAATATTGGTTAGTAGGATAGACAAATAGCAAAGTTACGAAGGTGAAATGTTTCATTTCCCACAAAGAACTAAGAAGAAAGAAACATTTACACCATTTGCACAAAGAACAAACGACAAATTGCAAACTTAGAGTTATGGCGGTAATACCCTTCCATAGGTAACCATTGAAATATCGCAGACATTTCACAGATTTGGTAGGTAAATTTATTCCCAATTTCACGCCATTTCTCGGGTATTGACAGTGCATGCGTAATAATAAATTGAATATTCACATTCTAATTTTACAGCAAGTGATTGGCTGTTTGGTTTATGATGATTCAGGATTATTTCATTCATAATTAACTCTTCCACTATTGGAATACACTTGGGTCCCATTATAACGTGGTTGCTCGGGATCCATGAAATGAAACTGCGATATACTTGGAACTACGTTATAAATATCCCAAGGTGCACTGTGCTACACTATTTGGCATTACTAGTTCCAGTCGAAGTACCGTAAACAAACACATGACAATGTGTGATAAATATGACAGACCATTGTTGTTGGTGCAAATCAATTAAAAGCTAAATCTGACTCCCAATGCCTTACATTCGGCTCCAACTTTCTCATTTGGAGAATGTGTTGGCGACAATATCCCTGCCCCTACCCCGGCACAAGGTAGATGTCCCTGCAGTAAAAATGTGTCTACTATTGCGTTTGCTGTGGTGTGGAGCTTGGCTCGATCATAACCCTTTTTTTTTCATTTACATATTGAAGTTTGTTGATTTTAAGCAGAATTGTGTATTCATGTACATATGGTGTGTGGTCTTTTTTTCCGTCCACAAATAACATTAGATCCTGTTATTATATAACTAAGATGAGTTGTGTTGAAAATTGCATTAAAAATAATTTCAAAAGTGGTTTTGAATGCTCCCATTCTATTTGATGGAAGTCAGTGGTTGTGTTACATGATTTGGTTCTGTTTGGTGTGCAATAAATGTTGCTGCTCTTCTTGATTAACCCTTCACTTCATATAGACGCCTTTGGGCACCTAATATAGATGCCTTTGGACACTTAATATAGAAGGCTTTTGAACTATTGGGTGAATTATGTTTATATTAACTGACAGAGTGCAAAACAGTGCTGGAAGTGTTCAGATTGCTCATTACGAGCAATCTGAAGTCTTCCTGCACTGTTTTCAAAGGCCTTCTGTGATTGTTGCAGGAAAAAGCGTATCTATGGAGTAAAGGGTTAAGGTCTTGTTTAATTCTTTGGGATATTAATGCTCATGAGTGTTATGTGAAGCATTGTTGTCCATTTCATCTCTGCCCATGGTCACTCACCTGTCTATATTCAAAATCTAATTGAGAGACGTAATAGGTATGGTTTTAATTGCAGCAAGGTGAGGTAATGCATATTTTAATGATATTGGTAATAAAGTGCGTGAAGTGCTGCCATCTGCAGGCACTTGTACTTGGCTGTGTACGCCACTAACATGCTTCTCCTGCTTCTATTAGTGGCATGGTTTTCCAGGAAAAATATGCTAGAAGAATGCATTGTGATTGTTGCTATTTAATGGATGGGAACCGACTGCAGTTCAGAACAATGAAGAACTTTTATATATATTTTTTATGTAGCCATTGTCTTTTTCTTTGCAGGGATGTAAATTGGACCTTCTTTATAAAAAAGTGTGTTTTCTGTACCCTGACTCAGATATTTTACAATGTATAATGTTTATTGTGGCATAATTTCTTTTGTATCTATTTTGAGCTGTCTGATTGTGACAACTTTCTGAAAGTCATTCCATTTCTGTCTGAGCAGTATTTAGGAGTCTGAGCGGTATTTAGGACATGTTACTCTGTGGCCGTGTCAGTATAGTGTCTGGGTGGGGTATCATGCCAGGTGCCAGCGACATCAGCGTGGCAGAGTTTTAGAATAGTGTCACTTGCAGATAAACCTTTATGATTTATTTGAAATATTTTTGAAAGCAATATCCAGGTCTCACATATCAGACGAATCAGTGACTGACAAATAATTTGTTGAATGAAGGATAATCAATACAGAATTTGTTTGAAAAATATGAAGTAACAACCAATAGTTAAGTTAATAAATTTGTGAAACAAAATTTTGTCGAAATAATAAAATTTCATTTAATTCATCCAATTGTTGATGGTCGTCAAAAACTTAAGTTTTCCACCAAAAAAAACTCCCAAACAAACACACACACATAAAAAAAATGTCAAAAAGATACCATTAAAAAAATGGCTTACCGCCCCCACCTCCTCAAGTGAATAACATGTTGTAAAAGTGAAAAAATATCGCCAATATGCAATATTTAAACTGTGACTGAACACAGAAATTTCTCAAAGGGAAATAATCGTAAAATTTTAATTAAGATATAGTTCTCTATTTAACACAGTGTTTGTTCAACACCTTTATTGTTGATCGTCAAACAATCGGTAAATACAAATTAGTTGTTTTGGGGATTCCCTAGTTTTTGATTATTAATATCATTCACAGCAAATATAGTTGATGATATTATCAGGATATAAAATGTTTTTTAAAGAGACAAAGTTCACCTATTGTTGACATGGCAGACATCAGTATTAATTGATTCCTACCGGAGAGTGAGTTGCTAATAAACAAACGTAACTGACATCAGCCAGTATTATTTGTATACATGTGTCTGTAACTACCACCTGTAGGTGTTGGCAGTTTGTATGTCTGAGAATTTGAGATTATATACAGGCAACTGTATAGAAATATTAAGTAATAGTTGGTGTTCATTAAGTAAAAATGAGGTTTAACACTAAGTCAGTTAGTGTTCATCAAGTAAAAAAATGACATTTAACACTAAGTCAGTTAGTGTTCATCAAGTAAAAAAATGACATTTAACACTAAGCCGAGGTTCCTCCGTGGCCGAGTGGTCTATGGTGCCATCTCAACATCACTTACTTCTCACCACTAAGGTCGTAGCTCGCTCCGAAAATTTTATGTGAGAAAGTTACTTGCAGGAGGACGGTGGTTCTACTCAGTCTGAAGTCTTCCTCCACCAGTAAAACTGAATATGCCATATATTACCTGAAATGTGTTACCTGAAATGGCGTTAAACCACCATTAAAAAAACAAACAAAATACTAAGCCATTTAGTGTTTATTAAGTAAAAATGACATTTAACACTAAGCAAGTTAGTGTTCATTAGGTAAAAATGACATTTAACACTAAGCCAGTTAGTGATCATTAAGTAAAAATTAATTAAAGCTTACTGGCGTAGTGTTAAATGTCATATGACTGAGACAGTTTATGTTACTCTGGACGGAGCTACAATGAAAGCTGAAATGATTGATGTTTGAAAGCCCATCCATTGCTAAGGCTGTTGGTAAGCATAGCTCGTGCAGGCTTTGTAGTTTGTACATAACTCGTTCAGAATTGCATCTATTGCAATGTCATTCACGCATGTGCAGTAATGACAAACTTCTTAATAATTAAGAACAAACTTAATAATAAATGATTTTGTAGGCTATTTTAAAAATAAAAAGTGACAAAATTTTTGAAAATTGAAGTGATTCAATTGGTTGTCAAATGAGGTTAGATACCAGTATTACATAGAATTGAAATGTTTGGTTCATAATGTAATATTTTGTCTGATTAAGTTCAATTAATGCTGATCCATGAATACACATGTAACATCGTTTTCACATGCACAATATTAAAATTAAGGATATTTGGTTATGCAGTTTATGTTAAAATGATACATACTGTTTTTAAAAATTCTTTCCTTTAGAAAATGTTATTACCTCTTAGTAGGCTGGATTAAAGGCACCTTAAATCTAAACATTTTTTAAGTAAATGTTTTGAAGAGGGAAGAGTTTTTCGTAAGTCATTCAATTTAATGCAACTTTTATATTGAGTTGGTATGGTATACAAATGTTTAATTGAATCGTTGATGACCAAAATAGATATGTGTGGGTCAGTTATTTCTTCATCCGATCATTCACTGTCCTTCAGTATTAAATTTCAACCATTTAATATATAGAACAAAATCTGGTTCTTGCGGAAGGATAGTGGTTCTGCTCAGATTTAGTTTCAGGTCAAATCCTATACCATTCAAACAAGTTGATAATCCAATCAGCTATTGATTCCAAACTGCCATTTTCCTTAGACAAGCTAGCAATGTCAAAGTAAACACTACATTGTATTTACTTGGACAAACAATGCCACCTGGCCGGTGGGTGGAGCAATAGTCATTCTTGTCTCAGTTCATTTAAACTGCATATGCCTTATATAACCTCTCGTGTTGAAAATGCAAACTAAAACCCATTAAAAAAAAAAAGAAGAGGATTTTTTTTAAAAAACAGCAGAACGATTGTGGTCACTCACTTGCCAGAGAAATGATGCTGATTAACAACATGTTGTTACAGAGATATACAAGTTACAACAGAGATGAGGAAGAGTATATTTTATCATCCAAAATGTGATAAACATGCATAAAAATGCTTCTGGATACCACTTGAAGAAACTGTTGCACTTAAGATGATTTGCATGTATGTTATATATATAAACAAATCTTTGCTGTTTGTAGGTTGAAGGCGTGCTGTCTGTTGTGGGTCCATGCAGTTTTCATCTTGTTTATGCAAAAGAAGTTTTATTTTTTATTACGATTTAATCAAACTTGGATATGTTGTATATGGAGCGCATGGTCAAGTAATCAGACTTGGATATGTTGTATATGGAGCGCATGGTCAAGTAATCAAACTTGGATATGTTGTATATGGAGCGCATGGTCAAGTAATCAAACTTGGATATGTTGTATATGGAGCGCATGGTCAAGTAATCAAACTTGGATATGTTGTATATGGAGCGCATGGTCAAGTAATCAAACTTGGATATGTTGTATATGGAGCGCATGGTCAAGTAATCAAACTTGGATATGTTGTATATGGAGCGCGTGGTCAAGTAATCAAACTAGGATATGTTGTATATGGAGCGCATGGTCAAGTAATCAAACTTGGATATGTTGTATATGGAGGGCATGGTCAAGTAATCAAACTAGGATATATTGTATATGGAGCGCATGGTCAAGTAATCAAACTTGGATATGTTGTATATGGAGCGCATGGTCAAGTAATCAAACTTGGATATGTTGTATATGGAGCGCATGGTCAAGTAATCAAACTTGGATATGTTGTATATGGAGCGCATGGTCAAGTAATCAAACTTGGATATGTTGTATATGGAGCACATGGTCAAGTAATCAAACTTGGATATGTTGTATATGGAGCGCATGGTCAAGTAATCAAACTAGGATATGTTGTATATGGAGCGCATGGTCAAGTAATCAAACTTGGATATGTTGTATATGGAGCGCATGGTCAAGTAATCAAACTTGGATATGTTGTATATGGAGCGCATGGTCAAGTAATCAAACTAGGATATGTTGTATATGGAGCGCATGGTCAAGTAATCAAACTTGGATATGTTGTATATGGAGCGCATGGTCAAGTAATCAAACTTGGATATGTTGTATATGGAGCGCATGGTCAAGTAATCAAACTTGGATATGTTGTATATGGAGCGCATGGTCAAGTAATCAAACTTGGATATGTTGTATATGGAGCGCAATGGTCAAGTAATCAAACTTGGATATGTTGTATATGGAGCGCATGGTCAAGTAATCAAACTAGGATATGTTGTATATGGAGCGCATGGTCAAGTAATCAAACTAGGATATGTTGTATATGGAGCGCATGGTCAAGTAATCAAACTAGGATATGTTGTATATGGAGCGCATGGTCAAGTAATCAAACTTGGATATGTTGTATATGGAGCGCATGGTCAGGTAATCAAACTTGGATATGTTGTATATGGAGGGCATGGTCAAGTAATCAAACTTGGATATGTTGTATATGGAGCGCATGGTCAAGTAATCAAACTTGGATATGTTGTATATGGAGGGCATGGTCAAGTAATCAAACTAGGATATGTTGTATATGGAGCGCATGGTCAAGTAATTAAACTTGGATATGTTGTATATGGAGTGCATGGTCAGGTAATCAAACTAGGATATGTTGTATATGGAGTGCATGGTCAGGTAATCAAACTAGGATATGTTGTATATGGAGCGCATGGTCAAATAATCAAACTAGGATATGTTGTATATGGAGCGCATGGTCAAATAATCAAACTAGGATATGTTGTATATGGAGCGCATGGTCAAGTAATCAAACTTGGATATGTTGTATATGGAGCACATGGTCAAGTAATCAAACTTGGATATGTTGTATATGGAGGGCATGGTCAAGTAATCAAACTTGGATATGTTGTATATGGAGCGCATGGTCAAGTAATCGAACAAGGATATGTTGTATATGGAGCGCATGGTCAAGTAATCAAACTTGGATATGTTGTATATGGAGCGCATGGTCAAGTAATCAAACTTGGATATGTTGTATATGGAGGGCATGGTCAAGTAATCAAACTTGGATATGTTGTATATGGAGCGTATGGTCAAGTAATCAAACAAGGATATGTTGTATATGGAGCGCATGGTCAAGTAATCAAACTTGGATATGTTGTATATGGAGGGCATGGTCAAGTTATCAAACTTGGATATGTTGTATATGGAGCGCATGGTCAGGTAATCAAACTAGGATATGTTGTATATGGAGCGCATGGTCAGGTAATCAAACTAGGATATGTTGTATATGGAGCGCATGGTCAGGTAATCAAACTAGGATATGTTGTATATGGAGCGCATGGTCAAGTAATCAAACTAGGATATGTTGTATATGGAGCGCATGGTCAAGTAATCAAACTTGGATATGTTGTATATGGAGCGCATGGTCAAGTAATCAAACTAGGATATGTTGTATATGGAGCGCATGGTCAAGTAATCAAACTTGGATATGTTGTATATGGAGCGCATGGTCAAGTAATCAAACTAGGATATGTTGTATATGGAGGGCATGGTCAAGTAATCAAACTTGGATATGTTGTATATGGAGCGCATGGTCAAGTAATCAAACTAGGATATGTTGTATATGGAGCGCATGGTCAGGTAATCAAACTAGGATATGTTGTATATGGAGCGCATGGTCAAGTAATCAAACTAGGATATCTTGTATATGGAGCGCATGGTCAAGTAATCAAACTAGGATATGTTGTATATGGAGCGCATGGTCAGGTAATCAAACTAGGATATGTTGTATATGGAGCGCATGGTCAAGTAATCAAACTAGGATATGTTGTATATGGAGCGCATGGTCAAGTAATCAAACTAGGATATGTTGTATATGGAGCGCATGGTCAAGTAATCAAACTTGGATATGTTGTATATGGAGGGCATGGTCAAGTAATCAAACTTGGATATGTTGTATATGGAGCGCATGGTCAAGTAATCAAACTTGGATATGTTGTATATGGAGGGCATGGTCAAGTAATCAAACTAGGATATGTTGTATATGGAGCGCATGGTCAGGTAATCAAACTAGGATATGTTGTATATGGAGCGCATGGTCAGGTAATCAAACTAGGATATGTTGTATATGGAGCGCATGGTCAAATAATCAAACTAGGATATGTTGTATATGGAGCGCATGGTCAAGTAATCAAACTTGGATATGTTGTATATGGAGCACATGGTCAAGTAATCAAACTAGGATATGTTGTATATGGAGCGCATGGTCAAGTAATCAAACTTGGATATGTTGTATATGGAGCGCATGGTCAAGTAATCAAACTTGGATATGTTGTATATGGAGCGCATGGTCAAGTAATCAAACTTGGATATGTTGTATATGGAGCGCATGGTCAAGTAATCAAACTTGGATATGTTGTATATGGAGCACATGGTCAAGTAATCAAACTAGGATATGTTGTATATGGAGCGCATGGTCAAGTAATCAAACTTGGATATGTTGTATATGGAGCGCATGGTCAAGTAATCAAACTTGGATATGTTGTATATGGAGCGCATGGTCAAGTAATCAAACTAGGATATGTTGTATATGGAGCGCATGGTCAAGTAATCAGACTAGGATATGTTGTATATGGAGCGCATGGTCAAGTAATCAAACTAGGATATGTTGTATATGGAGCGCATGGTCAAGTAATCAAACTTGGATATGTTGTATATGGAGCGCATGGTCAAGTAATCAAACTTGGATATGTTGTATATGGAGCGCATGGTCAAGTAATCAAACTAGGATATGTTGTATATGGAGCGCATGGTCAAGTAATCAAACTAGGATATGTTGTATATGGAGCGCATGGTCAAGTAATCAAACTTGGATATGTTGTATATGGAGCACATGGTCAAGTAATCAAACTAGGATATGTTGTATATGGAGCGCATGGTCAAGTAATCAAACAAGGATATGTTGTATATGGAGCGCGTGGTCAAGTAATCAAACTTGGATATGTTGTATATGGAGCGCGTGGTCAAGTAATCAAACTAGGATATGTTGTATATGGAGCGCATGGTCAAGTAATCAAACAAGGATATGTTGTATATGGAGCGCGTGGTCAAGTAATCAAACTTGGATATGTTGTATATGGAGCGCGTGGTCAAGTAATCAAACTAGGATATGTTGTATATGGAGCGCATGGTCAAGTAATCAAACTAGGATATGTTGTATATGGAGCGCATGGTCAAGTAATCAAACTAGGATATGTTGTATATGGAGCGCATGGTCAAGTAATCAAACTAGGATATGTTGTATATGGAGCGCATGGTCAAGTAATCAAACTAGGATATGTTGTATATGGAGCGCATGGTCAAGTAATCAAACTTGGATATGTTGTATATGGAGCGCGTGGTCGAGTAATCAACCATATAAAACATATCCAAGGTTGATTGCTATGGCCACTATGAGTCAGTAGAGCGTCCTCAGGCCCTTTTGGGCCTCTTGTTTTTGTGGTCACTATTTCTCGACAACCATTGGATGGAATTCAATGAAACTTCACAAGAGTGATTGGTATGAAGCCTAGTTGTGCATATCTTCAGCATGTTGCACCCGAATAATTGTTCAATGTTATGGTCCTTTGAATTTTTCAGACATTTTTTTGTTGTCGCTGTTTCTTGGCAAAAGTGATTGGTTACTCTAATTGGTTCACTGTGTCAAAGCGGGCAGCAAAAGGGTGCAATAACTGTGTCAGGGCGCCATCTGGGAGGTATTAATCACCTTCAGTGATATTTCTATTTTTTTCTAAATTTCATATTTATATTATATCATGTAGATAATGTTCAAGAATGGTGTAAAAATGAGAAATCATCATAATTGTCATGTTTTCTTGAGTACTGCACCCAGAGTTGTTTAATTTGAAAACTGAACAACGAAATCTTGATCATGCGAAATAGAAATCGCACGATGGATGAGTTCAAATCGTCCAAATCTCACGAGTGTATAAATCAATGAATAAGGGGTTGTTGAATTATAAGGATTTTGAAACAACACTTGAAATCTTGATTATGAAATAGATTTATGACAATTGAGTAACTGTTCACAAATATTTATTAAAACTTGAAACTGCAACAAATGCAAGTGTTGACAAGATCGCCAGCAAGTGCAATGTGGGAGATAAATATTAAGGAACTAGTGCGAACAGATGTATTTTGTATACAGTACCAAATATATAAATATGAATGCTCTGTGCTGGAGCTGAAAGTTGCTGACAATGGTTAAAAATTATGTAAAAAATGAGTAGTTAGAATTGGTGCCAGTCATCTAAGTTAAAAATAAATTGAGGGTCTTCAAGTAGACGTATGCTGTTAACGATGAGCCAGGCCCAATTAGTCGTGAGTTTGAATCCCCACCTGGCCACAATCTCAGTGATGGTTGATATATGACATTGAAAAAGTTATCAGTTACTTGCAGAGATAGGGTGTGCTCTAGTACTGATTAACCTTGCAGGATCCCAGGAAACAGTGGTTAGGTTAACTGAACAACTGTGAGCTCTCAATGACAAAAAAATGATGCTAAATATTCAATCAGTCAATCTGTAACGATGAAGCTGAGATCCAATTTTGTATCTTTGAATAACAAATTGTCATTTTTTGTTTGAGTAATAGACATCCATTTTAGTGTTTGAGTAACAAATATCTGAGTAATCGTTTGGTCCTGATCTAAGAGAAAAAAGTATGTTGGTTTTAACATATAAGAATTGTATTGCTTCATTTTTATCCTTTATATTTTGAATATTGTACCTGCTTGTATGAAAATACTGGAAAATATGTTTAAACCAAGAGACAACCATGTTGTTCTTGTGGGGAACAGACAACCATTTTAGTATTGAGTTAAGAAGCAACCAGTTAATTCTTGAGGGAACAGACAACCAGTTTATTCTTGAGGGAACAGACAACCAGTTTATTATTGAGGGAACAGACAACCAGTTTATTCTTGAGGGAACAGACAACCAGTTAATTCTTGAGGGAACAGACAACCAGTTTATTCTCTTGAGTAAGAGGCAACCAGTTCAATCTTGAGGGAACAGGCAACCAGTTTATTCTCTTGAGTAAGAGGCAACCAGTTCAGTCTTGAGGGAACAGACAACCAGTTTATTCTCTTGAGTAAGAGGCAACCAGTTCCATCTTGAGGGAACAGGCAACTATAAAGCACTTTTACTCAACTGTTCAAAGTGATGAAGTTGTGCTGTTATGTAGCACAGATAAGAGGAAGGTACACATTAAAAATTATAGACATGTAATAATATATTATTTGGGAGGCCTTTTTCATTGCGTAATGGTGCTATCCATCCTACCTTTGCAAGTCCGCCCTCCTTATCAAGCAATTCGTGGGATCATTTATATCCTGTAAATGTTATGTTTATGACCACTTGATTGTGAAAAAGTAGCAGTGAAAAACCCTCGACACACTCCAACCCACTTGTTTGGAGCACTGCTTGATCAGTTAAATAAAAAAAATACAAATCTCTAGGTTAAAGTATTACATCATTTCCACTAACGGTAAACTTACTGATGCTACTTATAAACGATACTAAATTTGAATGTAAAATGTAACCTGCCCTGAGAGCTTCGTACACATTTATGACAGTCCTGCTGTAGTTGTCAGAGTGATGTGATCTGGATAGATGAGTGCGCTCATGAGGTTTATAGAACTGAAGCACATGTAAGGCAGTCCTTAACAGATAAAGTGCTTGCTGAGCTCCTACCGTATCCACTAAAAATTGCTGCTACCCAAACTTTTTTTTGACTTTCAAAGCGTTTAATTTTTTTTTTTTATAATTTATTTCTATTTTAAAGAAATTAAAATAACAATGCAAAATAAACATCTTGCAAAAAAAAAAAAAAAATAGCTACCTACCTACCAACCTTTAAAAATACTGTCTAAGTACAGCAAACAAGTATTTTTTGTAAGGATGGTCTAATTATATGTTGTATAATCCTTACTGGTTTGGTCAATCTTCCATACATATATTCATTGTATATTTAAGAGCTCAAGGACACCACAAGTAGCTGTCGGTTCGATCCTCTGCCAAAGCCATGTAAGGTGTCCTTTAGCAAAACACCTTTTCCGCTTATGCGTAGTACTGGCTGTACCCAGGTAGCATGATTTGAGTCAGTTGTTATAACTTGTTTCACAATCAAAGTAAAATGAAAACGTTTTAAATTATATAAGAGCAAATCCAGTGTGTTTCTGGAACATATGCGGTTCTATCACCTGTTAAGGTGTGTGTGTGTGTTTTCAGGGCCTGTGTTTCTGTCACATATGTGCAGTTCTATCACCTGTTTATGTTTGTGTGTTTCCAGGGCTGGTGTTTCTGGCACATATGTGGTTCTATCACCTGTTAAGGTGTGTATGTGTGTTTTCAGAGCCTGTGTTTCTGTCATATATGAGGTTCTATCACCTGTTAAGGTGTGTGTGTGTGTTTTCAGGGCCTGTGTTTCTGTCACATGAGGTTCTATCACCTGTTAAGGTGTGTATGTGTGTTTCCAGGGCCTGTGTTTCTGTCACATATGTGCAGTTCTATCACCTGTTAATGTGTGTGTTTCCAGGGCTGGTGTTTCTGGCACATATGTGGTTCTATCACCTGTTAAGGTGTGTATGTGTGTTTCCAGAGCCTGTGTTTCTGTCACATATGTGCGGTTCTATCACTTGTTAAGGTGTGTGTGTGTGTGTATGTGTGTGTGTGTGTTTCCAGTGCCGGTGTTTCTGGCACATATGTGCGGTTCTATCACCTGTTAAGGTGTTTGTGTGTTTCCAGGGCCAGTGTTTCTGGCACATATGTGGTTCTATCACCTGTTAAGGTGTGTGTGTGTGTGTGTGTGTGTGTGTGTGTGTATGTGTGTGTGTTTGTTTTGTGGTTGTAACACCTGTAATAGCAGAATGGGTGTATGTTTTGTGGTTGATACACCTGTAATAGCAGAATGGGTGTATGTTTTGTGGTTGTAACACCTGTAATAACAGAAAGGGTGTGTGTTTTGTGGTTAAAGCACATGTGACAGCAGAATGGGTATTTGTTTTGTGTTGATTTGTAGTTGTAACACCTGTAACAGCAGAATATGTGTATGTTTTGTGGGTGTAACACCTGTTACTGCAGAATATGTGTTTGTTTTGTGGTTGTAACACCTGTAAAAACAGAATGTGTGTTTTGTGGTTGTAACAGCAGAATATATGTATGTTTTGTGGTTGTAACACATGTAATAGCAGATTGTGTGTATGTTTTGTGGTTGTAACAGCAGAGAGTGTGTTTGTTTTGTAGTTGTTACACCTGCAATAGCAGAATGTGTGTTTTGTGGTTATAACACCTGTTACAGCAGAATGTGTGTATGTTTTGTAGTTATAAGACCTGTAACAGCAGGATGTATGTTTGTTTTGTAGTTGTAACACCTGTAATAGCAGAATGTGTGTTTGTTTTGTGGTTGTAACACCTGAAATAGCAGAATGTGTGTATGTTATGTAGTTGTAACACCTGTTATAGCAGAATATGTGTTTGTGTTGTGGTTGTTACACCTGTCATAGCGTTTCCAGTTGATTGATAGTAAGAACAGGACCACTGTTACACATGCATGTTATAAGAATTGAGTATCGCAGAGAATTTGATGAATTCCTGCCACATTACTGTTGTCAGGGCTCCATTTTCACTCTACATATTCATTTGTTGACATGTTTTTACCTCTACAGGCCTTTGCCAGCAGGGCTTCATCGAAGGATACCCACGGGTGTCAATTCCGATGCTCTCCATTGATCACCCATGGGAAATTACACTAGCTCTACGTCGTTTTATTTAAACAGAACAAAATACAGTCTTATGTGGTATATCAAAACCGCGTTTGCATGAAACTAGCTTGCGATTAGATAACGTTCCCTTCATGAAATCGTGCAGGAACCATTCATATAGTTGCATTGTGGCTTAGTAGAAACGACGCAAAACTAGTGTTATATCCTGACAATGGCAGGGCTTATGTCATGGTAAATTGTTTGTCGTCCACTGTTGTATGTCTTTTAACCTTTTTAACTCGCCGGGACGAAGTCCAAGGAGAGCTATTGCCATGACCCCTGCGTTGTCGGTTTAAATTTTGCGTTTAAGTTTAAGATATCTATTCAACCACTCATTGGATGTAAATGAAACTTCACATGTGTGTTCACCATCATCAATGGAACACACACAGGTCTACAAGAACCATCTGGATTGCATTTTGGTACAGTTATGGCCCTTTTTGGACTTACACACCGAGAGGCAAGCTTTGTTGTCTTCTGACAACTCTTGTTCTTGTAGACGTGCTAGCACCTTCATTTTTCATTGAATCTTAACCAAACTTGCAAAGCAGTTATATAACCACAAGATCTCGGATGAGTTCCTGAATCGGCGTGATTTGACTACATATACCCCCGCCATTTATAAGCACATTTTAATTAAAATTTTAGAATACAGTTTCTCTGAAAGTTTAAGGCCTAGACCTTAGATATTTTACATGTAGTATCTGTTGCCAGTAGAGTGATTCAGGTCCTCTTGTTATCATACCCTTTATCTGGAAGTATCATCATAGGATCTTGGTGCACATTGAAGTCATGGCACTTGTTTGGTTGTTTTTGTGGTCAGATTCCTTCCACCCTGGAATACCCTTTTTAGCCTTTTTTTACTGGTTAAAAACTGAGACTGGTTAGACTAATAATGTCCCACCTTTTTACTTGTATATTATTATTTTTTACGTATAACCACATTTTTACAATGTGAAGCCTGTTTTCCATGATGCGTATTTTTGCTGTGCTGTTTTTTCCCTAAGGTACTTTTTGGTGTTCAGTATTAACAGGCGCACAGACGAACAATTTCCATGATGCAGATTGTCTGAGCAGAGTTTATAGAGGCACGTGCGTGGAAATACACACATTGTATATGCAGACAAGTGTAGAAAAATCGCCTATACTGGCGACTTTCGTCAGTGCGGTTATTAGTCAGCGCAGAAATCTGCTCCGATTAAAACGAAATTATACTAGAAAGTGTTTAGCAATTTTTACAAAAGCAGTACCTATTATGCACATACAAACCCTTGCGATTTAGGCGCCGAAACCGTCGGAATAATACGCGCCATGGAAAAAGGCCTTAACAGGAAAACAATAAAGGGAGGACTTCTGCAAGTTATTATAAATTTATGGTATAATTGACATAATTGTTTTCTGTTACACACACAGGAACATGCAATATTGAATTGCATGACACATGCATAAAGTTTAAAGACTAATTTTAAATTGTTATTATGATGATTGAAAGTGATTGTGTAAAATATTCACTGAAGCAGACACCTGCAATAAACAATGCATGAATTATTCAGGTGTGGCAGAATCAGTGAGACATTTGATAGTGACTTAAATTGGATATCATTTTGTAATGTCATAGGTAGTCATATTAAGAGAGCACTTTGTCACGTTCATTTTATAGTGACTTTCCTTGGAGAGCACTTGGTTCTGTTGTGGTTCAGTTATAGTGACTTTCCTTGGAGAGCACTTTGTTCTGTTGTGGTTCAGTTATAGTTACTTTGCTTTGAGAGCACTTTGTTCTGTTGTGGTTCAGTTATAGTGACTTTCCTTGGAGAGCACTTAGTTCTGTTGTGGTTCATTTTATAGTGACTTTCCTTGGAGAGCACTTGGTTCTGTTGTGGTTCATTTTATAGTGACTTTCCTTGGAGAGCACTTGGTTCTGTTGTGGTTCATTTTATAGTGACTTTCCTTGGAGAGCACTTAGTTCTGTTGTGGTTCATTTTATAGTGACTTTCCTTGGAGAGCACTTGGTTCTGTTGTGGTTCATTTTATAGTAACTTTCCTTGGAGAGCACTTGGTTCTGTTGTGGTTCAATTATAGTGACTTTCCTTGGAGAGCACTTGGTTCTGTTGTGTTTCAGTTATAGTGACTTTCTTTGGAGAGCACTTGGTTCTGTTGTGGTTCAGTTATAGTAACTTTCCTTGGAGAGCACTTGGTTCTGTTGTGGTTCATTTATAGTGACTTTCCTTGGAGAGCACTTGGTTCTGTTGTGGTTCAGTTATAGTGACTTTCCTTGGAGACCACTTGGTTCTGTTGTGGTTCAGTTATAGTGACTTTCCTTGGAGAGCACTTTGTTCTGTTGTGGTCCTTTTACAGTAACTTTCTTTGGAGAGCACTTTGTTCTTTTGTGGTCCTTTTACAGTGACCTCCCTTGGAGAGCACTAAAATTGTTCTGTTGAGTTTCATTGATAGTGACCTTCTTTGGAGAGCTCTTTGTTCTGTTGAGTTTCATTAATAGTGACTTTCCTTGGACAACTCTGATATATTGTGGTCCTTTTATAACTCGGAAAGCTCTTTGTTATATCACAGTCATTTTATAGTGTCTTTCCTTGGAGAGCAATTTATGCTGTGGTTCTTTTATAGTGGCTTTCCTTGGAGAGCACTTTATGCTGTAGTGACTTTCCTTGGAGAGCACTTTATGTTGTTGTTCTTTTATAGTGACTTTCCATGGAGAGCACTTTATGTTGTGGTCCTTTTATATGGACTTTCCTTGGAGAGCACTTTATGCTGTGGTTCTTTTTATAGTGACTTTCCTTGGAGAGCACTTTATGCTTTGGTCCTTTTATATTGACTTTCCTTGGAAAGCACTTTATGCTTTGGTCCTTTTATAGTGACTTTCCTTGGAGAGCACATTATGCTTTGGTCCTTTTATAGTGACTTTCCTTGGAGAGCACTTTATGCTTTGGTCCTTTTATAGTGACTTTCCTTGGAGAGCACATTATGCTTTGGTCCTTTTATAGTGACTTTCCTGAGGGCATTTGTTATGTAACAGCCTTTTTATAGTAACTTCCCTTTACGTAACTTCATTATGTGACAAGCATATTATGGTGACTTTCGTGAGAGCCATTTGTCATTTAGGGGACTCAAGGGTGACCAAGTTCCATAACTCCAATTTGATCTTAGTCAGAATTATGAACCGCTTAAAAAATTTGTACTGATAATTTTATTTAGTTTTTTAACAAGCACCTATCTCAGTAACTTATAGATATATACTTTTGTGCATTTTTTTTTATATTAGGGGATACAAAATACTGGATATGAAATAGTATTTTAATATCTGATAATTAATGGACAGAAAATGATCTTAATTAACAGTGCTATATTTTCCAGTTTGCTAAAGCTTTTTAAAAAAATCCCAATTTCCCTCAATTGTGCTTTTTTTCCCCCAATCTTAAGAGCTCGGGCCTCTTCTCAATTTGCCAGGCCCGATTAGTTTAGTCTGTTACGCCTCTGACTATCACTCCCGGGGTCGTGAGTTTGAATCCCAACCTGGAGACAGTCTCCGTGATGATTGATAATTATATGACATTGTGTCTCATTATCATTCATCTCTCACTGCTGATTCAAGTGGGAAAGTTATCAGTTATTTAAGGAGATAGGGTGTGCTTGAGTACTGGTTAACCATTCAGGATGCCAGGAAACAGTGGTAAGGTTAACTGATCATCTATTAGCCTTCGATGGCATAAAAATAACGCTAAATATTCAATCAATCAATCTTCTCAATTTACAGGAAAAAAGTGCTGGCAGTTGAACTGTTGAAACATTATAGAGTTTCTGCAAACTAAAATCTCATCCATCTCTAAACCAAAGTACAAAATTTACATTGTTTAAGTTTAACTAAATTAATTTTAGCTCATTGACTTATATGAACAATTCTGAGTCCATTTCTTGTGTACACATAGTAACGAGTGTTGTGTTTTGAGAGGCCGTCATGTCATGCTAGGGATCACACCCACAATCTCTAGTATTCCTATGACAAATGTGTGTCTCAGGGCTCTTACTTGCACTTTTGGGAATGGGGAAGGGCTCCCTGACTTTGAGAAAATTAGCATTATTCTTAAAGAAATTGGGAAAATTACACAGCACAGGTTCTTTCAATATACGTAACAATATATGCATAATGTATATTTAATGTATACAAGATGTGATGTTCTAGTAGAAGACAACATTAAAATTATAATTTTAAAAATTCTCCAAACTTTTTCGCCAAATATTTCTTTTGGTTTCTTTGCATTTTGAAATTTCGAAGTTTGTTAATATGAATTGGGAAAAAAAGGATACTATTTGCCATTGGGAATGGGGAGAATAACGGCCCCAAAAATCGGCAAACGAGATCCCTGGCTCTACATTATGGGTTAACATTCCTTTTTTTTTTAAGTTTGCCAGTTACTTGTGGAAAGATGTTGACTCGACTTGGATTTATTCTAAGATAATACGCCATCAATAAAGCTGGATTCCATATATAACATGTATTCCCCTATGTTTTACAAATGGTTGTTGTGTAGAAAATTATTGTTGTAATACTCTAAATTGATTTAATGCCTGTTTTCTCTCCCTTTGTGAGAAATTTTGCGAGCGTTCTACGCATTATTTCCTGAATGGCTTCTCATATCGGAACTCCGATTCCTTCCAAGCACATTTGGATAATAATAGAAGAAAACGACATTATCGCCACATTAAATATACGGATGGACAATCAAATATGCATATCAATAAAGATCTCCCATCATAAGTTGTGTAACCATATCTTAATTATATCATTTCAGGCGTCTTCCCTTTTACAAATTACCTACAAAAGCGTGAAAGCTTGTACTGATGTGAGACCTGGAGGGCAAGGTAAAATCTACGGCTATCATTTATACCTATGCATAATTGATTTTTCAACAATATCTGTCTCGCAAGTTTTGTTTGGGGATAAGCTAACAAAGTAAATAGCACTTTATCGCTTTACAATTTATCAGCGAGCAAATCATCTTACAGATCTTGTACATACGGTTTTTACCTTCAGTGCGTTGCCCTTGATCTATAGTCTTTAATAACAATTATCGATAAAGGGTAGATTTTCGAACTAATATTTATAGGGCATTGATGTTAATGATTTATTTAAAGTGAGAAATCCTTTGTGATTTTGTTTGTTTTCTTGTTAAGGATATGGCGTTTGGTGTTGATGTGGTGTTTATGTAGATCTCACCACTGAGGGGCAATTACATATCACATTGAAAACATTTTAACCTCATCCAATGTCAATTGTGTTTAGTGTTGTTTAAAATGAAATTACTTAGTCCTTCAATGGATGCCCCCTTAGGGTACCTCCAGATTAGAGAGCTAAGTTATTTATAGCCTAAATATTCACTGTGCCACATTTAATACCATTTTGTGGGACAGAGGAATTTGAGGCACATTAAGGGAAATTAGAGGCAATTAAATTGGAACAGGAAAAGTTTGAATGAGTAAGTAAGCGGGAGTGTACTAAATATTCTAGACTGATTTACTATCATATTACATTGTTATTGTTGCAGAATACACACTTTCTACTGTAAACCAGTCTGGGATAATATACATATGTGAAAAAAAACAAGAAAAGATTTTTTTACTGTCGGATTAATGGTAATTTAGTTCTTACAAATGGATAGATTTTAATGCCTACTGATCAACTGTTTGTTGATTTTCACTGCTGGGTTAACAGTGTGAAAATTGATTTAGTGGTTCAAGTTGAACTGCTGAGATTCACTTTTGAAGGGTAATATTGTACTGTCGGGGAGATAAGAGGTTATATGAATATATAAATCCATTGCACTGAGATAAATTTCATAGCTGATAATACTAAGGGTATATGTTTGATCTAAACCAGACAAAATGTATACATGTAGGTGACGGTGATTGTGTAGTTATTGTGAACTTGTTAGTACATTGTCTCAAACATGTTCGTATGCTCGGAGTGTGAAAAAACATGCAAATAAGGATGGCCAGTACATAGGAGTCACTAAGTGCAGCAGTTAAATGATTGGATATGAATGTTTTTGAGGTAAATTCAGAGTGTTGTGATAGTTTGTGGTTTGGAGCAGATTCTGAAATGTATACTTAGTAATTAAAATGGTGTATTAAAGAGTGGAGATAATGTTTGTTGTTGGATTCTGTGAACTGGTTCTCATTTGTAGCCCTGGAATTATAAGGACTTGTTTAATGTGATTTTGTGACGTTTTATGCTAGTGTTTCTAACAGGAGTTTAATTTGGAATTATGTGTTGATGATTTATTTATATATGTATATGATATATTATATATATAGCCGTTTATTCCTGGAATTGGGAGTACATTTTGTAAATGAAGGTAGTTATACATGTCTGACTTAATAATGCATGAATCTGAATGGAATCGTTTTTCTTCCGCAAGTATCTGACAATTTTCTTGCTAAATTTTTTTTGACTGGGCTGGGCTCAAACTCACGACCTCAGTTGAGTGATAAGTGATCTTGAGACAGAGTCTTAGGCCACTTGACCAGGGGAGGACCCATTGAAATTAAGCTGATAATGATAGACTAGGACCTGGTGTCTTTCTGCTTGTTTTTGGTGCCATATCTCAATCCTCTTGGTATCTGGTTTTAATTTGAACACGGTTTAGTTGTATACAATGAATAAAATGTTGGAAATTGAAATTGGGTGTTCCCAATGGGGCGGTACTGCTGTACCTTTTGATAGGAGTCAGGTTTCTGCCACTGCTCTAGCTTCAAGTAACTGAATACATTGTATAACATTACATTTATAAAGCGGGAAGTTATGTTGTCTTCGAGCAGGTGAGCAGGTGACTCTCCCCAGCATAACAAAAAGTGTTGACAATAGAAGAGATGAATTTATGATGCAAGCAAGGTTCAAACCTAGGTCACAAAGTAAAACTTTGATATATTGTGCTAGAGTTGGATGACCTTTACTTGTAAGAACTCTTATGGGTTGTTTAGTTTCTGTTATAATTGAGTTTATTGCTTACATGGTGGTATGTGACATTTCTATCCATCTATGTAATCATTTTCAGACCCTGAGTTACTGGTTTTGGAGCATGTGGTCCAATGTTAGAGCATTAAACCCATGATTTTGGGTGTGATCCTCCTCCACGGCTATGTGTGGTGTCCATGAGCAAGACCTCTTTCGCATATACTTAGTTATGGTTCTGCCCAGTAAAAACAATATGGAATGCAACTGATTAAAAATCTGTGTTATGTATGCTCACAAAACAAAGCAACTGATCACCAATCTGTGTAATGTATGTTCACATAACAAAGCAACAGAACACGCATCTGTGTTATGTATGGTCACATAACAAAGCAACAGAACACGCATCTGTGTTATGTATGGTCACATAACAAAGCAACAGAACACACATCTGTGTTATGTATGGTCACATAACAAAGCAACAGAACACCCATCTGTGTTATGTATGGTCACATAACAAAGCAACAGAACACGCATCTGTGTTATGTATGGTCACATAACAAAGCAACAGAACACACATCTGTGTTACGTATGGTCACATAACAAAGCAACAGAACACACATCTGTGTTATGTATGCTCACAAAACAAAGCAACTGATCACCAATCTGTGTAATGTATGTTCACATAACAAAGCAACAGAACACGCATCTGTGTTATGTATGGTCACATAACAGAGCAACAGAACACGCATCTGTGTTATGTATGGTCACATAACAAAGCAACAGAACACGCATCTGTGTTATGTATGGTCACATAACAAAGCAACAGAACACGCATCTGTGTTATGTATGGTCACATAACAGAGCAACAGAACACCCATCTGTGTTATGTATGGTCACATAACAGAGCAACAGAACACCCATCTGTGTTACGTATGGTAACATAACAAAGCAACAGAACACCCATTTGTGTTATGTATGGTCACATAACAAAGCAACAGAACACCCATCTGTGTTACGTATGGTCACATAACAAAGCAACAGAACACCCATCTGTGTTACGTATGGTCACATAACAAAGCAACAGAACACCCATCTGTGTTACGTATGTTCACATAACAAAGCAACAGAACACCCATCTGTGTTATGTATGTTCACATAACAAAGCAACAGAACACCCATCTGTGTTACGTATTGTCACATAACAAAGCAACAGAACACCCATCTGTGTTACGTATGGTCACATAACAAAGCAACAGAACACCCATCTGTGTTATGTATGGTCACATAACAAAGCAACAGAACACACGTCTGTGTTATGTATGGTCACATAACAAAGCAACAGAACACCCATCTGTGTTATGTATGGTCACATAACAAAGCAACAGAACACCCATCTGTGTTACGTATGGTAACATAACAAAGCAACAGAACACCCATCTGTGTTACGTATGGTAACATAACAAAGCAACAGAACACCCATCTGTGTTATGTATGTTCACACAACAAAGCAACAGAACACCCATCTGTGTTACGTATGGTCACATAACAAAGCAACAGAACACCCATCTATGTTACGTATGGTCACATAACAAAGCAACAGAACACCCATCTGTGTTACGTATGGTCACATAACAAAGCAACAGAACACCCATCTATGTTACGTATGGTCACATAACAAAGCAACAGAACACCCATCTGTGTTACGTATGGTCACATAACAAAGCAACATAACGCCCATCTGTGTTACGTATGGTCACATAACAAAGCAACAGAACGCCCATCTGTGTAACGTATGGTCACATAACAAAGGTACAGAAAGCCCATCTGTGTTACGTATGGTCACATAACAAAGCAACAGAACGCCCATCTGTGTTACGTATGGTCACATAACAAAGCAACAGAACACCCATCTGTGTTACGTATGGTCACATAACAAAGCAACAGAACACCCATCTGTGTTACGTATGGTAACATAACAAAGCAACAGAACACCCATCTGTGTTAGGTATGGTCACATAACAAAGCAACAGAACACCCATCTGTGTTATGTATGGTCACATAACAAAGCAGCAGAACACCCATCTGTGTTATGTATGGTAACATAACAAAGCAACAGAACACCCATCTGTGTTATGTATGATAACATAACAAAGCAACAGAACACAAATCTGTGTTATGTATGGTCACATAACAAAGCAACAGAACACCCATCTGTGTTATGTATGGTCACATAACAAAGCAACAGAACACCCATCTGTGTTATGTATGGTCACATAACAAAGCAACAGAACACCCATCTGTGTTATGTATGGTCACATAACAAAGCAACAGAACACCCATCTGTGTTATGTATGGTAACATAACAAAGCAACAGAACACCCATCTGTGTTATGTATGGTCACATAACAGAGCAACAGAACACCCATCTGTGTTACGTATGGTCACATAACAGAGCAACAGAACACCCATCTGTGTTACGTATGGTAACATAACAAAGCAACAGAACACCCATCTGTGTTACGTATGGTCACATAACAAAGCAACAGAACACCCATCTGTGTTACGTATGGTAACATAACAAAGCAACAGAACACCCATCTGTGTTACGTATGGTAACATAACAAAGCAACAGAACACCCATCTGTGTTATGTATGGTCACATAACAAAGCAACAAAACACCTTGACAGATGACCTCGATCAAAATAGATAATGTATGGTATGGTTAATTCTTTACATGAGGCCTGTATTTCAAAGTGTATTTCAAGTTGTTTAGCACCTTTACATTGTTTAAGAAGCAATATTATGTCATAAAACATTGTCTAAGAATGAAAATATTTGATATGTTCATGAAGTAATGCTCAATGCCCCGTTTTAAATATACCCAGATAAAGTTAATAGATTTATTGTAAAAGATTTCTAAGATAATTTATGGAGGGAAGCCATAAATTAGCAAATTTATGCGTTACCATGCAAAAATAGTTCGTCAAAAAGAATGTCTATTTGTACAACATTAAAGAAACAAATCTAAGTTTTATTTAGCAGTAGTAATATTTTTATTGATTATATTGGTACATAATAATGAAAGCATCATTTTTTATATAAATCACAGCAGGTATTATTTTTCATTACCCATCACCGCAGAAATGAGAGGTAAATTTGAGCCTATATATATATATAGGTTGTTTTCCACGGGTGGTTTCACTGTCGTTTTCTTGTTAAGTGGAGAGTGAACCTGGAATATTACTGCTTGTTATTGTCATTTAATGTATTATATACTGTAAAATCATGAATTTGCTCTGATTTGTCCTATTTTATTTATTCGCGAAATGTTGAATTCGCTACGTTCGAAAAGTATAACCACCAGAAATGTTCTCGCTGTAAAAAACCTGTAGTGACTAATAACAGTTATTAATTTGATATAGATTGACGTTTACTTGTATTTCATCCTCCGTCCTCCATCACCCCATCTTGAGACTTTTATCATGCAATGCGATTTTGACCCAATAAAACCATTGGTTAGAAATAAAACAAAGCAAGGTGAATTTAAAATAAAATATTTTTTTATAGTTTCTGTTTGGCCTGTTTCATTGTATCTGTTTGATGTTACTACTGTTTTCCTATATCGCTGTTTTTATTTGACATATCACCTTTAAAATTAATGTGGTATATCGCCAAGCCTAGTTCAACTCTTGTTTTTTTTAAGAAGAAAAAAGTACTGAGCATAATGTCGAGTTATCCAGTACAGCTTCGTCTTCTGACTGAGACAAATAATTCACGCGCTGTTGAAGATTATCTACATAAACTGTAAGGTCACATTCTGTCTAGCGGATGTATCGGCATCATCCATACCACCTATAGTTGTCAAAAAATCTGTCTTCTCGTCTCTCTCTCTCTACAGTCAAATAAGGTGAAGGTTTGATCAGGTAAAATAGGTCAGTCATTTTTGTCTTTCTTTGAGCCACTAGTGTTTCGTACCAGCAAGATATATATAGGAATCTTTCATTAGTATTATGAGGTTATGCCGTTATCCAATCTGCAGTTTAGATGACATGAACTTTGATGATGGCTTTTTTTCTGTTGTTTTTCTGAATACCACAGTGGTGGTCTAGTGGTAGAGCATCCACCTCACATGTGGAAAGTCGTTGGTTCCATCCCTGGCTGGGACATACCAAAGATTTGAAAAATGGTACTAGAAGCCTCATTGCTTTATGCTCAGCATTTAGGGGATAGTTCTAGGCTTGGTCAGCCCAGTGTCAGTATAATGTGACTGGGTGGTGGTGTATCATACCATGTGTCTGTGACATGATACTCCAGTGTGGCAGTGCTCAGAATACCATCTGAAGTAGACACCAGCACGATGTAACTGAACAATTGTTAAAAGCAATGCTAAACACCATAGTATACAGCTGTCTTAGCAAATATTAGTGGTTTAAGAGGTAAGGATTAGGGTCAGAATCTGATCAGAATATCAGGGTTTGCTTCTTAAACCTACAGGTTGGGGGTTAAATCTCAGTTTTAATGTACAAATCAATTCGTTGGTACTAATTTGTGTTGAAAGAAGCTCTCAATCCCAAACTATTAGAACCTTTATCTGTTCGCTTGGGTGTCAACATATTTTTCTCTGAAATTGCTGACTCAGTTTTTATAAAACTTGGTCACAAGAAATGTAAGAAATGTGTTGTTTTTGTTAACAGAGAGTCCAAATCTTAGACTTTCTGTTGTTGACAGAGAATTCAAACCCTAGGTTTTTTTTTGTTGACACAGAGTTTAGACCCTTGATTGTTTTGGTTGACAAAGAAGTTGGATCCTTGATTGTTTTTGTTGACACACAATTTGGATCCTTGATTGTTTTTGTTGACACAGAGTTCAGACACTAGATTGTTTTTGTTAACACAGAGTTCAGACCCTTGATGCTTTTGCTGAGACAGAGTTCAGACCCTTGATTGTTTTTGTTGACACAGAGTTCAGACAATAGATTGTTTTTGTTGAAACAGAGTTCAGACCCTTGATTGTTTTTGTTGACACAGAATTCAGACACTAGATTGTTTTTGTTGACACAGAGTTCAGACCCTTGATTGTTTTTGTTGACAGAGAATTCGGACCATTGATTTTTTTTTGTTCATAGAGAATTCCAACCCAAGATGACCGCCCCTTTATTCTATGATGGGTTAGAATGAGCGGAGTCAATGTCCCTCAGGATAATGTCTCCTTGATTCTCAGCTGGGACAATACATTCTGAAGCCAATATTGTTAGTGTGAAGTTGATCACATTAATGCCTCCAGGGTACAGGACGAGATGTGAGACATTAACTCCACAGTAGTTTGCATGTAAAATGGTGTAAACCTTTGCCACATTCCCCTCCACATACATCAGAAATGCACCGCAGCCCTAGAGGTGTGTTACATGCCATACAAACAAGTTAAATTGTTAAATTCATTATTGTCTTGTTTGCTGTTTCACCTGAAATGGGCATTGTTGTTTCAATATTTAGAAAACATGACTGTTAAGCACACTTTCTTGTTTGGTGTCAAATTCACATGACATGTTCTTGTATGAAAACAAGTTTAATTAAATATATAAAAAAAACATGTTATGGGAATGAATAGGAGATGTTTTAGATATGGCAAATTTATGCTGTTAGATGCAGTTTCTTGTTGGAGAGCAAACATTAACTGTTCATGAGAGTAGGTGACGTCTCTGTTTTTGTAACTATGTTACATGGAATTCTGGTTAATGAACTGTCATTTGTTGTTCATGAGAACAGGATTGTCGCTTTCCTGTTTTTGTACTAAAGTAGGTCCTTTGGAGAGATATTGTTTTTAGCAGGGTTTTCAAAGAAAAAGTGTGGGTAATGGTGTGGGGGTCCTCTATAGTCAAGTGGTCTAAGGCACTGTTATCAAGTGACTGCTTAACTTTTATTGCTGAGGTCATGGGTTTGAGCCAAACTTGGTCCAAAATCTTTGTGTTATAAAGTTTGTCCATTACTTGCGGAATGATGGTGGTTCTACTCAGATTCATAACTGTTTGATTTAGACCTGACCTGTTTGAGATGGCCCTGATCTGTTGATTTAGGCCCACCCTGTTTGAGGATGGCCCTGATCTGTTTGATTTAGGCGCACCCTGTTTGAGGATGGCCTGATCTGTTTTATTTAGGCCCATCCTGTTTGAGGATGGCCTGATCTGTTTGATTTAGGCCCACACTGCTTGAGGATGGCCTGATCTGTTTGATTTAGGCCCACCCTGTTTGAGGATGGCCTGATCTGTTTGATTTAGGCCCACACTGTTTGAGGATGGCCTGATTTGTTTGATTTAGGCCCACACTGTTTGAGGATGACCTGATATGTTTTATTTAGGCCCACCCTGTTTGAGGATGGCCTGATCTGTTTGATTTAGGCCCACACTGTTTGAGGATGGCCTGATCTGTTTGATTTAGGCCCACACTGTTTGAGGATGGCCCTGATCTGTTGACGATGGCCTAGTCTGTTTGATTTAAGCCTGACATGTTGAGGATGGCCTGATCTGTTTGATTTAGGCCCACACTGTTTGAGGATGGCCCTGATCTGTTGAGGATGATTTAGGCCTGACATGTTGAGGATGGCCTAGTCTGTTTGATTTAGGCCTGACATGTTTGAGGTGGCCTGATCTATACTGCAGGGCTGGAGAATTTCTCTCGTCAGCTTGCCACGACAAGTGAACATTTGGTCAGGACAAGTAAGATTTAAGAAACTGACCTTAATATTTGTTTGATTTTAAGCATTCATTTAAAAATGTTTGAAAGGGAGGACAAGTAGCTTTTATCACAAATTTCAAGCTTTGTACTGGGGGGTAATAAAGCTTAATTCAGGCCTGCCTTTATTTCAGAGAGTTACAAAATCATCATGGGTGTTTGATGCAAGTCTGACCTGTAACAGATGGTATGTTTGAGCTATACCAGGCTTCTTGACATTTGTGAAGACAAAAAGACGTGCAGAAGCCAAACACCAATCTGCTTGTTTGTCAGTTGATGAAGAACTCTGCTACATTTCAGTAGCAAATGTTCTGTAGTGTATGATCAATGTGCTTGTTACCGTATGTTGCACATGCCAGCGCATGTACTTGGTTTGATTGATTCACTGCATTGTTATCTGCAGTACAGGACTAGGTACTTGGTATGTATAGTGCAGCAGTTAGTATGATCTATAACACTTACAAAGCATGGTTATGGTGTTGTACTAGTGATCCTGGCTGAGGGGTGCTCACAAAGTGAGATGTTGGAAGGGGTTTTCAGAATGTGAGATATTGCAAGTTGTAGAAAGATTTTTTTTCTGCAAAGGTGGAAATTAATTGCTTTCAGTCATTTAATTACTTAGTGGAGCGACAGTTACTGTAAAAAAAAATTCTATAAAAACTGTCCCCAATTATTGAAAATAAATGATTTAATATAATTATGAGTGATATTTAGTAGAATTTGCTTTTGTATCAAATGCATCAATACACAGATGCTGAGGAGTCGAAAGTAAAAAAACAAACGTTTCCCTTTGAGGTTGTTAACTCTACAATGGAAGGGTCTAGAAAATTACCAAAACTTAAAATGCATGGTACATTGAGTCCCTTCTTGTACAACCCCTTCTAGTACAGTCCCTTCTACTACAACCTCATCTAGTACAACCCATTTCAGTACAGTCCCTTCTAGTACAACCCCATCTAGTACAGTCCCTTCTACTACAACCCCTTCTAGAACAACCCATTTCAGTACAGTCCCTTCTAGTACAATCCCGTCTAGTACAGTCCCTTCTACTTCAACCCTTTCTAGTACAACCCATTTCAGAACAGTCCCTTCTAGTACAGTCCCTTGTAGAACAACCCTTTATAGTACAGTCCCTTCTAGTACAGTCCCTTGTAGAACAACCCTTTGTAGTACAGTCCCTTCTATTACAACCCCTTCTCGTACAGTCCCTGCTAGTACAACCAATTCAAGTAAAGTCCCTTCTAGTACAACCCCTTCTAGTACAGTCCCCTTTAGTACAACACCATCTAGTCCCTTCTAGTACAACTTATTTCAGAACAGTCTCTTCTAGTACAGTCCCTATTAGAACAACCCCATTTAGTACAGTCCCTTCTAGTACAACCACTTCCAGTAAAATCCCTACTAGTACAACCCATTCAATTTCAGTCCCTATTAGTACAACCCCATCTAGTACAGCCCCTTCTAGTACAACCCCTTCCAGTACAGTCCCTTCTAGTACAACCCCTTCCAGTACAATCCCTTCTAGTACAACCCCATAATTATAGTACTAGTTACATCTTCTGTTGTGTCTTTAAAATCACATAAACTTGTCCACACATATTGCAGAACATACAATATCAGTTATATACATAGTTGTGTGAGACCTGAATATGTGTCATGTGACCTATGTAGGCTAAAACAGAAAGAGCAGACACTATCTCATACATGATATAACCTAAGTGTTTATGTTCTTTAAGCTTCTGCAGAAAAGATGCATACTGGATCTAGAGCTCAAAAATAATATTTACAACTTTTGCACCAAAAAATAGAACTTTTTAATGGAAACCAACAAACTTTAAAAGATAAATATAATTATGTGCAAGTGTACGTAACACGAAAAACACATGTACTTTGGTTTAGTACTCCTATCCCCCCCCCCCCTTTAGATTGTTTCCCAGACATGATCAGCACCAAAATGTGTGCATTCCTTGCAGTTTTGGAACTTTATTTTGGCACGTTTTCTCTTGTATTTATAATGATGTGTTGGCACTATTATGTCATATAGATACAACGGCAGACAAATGATGTAATATTGAAAGTGGAACTCTTGCAGTTTTTATTTCATTATAGCATGTTTCATACCAGTGATTTCAGGAAATATCAAAGAGTATCAATCAATTCTTTCTATAGAATGAGTTATAACAGCTATTCAGGTATAAATAGATTTTTTTGTGTGCGTCCTTCCCACAAAGCACTTGCAAGTTGACTCAGTGGGGAAATGATTATAGTATTGTATTGTGTGGTGTTTAGTGTTGTTTTCGGCAATCTTATAGTCATGTTTATGATTTCTGGTTTTGTAAATGTCTCAAATGACAGGCAGATATAATGATAGACACTCCAAAAAGTTGCCAACCAGTCCAATATTATACCAGCACTGATACCCCACCCAGTCACATACCATCAATGATACTCACACATATCCAACATTGTTATTTTACAGTAGAGCAGTTACTGATGTCCAACCTAGTCACATTACACAGGTACTGTTACACCACCTAGTCATATTACACAGGCACTATTACCCTGCCTAGTCACATTACACTGGCACTGTTACCCTGCCTAATCACATTACACTGGCACTGTTACCCCACCTAGTCATATTACACAGGCACTGTTACCCCACCTAGTCATATTATACAGGCACTGTTACCCCACCTATTCATATTACACAGGCACTGTTACCCCACTTAGTCATATTATACAAGCACTGTTACCCCACCTATTCATATTACACAGGCACTGTTACTGTACCTAGTCACATTACACTGGTGCTGATACCCGACCTAGTCATACTCATATTATACAGGCACTGTTACCCCACCTATTCGTATTACACAGGCACTGCTATCCTACCTAGTCATATTATACTGGTGCTGATACCTGACTAGTCATATTCATATTACACAGGTACTGTTACTGTACCTAGTCACAGTACACAGGCACTGTTACTGTACCTAGTCACAATACACTGGCACTGTTACCCCACCTAGTCATACTATACAGGTACTGTTACCTCACCTAGTCATATAATACATCCACTGTTGCCCCACCTATTCATATTACACAGGCACTGTTACCACTCCTAGTCATAGTCATATTATACAGCCACTGTTACCCAACCTATTCATATTACACAGGCACTGTTATCCTACCTAGTCACATTACACTGGTGCTGTTACCCCACCTAGTCATATTATACAGGCACTGTTACCCCACATAGTCATATTACAAAGGCACTGTTACCGTACCTAGTCACAGTACACTGGCACTGTTATGCCACCTAGTCATATTATACAGAAACTGTTACCCTACCTAGTCATATTATACAGCCACTGTTACCCTAGCTTGTCATATTATACAGCCACTGTTACCCTACCTTGTCACATTACACTGGCACTGTCACCCCACTTATTCATATTACACAGGCACTGTTACCCCACCTATTCATATTACACAGGCACTGTTACCATACCTAGTCACATTACACTGGCACTGTTACCCCACCTAGTCATATTATACAGGCACTGTTACCCCACCTATTCAAATTACACAGGCACTGTTACCATACCTAGTCACATTACACTGGCACTTTTATGCCACCTAGTCATATTATTCAGAAACTGTTACCCTACCTAGTCATATTATACAGGCACTGTTACCCCACCTAGTCATATTATACAGGCACTGTTACCCTACCTTGTCACATTACACTGGCACTGTAACCCTACCTAGTCACATAACAATGGCACTGTTACCCCACCTATTCATATTACACAGGTACTGTTACCCCACCTATTCATATTACACAGGCACTGTTATCCTATCTTGTCACATTACACTGACACTTACCCTACCTTGTCACAAGAACATTGGCACTGTCACCCCACTTAATCACATTATACAGGCACTGTCACCTCACCTAATCACATTACACTGGCAATGTTACTCTACCTAGTCATGAGTACACAGGCACTGTTACTCCACATAGTCACATTACACTGCACTGTTACCCTACAAAGTCACATTACATTGGCACTGTTACCCTGCCTAGTCAAGAATACACAGGAACTGTTACCAAACCTAGTCACATTATTCTTGTACTGTTATCCTATCTAGGCACAAGTACATAGACACCTTTACTATATCCTACCTAGTCACATTACACTAGCACTGTATCCCTACCTAGTCACAAGTACTAAGGAACTGTTACCCCACCTAGTCACAAGTACACAGAAACTGTTACCCAACCTAGTCACATTATACTGGCACTGTTACCCCACCTAGTCACAAGTACACAGAAACTGTTATCCCACCCAGTCACAAGTACAGAGGAACTGTTACCCTACCTAGTCACATCATAATGGTACTGTTATTTCACCTAGCCACGAGTGCACAGGCACTGTTACCCTACCAAGCCATGAGTGCACAGGCACTGTTACCCTACCTAGCCATGAGTACACAGGCACTGTTACCCTACATAGTTACATTACAAAGGCACTGATATCACAATGACATTGTTGCACCACCCACAGTCACATTATACCAGCACTGATACCTCACCCAGTCACATTATACAGACAGTTATACCCCGTTATATTGCAGTTGCATGGATACCCCCCACCCAGTCACATTTCAATGACACTGATATGGGATTGTTCAGGCAGCACCATATTTTGTGTGTATATACACTATGTGTTTTGATATGGTGCAATTTGAGTGATGGCAAGATTAAGAACTAAACAAAGCATAAACTTCAAGACTTAATCTAAAACTTCTGTTCTGCCAGGTTATATTGCTGGGATGTTCTGAGCCTGAAGTGTCCATCCTGGTCAGGTTGACTTGCTCCAGGGATGGGTGTGCTCTATGATTTCTTCAAATGCCAGAAAGTGTATATTTATAATACTGAAAAGAGCAATCAATACAACCTGCTGATTTCTGATAAGTAACCCAAGCAGCTGTTGGCGTTTATGCTAATCTTGTGTTATAATCGCAGATACATTGTTTGGCGGGCGTCTGAAGGACAGCACTGTCTCAACTCCTATATCAATGAATGGATAGATACAGCGTTCTGGCAGCGTCAGGCCCCATGCTCTGCATAAAATTGGGTGAAATTTAATTGATTCTTGTCTTGAAGGTATATCTGACTAATTGAAAACAGTTAATTGCTGAGTGAATCTAACATGCTCATTAGTGAAAAGAGAATGCAGCTAATTTTCAGTTTTATCACATTATGGCTTCATCCATTAATAATTGCTTCAAGCCTGTAAATTCAGTCCTCTTAGTATATAAAGGTACCATGTGCATTATAAATGTACGACTTTCCTCTTGGATTGATGGGGCAAATTGCAGTTTTAGAAGATATTTTGTGATTGTTCATGTACACATTTCTCTATAGTTATATGTATCCCAGGTTTGTATATCAGCAATGGGTGTGAGCAGGGTAGTGGTGAAGTTGATATAATATTGGCTTCTCATGTCATTAGTTCAATCCAGTTGACTTGTTGACCTTTTCATAAACAGCACCCAGTACTGGTTCTGCCCAGGAAACAAACTCTAGAGAGAGCTGCTATCCATAAAAATTCAGAGCTTCAGTTTGTAATCAAGCTAAGTTAAGTTTAAATAAGTAAGGGCCGTGACTTATGGCAAGTACAATGACATAATTTATATTACCGTATATTCCCTAATTAATGCCCCTGGGGGCGTTACATTTTACAAGGTGGGGGCGTTTATAAAAGATAAAAAAAGCAAATTTAACAACAGTTAAAAATACAATTAAACCAATAAAGCCCTGGAAAAAACCTTAAATCAGGTTTAAATCTCCGAAAAAGTGGTTCAGAATTATTTGAGAGTGAATGAAATAAAAAATGAATAATGAAAAAAAGCTGAAGATCTGTATGAAATTACTAGTCTGCATACTGGAATATCCGAAATTATGGTCAGTGTACTCTTCACTTTAAATCACTTGGACGCTTGCTCTTATCAACGTGGAATAATGAGCTTTCAGCGTACACAGACTAACCACATTTTCCGACGTTTTGTAATGTTTTAATCGGCAGACAGTAGTTTTACTAGTATTAAACAGCAAATATGGGGAGTATTTGTTCAACCAAAAGTGGTTAAGTGGTCACCCAAGATATAAACAATGGGTTAAAGAGTTCAAAGGTAATAAATACTCCGCTAATTGTTGTCTGTGTAACAAAATAATCGATCAGGGAAAGATGGGCGAATACGCAATCAAATCGTATATACTTTGTTTTTGTTTTTTTAATTTTCCAGAAAAATAGGTGGGGGGCGTTTATTAGAGTGGGGGCGTTTATAAGGGAATATGCGGTATAATATTTTATATGTCCAGATGAGCTGGCTATCAATACATCTTATAGAAAAATAGATTTGGTAACAACTTTAGAATTAATGATGGGTTGTGAATTATAACAAATGCTTTGCCAGTGGGGAAGTGGGGGTGGGGCCATTCCTGTCTGGGCCATAGCAAAGCCTTTAAAAATGATACTAAAAACTTAATTCTTAAAGTGGCGTAATGCCCATCTTACGGTATTCTTGTGTTTACCAGTGAATGTCATAATAAGTGCTAATTTCGCTCTGGTCGGTTGCTGTGCAGTTTAAACTGTTATTGATGCATACAATTTTGAAGAAAATATATTAGAAATAGAGAAATACGAGTAATGAAGAAAGCATTTTAGTTTCGGTTTCAAAAGACTTCGCTGTGATTCGGGCAGTTCCGTAAATGCTTGCATGATCTAGTTTGCATGATTTATTCTTAAAGCATTTTTTAAACAATACTTTCTTCAATAAATTTATGCATAAAAGGAACAGAAATTGTATCGGTAGTATTTTTAGTCTATACAAGTGAACGTCTGCTTCGTGAAAGAGTGTATGTAAATGAAAAAACCCGTGAAACGAGTGAATACCCAGTGCTTGTTGCATGCATAATTATTTGCCCATGCAATTCACGGAAACTGGCAAAAACCACTTTGGTTCACATCGGAAATGAACGGAACCTTGGTTTTTGTCTCGCCGTGACGAAGGAGAGACAAGATTAAGGTGATGCTTTTCCGTTGGCTGCGGTGGCGGCGTCAAACATTTATATTTAGCTCCAAGTTAAGTTTTCGTTTTATAAGTGCTAGGACACTCATACTTGAATCATAGTTACAACTAACACCCTGAATCACATTATACACTGCAGATACTGAGTGTGACTTACATTTCATGGTCCATTGACATTGTTTTATGCTGAATTTTGCATTTAGCTCCAACGTTAAGTTTTTACACTATTTCTCAAGTACAAGTGCTAGGACACTCATACTTGGATCATAGTTACAACTAACACCCTGCATCACATTATATACTGCAGATGGTGATTGTGACCTACATTTCATGGTCCATTGACATTGTTTGATGCTGAAGTTTGCATTTAGCTCCAACGTTAAGTTTTCGTTTTTATTCTATTTCTCGACAAGTACAAGTGCTAGGACACTCATACTTGGATCATAGTTACAACTAACACCCTGCATCACATTTTATACTGCAGATGCTGAGTGTGACCTACATTTCATGGTCTATTGACATTGTTTGATGCTGAAGTTTGCATTTCGCTCCAATGTTAAGTTTTCGTTTTTACACTATTTCTCGACAAGTACTAGTGCTAGGACACTCATACTTGGATCATAGTAACAACTAACACGGTGCATTATATAATGCAGATGCTGAGTAATTTTCTTTTTTTTTAATTTCTTTTTATTTTTTTATTTTTTTTAAATATGTTTTACTTAGAAATACTGGTTAAAGTTTTGTGTGCAACTACCATCAAGTTTATTCCCAAAAATCACTTAATGTATTTGATCGAAACTTCACACAATACTTCCTACAATATTTCGTAGTCATTAAAATAACTACATTAACCAAGTTAGATAACTCTTGCATGAATATAGTATTTTAATTTTTTTTTCTCCCATGTGTGTATTAACGGTCAAAGCTGACTCGCGAGAAATATTATTCCACGGAATTCTTGTTCTTGTTTGACTAGGCTAGCGAAATAAGCAAAATGATATTTTGGAAGATTATTATTTTGAACTTGTGACAGGTAGAGATAGGAATAATAGGTCGTAAGCCATTATTTGCCACAACCTTTTGACCAATATGCTCTTTTTTCGCTTAATTTTTATAAAAAATACAGTGAAAAATGGGCATTACACCACTTTAATGCTATGTAATACATGGCAATTTAATTATATTTTCACTGAAATAAAGTTTGGTAACTGCTTACTGAGGGATGTTTCTACTCCCCCATTTCATGCATATGCAACTGGGCCCTACCTCAGCCAACAAAACCAGTTGTCATAATTATGTAACTTGTGATGTGTTGAACATGCCATTAAACACTATTAAAAACAACTTAATTTCATTTTATATAATAGTGTAATATTGACACTGTACATTTTTCTTGAAGTAGACTCATTTCACATATTACCTGAAGGCCGTCTATAAGTTGGGCATGATGTCAACCGACCCTTAGACACTATGAAAACTAATAATGGAAAAAGGTGTTGAAAACATAGCTTTTATTCCTTTATGAAGGCAGACATGTTTTTTACAAGTTTCAGGTGAATCAGATGCTGCAACATAATACTCCTCATATGTCACAGGTGTTCCAAGTCCAATTAGTTTTTTCTTCAATCCTATATACCGCTTTTAACTTGTAATTAATGTTGTATCTACTGATCAGGTCTAGCAATACACAGTATACTGCCAGTATATAAGGATTTCACATGATGAATGGTGGTGACAATCATTTTAAATGTCATATTTGTCTTGAAAAGTCTACGCAGAGACAATGACAGCAGACGTTTTATAGGATTGAGGAAAAACTGATCAACCTCGCCCTCAAGTTTTTATGGAACTTGCTCTCAGAAAATAATTTTGTGTGTGGAGCATATCGTGTTTAAGTGGTTGAGCATCAGAGCAAGGATCGGAGGTTCGTGAGTTAGATCATCTGCCGAGGCTGTCGTGTGTCTTTGAACGAGACACTTTTCGCCAAAGTACTCACTACTGGTTCTACCCAGTTGGAAGAACTTGTTTCTCAATCGAGTTATAATAAATAAGTTTTAACCCTTTACTTTATATAGACGCCTTTGGCCACCTCTAATATTGAAAGCATTAAGTCACCACATATCAGCAATGGGTGAACTATGTTTATATTATATTACAGAGTGGAAAACAGTGCAGGAAGTGTTCAGATTGCTCGTCATGAGCAATCTGAACTCTTCCTGCACTATTTTCAAAGGCCTTCTGTGATTGGTCCGGGGAAAACACGTATCTATGGAGTAAAGGGTTAAACAAAACTTCAGTCCATCTCAAATGTCATTCATGGCCTATTTTAGGGACAGAGTACTATTATGTAGCGACAATATGCCCCTGTAGACATCTTATTTAGGGACAAGCACACAATTATGGGCATTCGCGGATGGCATTATAATTATATAATCACTAGTTTTTCACTGATTTTAAATGCTGTACAGTGCACCACAAAGTATGGGAGGAACAAATACTTATGCAAATAAAGGCGTGGTTGATTTGTGAAGTACACAATGGAAGCCGCCATGTTTCAAAACTGGGTTCACTTTATTGAAGCTTACTCTTGCTTTATCAAAGCAAGTTAGAAATCAACCAATAACCGAAAAATGGCAAACCAGTCTTTCTTAAACAACAGTGAACCCCTCATAAAAAAATGATAAACAATACACTAATCTATAGTATAGTGATGCATCTAGTCTGATGGCAGAGTATATCAGATCCAGGATTCAGGAGTCACAAGTTTGATCCCCTGCAAGAGCTATGTGTGGTTGCCTGGATCAAGACCTACTTTATGCTAATTTATTTAGCTTGATTGCAAAGAATGCTCATGTAAACTGTTCTCGAGTCCACTTCCTGGGAAGAATCCGTACTGAGTTTTGTTGTTGATAGATGGTCAAGTCGTGCTGGGGTCAAACCCACAACCACTAGCATTAGTGGCCAATATGCTTAGTACTGGCTCTCTGGCTCTTGATTTAGCAACTTTTTTCTTCTATCAAGTGCACTATTAACACCCGTTATAAATTGTTGTCAGCGCTCTATAAATTAATTAAAGTATTAAATATGACAAGACTTTGATAGCTAGGAAGGTATAGCAGAACAAGTAAAAGACAGCAGCAACAATAGGTTACTTGTGTTGGCCTTGTTTACATTATCTATAAATAAAAACTCTGCTACAACTGCTGTGTAAGTAGTGTTGCTGATGAAAAACAGTGTATTTTGATAAGTTGGTTTCATTAGAGTTTCTGATACAGTATTGCTCGGTACAGGTGGGCTATAATAGTGCACCCAGACCTGCTGCATGGAAACATTACTGTGCGACTGCTCTGACAGATTGTAGGCTTTCATTCCTGTTGCAGAGGGAACTGAGATAATGTAGTTATGCTCTAATTGCCAGTAACGTCTCTGCTTTATAATGCAAGAAATATGTTTTTATGTGCTAGATCACATACAGAAAGAGAATTTCCTTCTCCGAGACAATTGTAAAAGTAGGATTTCAGATGATTTAGAGAAATTTCTCCAAAATCTTGATCTTCACATACTCTAGAATCTGTTTGCATCTTAGGCCAGACAGATGTAACTTTAAGGCGAAAGGCAAGAGAATAATAATTTCTATTTTTTTTATAAATTTATTTTTTTAATTGGGTTTAACACCATTTTCAACACATTTCAGGTTATATAATGGCTTATCCAGCTTTATTTGTGGAGGAAGATCTCAAATTGAATCTGAGTAGATCCGCTGCAAGTAACTGGAAAACTTTCTGACATAAAGTCAAAAAACTTCAACAAATGAACACACCAACAAAAAACTTCAACAGATGAACACACAAACACACCAACAAAAAACTTCAACAGATGAACACACCAACAAAAAACTTCAACACCAACAAAAAACTTCAACAAATGAACACACCAACAAAAAACTTCAACAGGTGAACACGCCAACAAAAAACCTCAACAGATGAACACACCAACAAAAAACTTCAACAGATGAACACACCAACAAAAAACTTCAACAAATGGACACACCAACAAAAAACTTCAACAGATGAACAACTTCAATAGATGAACACACCAACAAAAAACTTCAATAGAAACACACCAACAAAAAACTTCAACAGATGAACACACCAACAAAAAACTTCAACAGATGAACACACCAACAAAAAACGTATATGCAGAATGAACATAATGTAACATTCGATACTGGCAGAAGTGCATGTTGACTCCAGAGCTTCAATGGTCATAAACTTGCTAGCACTCATTTGGCACCCTGGAACTAAACACAGTTAACCACAAAATGAACGTGTTATTAAAGATATTTAATTGTTAACAGTAAGGCCATCCTTAAAAAATAAATTGTTTGCTGTGCTCCTACCCACCCACTCAAAATTGCCGCAACCCAAACTTTTTTTATTGACTTCCAAAGTGTTTAATTTTATTTTTTTTATTTCTGTCCATTTTTCTTTAAAATCAAACTCTTGCAAAAAAAAAAATTAGTTACCTACCCACAAAACAATACTGGGTCGGAGCACAGCAAACAAATATTTTTTTTAAGGATGGTTACACTGCTCATTACATGGATAGGTCTGGTCTAAGACTTCTAAGACTTGGTCTCACTCACAATCATAGTCTCCTACTTTGTTTAGCTCTCCGTCTCTAGATTTATATTAGATCTCTTCTCTAAGTAATGATGGAATAATTCAGAAACAAGAATGGAACCATCTTGTATCCTGGGCAGATAAATTCTCAACGCTTTCTGAAGATGTTTTAGCTTGAAAGTTTATTGCCTGTGACTGTCTTAAAAAGATTCTTTGCTCACAAAACTGAATAAACTGTCAAAATTTCAGAGATACTCTAAATACTTCTGAATGCCTTTAATAGACAACACTATTCTTTCATTTATTCAGGGACAGTTTCAGGATTTTACATTACATTAGAGGGGAGAGGGTTTGGCACATAGATTATTGGCATAGTTTCCATACATGATGATTATGATAGTGGTAGAAAGTGGGAAGGGTGTTAGGTTGGTGGTGGGGTCATTTAGTATTAATTGTAATTGCCATATGTTGGGCTAGAGTTGCATGATTAGAACTGATTTTTTTTGTTTCCATATTTAGTGTCATTTTTTTACAATCTAGGGCTAACAGATTGTCATTTTACTATTCTTTCTTGAGATCCTGGAAGGTTAACCAGCACTCGAGTACATCTAATGGCATTGAGATGCAAAGTTGTATATCATGGACTAGGTGGGGATTCAAACTAATACAACCTCTGGATTGAATAGTCAGATGCATTACCGGCTGAGCTAACTTTCCCCATCTTACTAAAATTGAAGACATCGTAAACCCTGATCAGAAACTTGTATTTCCAACCTACTTTGTATATGGCATCATTAATATGGCTGTTAAAATACGAATTTATTGATACCATCATACCTGACTAATCGAAGGAAATGCGATGCAACTATTGTTTTGTCCTGTATACTTGGTCCCAGTATAATATACCTCCTTCTTTAAAGGGAGACCTGATAAGTTTTCAGTTAACAATCTTTTCTGAAAATTATTTGTTTACATGATGAATATATTAAATTTAAATACCCTAGTAGCTATGCAGACACTTGTTGTTTTTTTTCTTTTTTGAAAGGGACATTATTCTGGCAAATGGTAAAATGGCATTTCGCATGCATGGTCGTAAAAAGAATTTTAATTCAATTAGTTTTTATTAGAAAGATAAAAAAGAACGTAAATAAATGTTTTACTTATTGATTTATTGTTGATAAATTCCTAAATATGAATTTCAGATTGAAATATACTCAAGATACATATATCTGCATCTAGTTGTACAGTCATAGATGTAGAGCGGGGCCCAATTAGCTCAGTTGGTTGCGCGTCTATCAATCCAGGGGTCGTGAGTTCGAATCCCTGCCCGGCACCAGTCTCCGTGATGATTAATATATGACATTGTGTCTCATCATTTGTCTCTCACCACTTATTTAAGTGGGAAAGTTATCACTTACTTGCAGAGATGGGGGTGTGCTCAAGTGCTAGTTAATCCCAGGAAACAGTGGGTAGTTTTAACTGATCATCTGCTAGCTGTCAATGGCATAAAAATGACGTTAAATAGTCAATCAATCGATCAGGCGTAAAGATTAATCTGATGCATAAAATCAATTCAGATATTGTCGTATGACCCTTTAAAACCTCTGGGGAAAGTTGTAAAATATACATATATAGCGTTTATTTCTGTGGTGATATTTAATTGTGAGGTAGTCTATTGGCAGTGATCTGTGGGTAGCAATTGTTTCATTATTGATTAGAGAAACTGTTTTAACAGCCTTATTGATTTCATTTTGTCCTCTTTGTCTTACCTCATATTGTACAACATAAAAAACAAAATATGACTCAATTTTAAATTATTAAATTAATAGATTTTATGACATGGCAGGGTTAGAACCCCTGCTGATTTGGGGTCATTGGTGGAATTTAATAATTTCAAAATGGGCTCTGATTTTGTTTCAGTCATTCTCCGATTGTTTGCTGTTGCGGCATGTTCCATGCATTAGGATTTCATACATTCTTTGACTGCATGCTGTTGCAGCGGGTTGGCTGCATGGTGGTGCACTGGAATGAGTAAAAGTATTTGCCCTGCTCTAAATGGGTGTGCTGGGACAGGTGACAGATATGGGAATTTGAATTTTATCAGGCATACAGATTTATATCTATAAAATTACTGCTGTCATTGTTTTATTGGAGTGTAGAAACCTGTACAAAATGAATTTGATTGTTTGTTTGAATATTTAGCATTATTTTTATGCCATCGAGGGCTAAAAAATGAACAATTAACCCTATCCACTCTTTCCTTAGATCGTGGAAGGTCAACCAGTACTTGAGTACAACCATCTTCGCAAGTAACTGATAACTTTTCCACTCGAATCAGATGTGGGAGACGAATGACAATGAGATGCAATGTTGTATATCAATCATCATAGAGACTGTGACCGGGCGGGGTTGGGAACTCATGACTACTGGATTGATAGTCAGATGGGTTGGGAACTCATGACCACTGGATTGATAGTCAGATGGGTTGGGAACTCATGACCACTGGATTGATAGTCAGATGGGTTGGGAACTCATGACCACTGGATTGATAGTCAGATGGGTTGGGAACTCATGACCACTGGATTAAGTCAGATGGGTTGGGAATTCCTGACCTCTGGATTGATAGTCAGATGACCACTGGATTGATAGTCAGATGACCACTGGATTGATAGTCAGATGGTTGGGAACTCATGACCACTTGATTGATAGTCAGATGGGTTGGGAACTCATGACCACTGGATTGATAGTCAGACGGGTTTGGAACTCACGACCACTGGATTAATAGTCAGATGGGTAGGGAACTCACGACCACTGGATTGATAGTCAGATGGGTTTGGAACTCACGACCACTGGATTGATAGTCAGATGGGTTGGGAACTCATCACTGGATTGAAAGTAAGATGGGTTGGGAACTCATGATCACTGGATTGAAAGTAAGATGGGTTGGGAACTCATGACCACTGGATTGATAGTCAGACGGGTTTGGAACTCACGACCACTGGATTGATAGTCAGACGGGTTTGGAACTCATGACCTCTGGATTGATAGTCAGATGGGTTGGGAACTCGTGACCTCTGGATTGATAGTCAGATGGGTTTGGAACTCACAAACACTGGATTGATAGTCAGACGGGTTTGGAACTCATGACCTCTGGATTGATAGTCAGATGGGTTGGGAACTCGTGACCTCTGGATTGATAGTCAGATGGGTTGGGAACTCATGACCTCTGGATTGACAGTAAGATGGGTTTGGAACTCACAAACACTGGATTGATAGTCAGACGGGTTTGGAACTCACAAACACTGGATTGATAGTAAGATGGGTTGGGAACTTATGACCACTGGATTGATAGTCAGATGGGTTGGGAACTCATGATCACTGGATTGAAAGTCAGATGGGTAGGGAACTCACGACCACTGGATTGATAGTCAGATGGGTTTGGAACTCACGACCACTGGATTGATAGTCAGATGGGTTGGGAACTCATCACTGGATTGAAAGTAAGATGGGTTGGGAACTCATGATCACTGGATTGAAAGTAAGATGGGTTGGGAACTCATGACCACTGGATTGATAGTAAGATGGGTTGGGAACTTATGACCACTGGATTGATAGTCAGATGGGTTGGGAACTCATGATCACTGGATTGAAAGTCAGATGGGTTGGGAACTCATGACCCCTGGATTAATAGTAAGATGGGTTGGGAACTCATGACCACTGGATTGATAGTCAGATGGGTTGGGAACTCATCACTGGATTGATAGTCAGATGGGTTGGGAACTCATGACCTCTGGATTGATAGTCAGATGGGTTGGGAACTCATGACCACTGGATTGATAGTCAGATGGGTTGGGAACTTATGACCACTGGATTGAAAGTCAGATGGGTTGGGAACTCATGACCACTGGATTGATAGTCAGATGGGTTGGGAACTCGTGACCCCTGGATTGACAGTAAGATGGGTTGGGAACTTGTGATCACTGGATTGAAAGTCAGACGGGTTGACTGACTGAGCTAATTAGACACCACATTCAAAAGGTCATATCCATGATCACTTCATTGTTGTAATACAATTTGTCTTGTATGTGACTTTAAAATATTTTTCCTTAAAATATTTTTCCTTATTCTATTCTTAATTTACTCTTCATCCTTTGTATTTTCAGACTGTGATTTTTAAAGTACTCAGTGATAGTGTATTCATTTACGAAAGTCCCGAAGTTTTCATTGATGTGCTCAAAGAAACAAAACTGTTCAAAAGGTAAGTAGAAATTGCATATACAGGAATATCGTTGGGATTACTTCAATCACAAAATACGGCCCCACCACCACCATGGAAGAGTGTGTGTGTGTGTGTGTGTGTGTGAAGTGGGTGGGGCTGCTGCAAGTTTTGCACTTGTCCGTCTGCACATACATATTATGTTACTGTGTAACAGTTAAATTTTGGCAATCATTCAACTTGTTTCATTATTAGGTTTATTATTAGGCCTTCCTCCACCCATAAAACTGGATGCCATATTATAATGTGATGAAAATGGGCCTTAAAGATATTTTTAAAAATCTCAACCAATGGCAAAAAGAGGCTGTCGTATAACCAGTCAAAGTGTCTACATGGTGTTATAGTGCTACTGTTGCATTCAGTGTTTTGTGCTGAGCTGCATTAATGCAAAATATGGAATATTATTTCTTGTACAAGGCTAGACACCTACTGCCGGTGTAATCCTACAATGTTCTGACAACCGCGACAGATGAGATCAATTCTGGATGAATAAAGCACATTTGTTTAATATATTATTTATTGTCTAGTATGAGCTGGACTTTGAAATTGCCCGAACTTTATGAAATATTCCCGCAGAAGGTCATCATTAATGGAATGTCATTGTCATCCATTTCCTCGCAAAATGTCTTTCGATCACCGTGTTTTCTTCCTTGGATTGTAGTTTTGGATATTTTACATTGGCTGCTGCAGGAAGCTATGGAGAAAATGTTTGGTGTTTAAAATTTGTTCGATTACAATGGTTTTCTTTGTACATTGTTGGCTTGTTCCATTATAGTAATAAAATATAGTTTACTTGTGATGAAGACCTCTGGCCCATACACAGTTGATACAAGTACAAAATAAGAATTGATGACCCATGGATGATGTTATTGTTGTTTTTACCACATATGTTCATTAGGTAGCGTGTCTGATTATCAATTCAGGGGTCGCGAGTTCGAATTTTCACCTTGCCACAATCTCCATGATGATTGATATACGACATTGCGTCTCATTGTCAATCATCTTTCACCTCTGATTAAATTTGGATAATGTTACCATTGTCTGTTAGATAATAAACAATTACAGGAACACATTTCGTTATAATAATCATTATGGGTTCTTATAATGCTATTGCTAATTGCTTTGGGTATAAAGATATATGATGGTAAAACTTTGCACAAATATAAATCCAAATGACAAAGTAAGGATTTTATTATATAGGCTTCTATATATTTATTATATCTATGGAGGTAGATTCTCAGAATTCATCTTTTTTTTTTACCTAAGTGCAGAAATGTGTTTTTAGATAATATCTTCTGATTCCTTAGTTGTGGATAAATGCAGAATTGAAAACTTCAAACTTTGCGAAAGCGTAATACAGATATATGTGTGTTGGAGTTGACATGATGTGAATCATTCCGCAAAAATCCGAATCTGTTATACAAGGAGAGCCTGGGATATAGTATTTGATGTAATTCTATCATAAAAACTGTGAACAGAAGCAAGTGAGACTGCTTACTGTGCACTATTACACAATGGGATGTAATTGAAACAGTGGGACTAAAGGTTAATATTCTCAACATGGGTGCCCAGTTTTACCTTTATTAGGTACAGGATGGATAAATTAGTAGTCGTTGGAGCAAGTGATAGAATGTAAGGGAATCCTATATTTTGAAAAGGACATTTTATTTTTCAAAAATTGAGGAAAATGATACATGATCCGTTTGTATGGTTACGTATATAAAATTTCATAGATTCAACGTCGGAGTGTACACAAGATATTGTGCAAATATTAAATTTAACTGACAATATTATACGCATACTGTGTAAAGATTATGATTTCAGCAAAAATCCTCATTTAAATCTCGCTTGATTTTATTTTTTAAATATACCAGTTATTGTCATTTTCATATTCATTAGCCTTACATGCACCTTATTATTAAGTTATGTCTTGACGCGCTGTAAAACGTCATTTACACATTTTATTTTCTGTATGGCTGGAATTCTCAGGACTACAATTAGCTAACTTTGTTCAAAACTGTTCTCAATTTTAATTAAAAAACACTGTTTTGTTATAACAGCAGTGGTGGTCTGGTGGCAGAGTGTCCACCTCCCATGGGGAAGCTTGCGGGTTTGATCCCCAGCCAGGTCATTCCAAAGTATTGAAAAATATTACTAGAAGCTTTCTTCACTTGGCACTCAGTATTTAGAGGATAGTTCTAGGTCCGGTCTGCCAGATGTCGGCGTAATGTGACAGGTTGGGTATCATACCATGTGTCCTGATTCTCCAATATGGCAACACGTTGAAGCATGTAACGAGGACTGAAAAAGTATTGAAAACAATGCTAAACACCAAACAACAACAACAGATTTTATCATTTCATAATTCCTTGTTTCAGGCTAGTTAACACATGAATATGTAAAAAGTACCAAATCAATCAGTTTTCATATTGTTTACCCATCTATACATTTTGTGGGATCAACTGAAAAAGTATGTCTTCAATATTTCCATGTACTATAGATGTAAAGGGAATATTTCAGGATTTTTCCAAATTTTAAAATTGGCTAAAAACATGTTTTCCCAGTATACCATCTTTATGTTATATACTCACTGATCCAATATTGCCAAAAATATATCATTTTAAACATGCCAAAACAATATATTGAAAAAGAGCTTTACTAACTTGGGCCACGCGCATAGGTTAGATTAAAATAGATTTTCCCATTAACGCAGCAACATATTTTGTTTACCACTTCAATTTACATATCAATTTTGTCACGTTCTGGTGGATTTGACACAGTGAACTATTTGTTTTATTAATGATAATGAGATGTTGGTAATTAATCTATTTTTTAAAGATATTTATAGTATTATATCCGGATAAACTCCCTTTAAAGCTGGTAAAAAAATGACGAAATTGCGAACTGGTTTAATCATAAAGTAAGCTGTTTTTAGAACACTCACAACAGTTAGATTTTATATAGGATCCTTCGTGGCCGAGTGGTCTACTGTGCCGTTTCAAGGTCACTTTACCTCGCACTACTAAAGTCATAGGCTTGAGTCCCGCTTGTTAAAAAAACTTTATGTGAGAAAGTTTGCCAATTACTTGTGGAAGAATGGTCATTCTACTCAGATTCATTCTGAGGTCTTCCTCCACCAATAAAACTGGATATGCCATGTATAACCTCAAATGCATTGAAAATGGTGTTTTAATAAAAAAAAAAAATTTGATTCAATTGGAGTTATGGCAGAAGTAGTTGTTGTTGAATTGGTCCAGAGCAGTCAAGCTTTTGACTTCAAACTTACACAGAGACATCCAAGACCAAGTGGACTAAGGAACTGTCACAAGATCATTGACCTCAGTCTCACAATAGAGGTCGTGGGTTCAACCCCGTCTCAGAACAAGTAATTGAAGAAAGTTTTCCAGTTACTTGCAGAAGGATAGGGGATTTACTCGGATTCATTCTAAAGGCTTTTTACTGAAATACTCATCATGCAACATTTATGAGAAATGTTGTTGTTGTAGTTGTATGGTGTTTAGCATTGCTTTCAACACTTTGTCTGTCATATCGCAGCAATGTCTGCATGTGGCAGTATTCTAAGTGCTGTCACTTTTTCAAGCCTTTGGAATGACCTGGCCAGTGATCAAACCAACGACCTTCCGCATGTGACGGAAGTGGATGCTCTACCAATACACACCCATTACGATAATTTAGGAGTAATTATAGTGACATATATATATGTGTGTGTGCTTGATCACATGAGGTTTTGGTTGGTATTAATTGTCATTAAACTGGTGAAAATGACAGATGTGGGGCTTAATAATGATTATGCAATATTATCTAAAGTGGTGACTCATAAAAATTGAAGTTAGCAAGGGAGGCGTGGGTTCGCTGTCACAAAACATTCATGTTTTTTTATGTTTATATTCATCTATATTAAATGGTTCAGGTGGCAAAAAAGATGGGCAATATAAACCTGATGAAAATCTGAATGAGATAATTAATTTTAAAAGAACATGCAGTAAAACTTTATGAGGTGTGAATTTAAAGAAATGTTGTTCAAAGGTAAAAACTGGATATATGACAATGTAATTCATCTACCATCAAAGTTACCTATGATAGGATAAAGTAGGTACTGTGTCATAGGTTAAACAGAATCAGAGTAACATGTTTAAAGGTGCACCTATCTTCAGATACCCACGTGTGATTCATTCTGATACTCTGCATTTATCACCCGCGGGATATTACACTAATATTGTGTCATTCCTACCAAGCCACAATGCAACCATCTGATTGGTTCCTTCACAGTTTTATGAAGGGAACGTTATCCAATCACAACACTAGTTTCATGTAAACGCCGTTTTGATAAGATGTTAACGTTAGCTGTATTTTGTTCTGTTCTGTTCAAATAAAACGTCGCCGAGCTAGCGTATTTTCCTACAGGTGATGGATGGAGAGTATCGGAATTGACTCACATGGGTATCCGACGATGAGGTACACCTGGCATTGTTGAAAACGGGTTTACTCATATTCCCATATACCGCAGCATGTCTAGTGGTAGAGTCCGCCTCGCATGCAGAAGATCATGAGTTTGATTCCCAGTCAGGTCATACCAAAGTCTTGAAAAACCGTACTAGAAGCCCCCTTTCGCTTGGTGCTCAGCAGTGGAGGATAGTTCAAGTCTGGTCCGCTCAGTGCTGATATAATGTGACTGAGTGGTTTATCATACCATGTATCTGCGGTCAAGTAGACACCTTGCATTACAACTGGAAAAAGTATTGAAAGCAATTTGTTTTAGCTTGCCGGGCAAAGTCCAAGGATAGCTATTGCGATGACCCTGGCGTCGTCGTCAGTGTCTGTAGACACCCTGGTTAAATTTTTGCTTTTTATATTAAGATATCTCTGCAACCACTCATTGGATGTGAATGAAACTTTGCATGTGTGTTCACCATCATCAATGGAACACACACAGACAAGAACCATAACTCTGGATTGCATTTTGGCACAGTTATGGCCCTTTTTTGACTAAGACACCCAGGGGCAAGCTTTGTTGTCTTCTGACAACTCTTGTTCATAATGATTTTGTCAGTATAATCATTATTATTGACAAAACCATTAATGAAATAACTTTGCATACATATTCTTAAACTGTAAATATCACTTACAATGTTTTGACTCTGAAATTTATTCGGCTTTCCTTTAATCTTTCAGTACATTATCATCTACAAGTTTATATCGCACATTCCGATATAAAAACAAAATTAAGAGTTTGCATAGTATTACATGAGGGAGCATTTCAGTTTCATATATTGAACTAGTCAAATATGGACATAAAAAGGGTAGATAGACTAAGTTTTAAGTTAAGACATTGATTAACATCATGTGGGCCTGTAAATAATTTTCAGAAATAAAGTTTTAAGTGAACATTTATGAAAATTGCCTAGTGTACCTTTAATTTAGACATGTTAATTACACACAGATAACTGGTAGCGTTCACCCACACAATGAGGACCTGGGTGAATTTACTGTTTGCCTTTGCCTATCATTTTAAAGCTTTTGATATGGCGTATTGATTTTGAAAAGAAAATGTTTCAGTTCAGTTTGATATGTTAAGAATGTTTGATATTCTATAAAAGTGAGTCATCAACAGTGGCAATTGTTGTCAAATCTCGAAACGTAGACCACGCTTTATCTGTTTTGTTGATACCTGTGCGTACTTGAAACTGTTTGAGAGTTGTTACCCTTTGTTTTGAAGTTGTTGTTATGAATTAATCATATCTTTTCCTGTATTGGAGGGGCAGGTATTTGATTATATATAAATGCATGGAAGAGAAAAGCGGAACTCTGATGAATCTTATGTTGGTTAGCAAGATTTACCTCCCTTTGGTGGTGTTATATAACTTTTGTCCCGTCTTTTTTAAAGTATGAGCCACAGCACCTGTCTGAATTCTAGAAATATGTTTTGTAATTATTTTTCTGTTGAGAAGAATTCTGCAATGCACTTTAAGCTTTGAATTCTGATGCTGCTTAAGAATGCTTGGAGCATTTGGAACTTGAAAATATGCACACAAAAATCAGACAAGTAAACAAAGTTAAGAATAATCAAAGTGATGCAGTCATGCAATATCTTATATATGAATCCAGTAAACACATAGAGGGTTTTAACAACATAAAGTTATGGAGTGTTTTAATAACATTAAGTAATATAGGGCTTTAACACCATAAAGTAATCAAGGGTTTTAATAACATTAAGTAATATAGGGTTTAATATCATTAAGTTATAGTATTTAAACAATATTAAGTTATATAGGATTTTAACAACATTAAGTAATAGAGGGTTTTAACAACATAAAGTAGTGGAGGGTTTTTACAACATTAGAAATAGAGGGTTTTAACACCATAAAGTAATAGAGGGTTTTTTAACAACATTAAGTAATATAGGATTCTAACAACATAAATTTATAGTGTTTTAACAATTTTAAGTAATATGGGATTTTAACAACATTAAGTAATAGAAGATTTTAACACCATAAAGTAACAGAGGGTTTTAACAACATAAAGTAACAGAGGGTTTTAACAACATAAACTAATGTAACAGAGGCAAAGGCAACATGAGGTAACAGAGGGTTTTAATAACATTAAGTAATAGTGTTTAAGCAACATAAAGTAATAGAGGGTTTTATATATACGTATATATATATATATATATATATATATATATGCTGTTCTTGGTCTACATTGCTTACAAATCAGTTGTCATTGATTTGTTATATGGTGTTTAGCATCGCCTTTAGCAATTTTTCAATCATATCGCGACGGTGCCTACTTGAGACAGTATTCTGAGTGCTGCCACACTTTAGTATCATTACACAGACACATTATATGATACCCCACCCAGTCATGTTATACTGACTCTGGGCTGGCCAGGCCTAGAACTAGCCTGTAAATGCTGAGTGCTGTTATTTGGTATGACAGGGGATTGAAACCACAACCTTCCGTATGCGAGGTGGAAGCTCTGCCACTAGACCATTTGGGGTGTTTGTCATTGACTTGAACAGTCAGCTATATAGGAATCAGACATTCTGTGTTGATTGTGGGTTATATCAGACATAATGTGCTGACTGTGTGTTATATCAGAGATTCTGTGTTGACTGTGGGTTATATCAGACATTCTGTGCTGACTGCAGGTTATATCAGACATAATGTGCTGACTGTGTGTTATATCAGAGATTCTGTGTTGACTGTGAGTTATATCAGACATTCTGTGCTAGCTGCAGGTTATATCAGACAAAATGTGCTGACTGTGTGTTATATCAGACATTCTGTGCTGACTGTGGGTTATATCAGACATTCTGTGCTGACTGCATGTTATATCAGACATAATGTGCTGACTGCAGGTTATATCAGACATAATGTGCTGACTGTGTGTTATACCAGACATTATGTGCTGACTGCAGGTTATATCAGACATTCTGTGCTGACTGCAGGTTATATCAGACATAATGTGCTGACTGTGGATTATATCAGACGTTATGTGCTGACTGGGTTATATCAGACATTCTGTGCTGACTGTGGGTTATATCAGACATAATGTGCTGACTGCATGTTATATCAGACATAATGTGCTGACAGTGTGTTATATCGGACATTATGTGCTGATGGTGTGTTATATCAGACATTATGTGCTGACTGCAGGTTATATCAGTCATTCTGTGCTGACTGTGGGTTATATCAGACATTCTGTGCTGACTGGGTTATACCAGACATAATATGCTGATGGTGGGTTATATCAGACATAATGTGCTGATGGTGGGTTATATCAGACGTTATGTACTGCCTGTGGGTTATATCAGACATTATGTGCTGACTGCGGGTTATATCAGACATAATGTGCTGACTCAGGGTTATATCAGACATGCTGACTGCGGGTTATATCAGACATTCTGTGCTGACTGTGGGTTATATCAGATATTTTGTGCTGACTGTGTGTTATATCAGACATTCTGTGCTGACTGCAGGTTATATCAGACATTCTGTGCTGACTGCGGGTTATATCAGACATCCTGTGCTGACTGCAGGTTATATCAGACATTCTGTGGTGACTGTGGGTTATATCAGACATTCTGTGCTGCCTGCAGGTTATATCAGACATTCTGTGCTGACTGTTGGTTATATCAGACATAATGTGCTGACTGCAGGTTATATCAGACATTCTGTGCTGACTGGGTTATATCAGACAGTATGTGCAGACTGTGGGCTATATCAGACATTAGGTACTGACTGTGGGTTATATTAGACATGCACTGACTGTGTGTTATATCAGACATTATGTGCTGACTGGGTTATATCATACATTATGTGCTGACTGTGGATTATATCAGACATGTGCTGACTGTGGATTATATCAGACATGTGCTGACTGTGGGTTATATCAGACATTATGTGCTGACTGTGGAAAATATCACACATGTGCTGACTGTGGATTATATCAGACATGTGCTGACTGTGGATTATATCAGACATGTGCTGACTGTGGGTTATATCAGACATTATGTGCTGACTGTGGATTATATCAGACATGTGCTGACTCTGGATTATATCAGACATGTGCTGACTGGGTTATATCAGACATTATGTGCTGACTGTGGATTATATCAGACATTATGTGCTGACTGTGGATTATATCAGACATGTGCTGACTGTGGGTTATATCAGACATTAGGTACTGACTGGATTATATCAGACATTATGTACTGACTGTTGGTTATATCAGACATTATGTGCTGACTGGGTTTATCAGACATGTGCTGACTGGTTTATATCAGACATGTGCTGACTGTGGGTTATATCAGACATTAAGTGCTGACTGGATGATTCAGACATTATGTGCTGCCTGTTGGTTATATCAGACATTATGTACTGACTGTGGGTTATATCAGACATAATGTGCTGACTGTGTTATATATCAGACATTTTGTGCTGATTGTGGGTTATATCAGACAATATGTGTTTACTGGGTTATATCAGACATGTGCTGACTGGGTTATATAAGACATTATATACTGACTGGGTTATATCAGACATTATGTGCTGACTGTAGATTATATCAGACATTATGTGCTGACTGTAGATTATATCAGACATTATGTGATGACTGTGGATTATATCAGACATAATGTGCTGACTAGATTATATCAGACATTTTGTGCTGACTGTAGATTATATCAGACATTATGTGCTGACTGGGTCATATCAGACATTATGTGATGACTGTGGATTATATCAGACATTATGTGCTGACTAGATTATATCAGACATTATGTGTTGACTGTGGGTTTTATCAGACATTATGTGATGACTGTGAATTATATCAGACATAATGTGCTGACTGTGGGTTATATCAGACATTGTGTGCTGACTGGATTATATCAGACATTATGTGCTGACTAGATTATATCAGACATTATGTGTTGACTGTGGGTTATATCAGACATTATGTGATGACTGTGGATTATATCAGACATAATGTGCTGACTGTGGGTTATATCAGACATAATGTGCTGACTGCGGGTTATATCAGACATAATGTGCTGACTGTGGATAATATCAGACATGTGCTGACTGGATGATATCAGACATTATGTACTGACTGTGGGTTATATCAGACATATGTGCTGACTGGATTATATCAGACATAATGTGCTGACGGTGTGTTATATCAGACATTATGTGCTGACTGTGGGTTATATCAGACATGTGCTGACTGGGTTATATCAGACATGTGCTGACTGTGGGTTATATCAGACATAATGTGTTGACTTTGGGTTATATATATATATAATATAAACAGTTGTTATTTATATTGAAGACAAGGTATTACGTAATTTACATGTGTGGCGAACTTGTCTATGCATACTTATAGCTTTTGTTTTGCAAGCAAATCTTTCTTTTGCATTTTTCTTTAGTATTATAATGACAATAAATCAGCGTAGAACATAGGTGTAGGTATATTAGATTATAACTGACGTGTCCCATATACACCTGTGTAGATATTCAATCTTTCAACTTGGCCTTTTGCGACATAATATAACTGCTCCATTCTTTTTCGCAATGTATTTGTTTATAAACAAGCATTGTTAGTTTGATTGTCAGCTCAATTTGCTCGCTGAAGCGTGATCTTCGGTGATCGGCAATTGATCAGATATTCGGATGATCTATTGTGTATCTGTCCTGCCAAATTTTCGACTTATTATTAATTTGAGATCGCCAGATATACGGGAGGGAGATATTACATAGTGAGGATAGAGTTTGTGTTAATGGCTCGGTGGTTAATTGACGGATCTCTACCAGGTATGGTTTTATGGCGAATGATGCGTTTTATACCACTGTTCCACTTATCTGTACTATGTCAATGTATACACAGTGTCTGGTTAGTTTCACTTGTTTTATCTATTATTTTGTATTGATTTTAGTGGTTACACACATTTCGCCAGCAAGATAGGCTTTGAGAAATATATGTACAACTAACTGACTTTGTACATATTTGTGGTGCATTTTTGTGTCTGTTGTTTGGGGACTGGCTGATAATATTTAACTGCACGGCTACTGTAATAAAAGGTGCTGCATCCAATCTATTTGTTGTAGCCACCCAACATCTGGGTATTGTGTTACCCAGTAGCTTGGTATTGTGTACCTTCTATAAGGGATGTAACCACCCAGCATCCTGGTATTGTGTACCTTCTAAAAGGGATGTAACCCCCCAGCATCCTGGTATTGTGTACCTTCTATAAGGGATGTAACCACCCAGCAGTCTGGTATTGTGTACCTTCTATGAGGGATGTAACCACCCAGCATCCTGATATTGTGTACCTTCTATAAGGGATGTAACCACCCAGCATCTTGGTATTGTGTACCTTCTATGAGGGATGTAACCACCCAGCATCCTGGTATTGTGTACCTTCTATAAGGGATGTAACCACGCAGCATCCTGGTATTGTGTACCTTCTATGAGGGATGTAACCACCCGGTATATTGGTATTGTGTACCTTCTATAAGGGATGTAACCATCCAGCATCTTGGTATTGTGTACCTTCTATAAGGGATGTAACCACCCAGCATTCTGGTATTGTGTACCTTCTTTAAGGGATGTAACCATCCAGCATCTTGGTATTGTGTACCTTCTATAAGGGATGTAATCACCCAGCATCTTGGTATTGTGTACCTTCTATAAGGGATGTAACCATCCAGCATCTTGGTATTGTGTACCTTCTATAAGGGATGTAACCACCCAGCATCTTGGTATTGTGTACCTTCTATAAGGGATGTAACCATCCAGCATCTTGGTATTGTGTACCTTCTATAAGGGATGTAACCACCCAGCATTCTGGTATTGTGTACCTTCTATAAGGGATGTAACCATCCAGCATCTTGGTATTGTGTACCTTCTATAAGGGATGTAACCACCCAGCATTCTGATATTGTGTACCTTCTATAAGGGATGTAACCACCCAGCATTCTGGTATTGTGTACCTTCTATAAGGGATGTAACCACCCAGCATTCTGATATTGTGTACCTTCTATAAGGGGTGTAACCACCCAGCATCTTGGTATTGTGTACCTTCTATAAGGGGTGTAACCACCCAGCATTCTGATATTGTGTACCTTCTATAAGGGATGTAACCACCCAGCATCCTGGTATTGTGTACCTTCTATAAGGGATGTAACCACCCAGCATCCTGGTATTGTGTACCTTCTATGAGGGATGTAACCACCCAGCATCCTGGTATTGTGTACCTTCTATAAGGGATGTAACCACCCAGCATCTTGGTATTGTGTACCTTCTATGAGGGATGTAACCACCCATCATCTTGGTATTGTGTACCTTCTATAAGGGATGTAACCACCCAGCATCCTGATATTGTGTACTTTCTATAAGGGATGTAACCACCCAGCATCTTGGTATTGTGTACCTTCTATAAGGGATGTAACCACCCAGCATTCTGGTATTGTGTACCTTCTATAAGGGATGTAACCACCCATCATCTTGGTATAGTGTACCTTCTATGAGGGATGTAACCACCCAGCATCTTGATAGCATGTACCTTCTATAAGGGATGAAACCACCCAGCATCTTGGTATTGTGTTCCTTCTATAAGGGATGTAACCACCCAGCATCCTGGTATTGTGTACCTTCTGTAAGGGATGTAACCACCCAGCATCCTGGTATTGTGTACCTTCTATAAGGAATGTAACCACCCAGCAGCTTGGTATTGTGTTCCTTCTATAAGTGATGTAAGCACCCAGCATCCTGGTATTGTGTACCTTCTATAAGGAATGTAACCACCCAGCAGCTTGGTATTGTGTTCCTTCTGTAAGGGATGTAATCACTCAGTAGCTTTGTACTGTGTACCTTCTATAAGTGATGTAACCACCCAGCATCCTGGTATTGTGTACCTTCTATAAGGAATGTAACCACCCAGCATCCTGTTATTGTGTACCTTCTATAAGGAATGAAACCACCAAGCAGCTTGGTATTGTGTTCCTTCTATAAGGGATGTAACCACCCAGCATCCTGGTATTGTGTACCTTCTATAAGGAATGTAACCACCCATTAGCTTGGTATTGTGTACTTTCTATAAGGGATGTAATCACTCAGTAGCTTTGTACTGTGTACCTTCTATAAGGGATGTAACCACCCAGCACGCTGGTATTGTGTACCTTCTATTAGGGATGTAACCACCCAGCATCCTGGTAGTGTGTACCTTCTATAAAGGGTGTAACCACCCAGCATCCTGGTATTGTGTACCTTCTATAAGGAATGTTACCACCCAGCAGCTTGGTATTGTGTTCCTTCTATAAGGGATGTAAGCACCCAGCATCTTGGTATTGTGTACCTTCTATAAGGAATGTAACCACCCAGCAGCTTGGTATTGTGTTCCTTCTATAAGGGATGTAAACACTCAGTAGCTTGGTACTGTGTTCCTTCTATAAGGGATGTAATCACTCAGTAGCTTTGTACTGTGTACCTTCTATAAGGGATGTAACCACCCAGCACGTTGGTATTGTGTACCTTCTATAAGGGATGTAACCACCCAACAGCCTGGTACTGTGTACCTTCTTAAAGGAATGTAACCACTCATCATCTTGGTAGTGTGTACCTTCTATAAGGGATGCAACCACCCAGCATCCTTGTATTGTGTACCTTCTATAAGGGATGTAACCACCCAGCAGCTTAATATTGTGTACCTTCTATAAGGGATATAACCACCCAGCAGTCTGGTATTGTGTACCTTCTATAAGGGATGTAACCACTCAGTAGCTTGGTATTGTGTACCTTCTATAAGGGATGTAAGCACCCATCATCTTGGTATTGTGTACCATCTATAAGGAATGTTACATTCAACAGCTTGGTATTGTGTATCTTATATAAGGGATGTAACCACCCAGCATCTTGGTATTGTGTACCTTCTATAAGGGGTGTAACCACCCAGCATCTTGGTATTGTGTACCTTCTATAAGGGGTGTAACCACCCATCATCTTGGTATTGTGTACCTTCTATAAGAGATGTAACCACCCAGCATCTTGGTATTGTGTACCTTCTATAAGGGGTGTAACCACCCAGCATCCTGCTATTGTGTACCTTCTATAAGGGGTGTAACCACCCAACATCTTGGTATTGTGTACCTTATATAAGGGATGTAACCACCCAGCATCTTGGTATTGTGTACCTTCTATAAGGAATGTAACCACTCATCAGCTTGGTATTGTGTACCTTCTATAAGGGATGTAACCACCCATCAGCTTGGTACTGTGTACCTTCTATAAGGGATGTAACCACCCATTAGCTTGGTATTGTGTATCTTCTATAAGGGATGTAACCATGCAGGAGCTTGGTACTGTGTACCTTATGTAAGGGATGTAACCACCCATTAGCTTGGTATTGTGTACCTTCTATAAGGGATGTAACCACCCAGTAGCTTGGTATTGTGTACCTTCTATAAGGGATGTGACCACCTAGCAGTTTTGTACTGTGTGCCTTCTATGAGGTATGTAATCAGCCAGTAGTTTTTTGCTACATATTTTATAGCTGTTTTGTTATAAGATTTTGTCCTGATCTGGGAGGGAACATTAACCTCTATGTTGTGTTTAGGTGGTAACTGCTTAATCTGAATCTAGGATCTCGACTTTCTTCTACTCAGTCCTCCTAACCATCTAAATTAACATGGAGGAAAGTGAAAGGATTTTAAGAAAGCACTGTATAAGCTTGAATAAGATTGATTATATTCTTTCCAAATCTCCATCATCATCATTATCATCATCATCGTCGTCGTCATCATCATCGTTATTACTATATTAACTAGCATTATCATAATCATTATTTTGATCATCATCATCATCAGCAGCAGCAGCAGTGGCAGCAGCAGAACAAATAGTTGCAATTTCACATCTTTCACTACAATTACTTTAGGCATTTCTATTATGACCATTACTGAATGAAATACAGAAGATCTATGTTGAAGGTACACATCACCAGTTTGTTTCCAGTAGTTGCTATGACTGGTATAAGTTATCTGTCTTTTATCACAAACCTCCACATATGTTTGTTTTTGTGTGTTTTGTTTTGCTCACTGCTAAAACAAGCAGTGTGAATGCTCTATTAGTGAGAATGAAAAATTAGATTGAGAAGAAATAATTATGTTCCCAGCGTGGAGTTCCAAGATATGAGGCTTTTGGTGCAGAATTTTTGTGTTGAAGACATGTTGTAAAACATGGACTGGACATGCTGGGATGTTTAGTGCTGTTCATGCAGAATTAAGTGGTCAAAGGCGCTGCTAAGTTGTGCCATTTAGTTGCAGAATGATAGCGGGTTTCACTCAGATTCATGGTTACAAGTATGAGGTTTGCCTCCACCAATAAAACTGTTGCCATATATGGGAAATAGTGTTAAAACCTTTTTGAAAAAGAAAGATATGCATGTAGGATTAATTGAAGATTTTGAGAAGACATCTCAACTGTAAAAAAAAAAAAATGTTCTTACATTATTTTATTGAATCACTAATTGTGTTTTGTTAAAAATTTCACGAAAAAGAAAATGTTATTTGGTTATTCATGCTGTACTAAATATTAGCATATAACCCTTCTCCTATTAGAAATGTACGCAACTGTAGCCTCCTTATTTTAGGCATTTATGGAAAAGTTGTAGGACTGGTTAAGGATTGTTGAAGGACAGTTTGGCCCAGTGTCAGTATGATGTCACAAAGGCTAGGTGAGGTATCTACCAATGTGACATCTTCATAATACTACCATAATGGCAGTGTTTGATATACTGCCAGAAGTAGACATCAATGTCACACGACTGAAAGATTATTAGAACAATGCTAAACGATCCATACAATGCAATGCTGCAATGCAACCCGATTTTCAAAATGATATATAGAGGGAAGTCGAAAAATTAGCGAACACGCCCGTCATGCAAATAAATAGCCAGAAATAATGGCTATCATTAAAACATTTAGCAAACTCGAGTGCCATGCAAATAACTCGTCAGAAATAACGGTTATCATTATAACATTAAAACAATTATCAAACATGTGCGCCATGCAAATATCTTGCCAGAAATAATGGTTATCATCATAACTTTATAACAATTAGCAAACATGCGTGCCATGCATAATTACTTGCCAGAAATAATTGTTATCATCATAACATTAAAACAATTAGCAAACACGTGTGCCATGCAAATAACTTGCCAGAAATAATGGTTATCATCATAACATTAAAACAATTAGCAAACATGCTTGCCTTGCAAATAATTTGTCAGAAATAACGGTTATCATCATAACATTAAAATAATTTGCAAACACACCTGCCATGCAAATAACTTGCCAGAAATAACTGTCATCATAACGTTTAAACAATTTGCAAACCTGCCGCCATGCAAATAGCTTGCCAGAAATAACTCTCATCGTAACATTTAAACAGTTTCTTTTCTTAAAAAGCTGGTTTTGGGAGTACATGATACTGTTTATATTTCATAGGTAATTAACATAAGTAATAGTACTATATAATTAATGAACTAATTAAAAACTCAATCTTGTTACAAAGAATTTGACACATTACTAGAGTTTTTAAAAGGGTGACTTTTAGTTACCAAAATATAAATGTAAAACTAGTGGGTTTTGTGTAAATTGAAATATTGCATTTCCAGCCCATGTTTTATACAATGCATTTGGTGCAGCAGGGGTTGGAAGGCTGTTTCTGCTGTTCCGGGTTTACTTGTATATCAATAAAGTACACTGTTAGAATCCTTGATATCATCAATAATTATATGGTTTGTTTAAAGCAGTTTAGCTGAGATGTTGGTGCTTTTCTGAATAATATTGAACCATTTATCTTCAAAATAGATCTCAAATTCACTGGTGTAAAGAAATAACCAACTCGGATTGTGTTCATATCATTGCATAGATGCCCTCCTTTAGCCATGAAAACTGTCACTGGATTGCTTAAGCCATAGTTTATTGATGTCCAAGATATATTTATTTAATTAAGGGTGGATATAAACTTAGATGGTCGGGTAGATTATAAGTGTTTTTTTTTTTTTATCCACTTATATTTTCTGGCCAGTGCAATAATTTTCATCTGGCAAAAATGTATTTCAAAGTTCTGTTATTCCCTCATTGTTGTCAAATTTTCAAAAAGACCATTACAAGATACTAATGACCATCGTCGGATACCCACGCGTAATCCCTTCCGATACTCTCCATTTATCACCCATGGGATATTACACTGGCTTTGCGTCGTTTCTACTAAGCCACGATGCAACCATATGATTGGTTCCTTCATTACTTCATGAAGGGAACGTTTTCCAATCACAACGCTAGTTTCACACAAACACCATTTTGATAAGACATTGTCAACGTTAGCTGTATTTTGTTCTGTTCCGTTCAAATAAAATGACGTATAGTTAGTGTAATTTCCTAAGGGTGATGGATGGAGAGTATCAGAAGTGACACCCGTGGGTATCCGACGATGACTAATGACTGTATAGTCATTTATTAGAATGCTCAAGACCTAAGTTTGATCCTTCTCCCAGGCTATGTGTCCTTGAGCAAGATGCCTTATTCTCAAATACGCATATATTTATATTTTCATTGTTTCTACCTGTTCATCACCATATCAATACTATGTAACTCATAAATATATAGAAAATGGCTTATTAATTATAGTTATTGTTTTTATAAAAGTGTCTTGCATTTATAAGTATGAAGTAGATATCAACCTATTGAAAACAAGACAAGACAGCCTTCAATCCATCAAATGTGTAGTATCTTATGATTGGTTTAAAAAAAAGGATAATGGATCTGATTTCGCCTCAGATTTTACAGACGCGTTGCTTTAAAATAAATGGGTTCCACTGTCTTAAAGGGAGTGTACTAGGATAAAATGCTCTAAATGAAATAATTATCAAAATGGATAAAGCATCTTATTATCATTTATGAATATTAACAGAATAGTTAAGTATTGCAAAATCATTAATTTTTGTTGGTATTAATTTTCGTTGTTGTTTGGTTCAAAGACAGAATTATTCGTGGGGTCTTAATTTTATTGAAAATGAATTTAAGAAAAAAAATTGTTTTAATGACATTTGAATTTGAGTATTCCTATAACATATCACATTTTAATATCTTACCTGTACCACTATTAAGTTGCTACCTGCAATAGCCCTAAATACTCATAGCAACATGGGGTAATCCTTGGGAAAGATGTCAATTAGTCGGCTCTTTGGGGTTGGAGAAATATGTCACAATGACGTAAAATGTGTTGTCTACTATTGTTATTGACATTCTTCTAGAAACTGTCTATTTTTAGCACTTTCCACAGTGATGAAAATAATACAAGCGAGTAAACACATGACCTCCAATAGTAACACACATATTTTATGAAATGAAATGGACCTCTGATAGTAACACACATATTTTATGAAATGAAACGGATGGAATACTAATACAGTTACCGTATTTTAATCTAATCATTGCACTAAGTTAAAGATTTCGAATTTAAATTTAACTTTCGTTAGGTCTAATTATAATCTAAATGTGCACACTAAATAAAAACTACCGGGTAACATATAAATCTAGCTAAGAAAGGTAGGTCTACATTTTGGTCACAGGTATGCTAAGCAGTTTGGATGTAACAAAATTTTATCCACGATCATTTTGTTGGTATTTAATTTGTTGTCAAGGTAGGTCCCTCATGAAATCAACGAAAATTAGTAAGTACCCCATGAAAAACAATGATTTCACAGTATGTCAAATCTACCAAAAGGTGACAATATCAATATGTAAATTAAAGTGGTAAACTTGAAACGAAATCCCCATTATAAAAACAGACAGCACTTAAATACTGTTTGACAACCTTCGCATCATCATCTGACTCTTCCTAAGATGAAACAATTTTTACTATGCGTCAACCTGTATAACAGATCAAATTGAAATCAAAATGAAATCATGTGATGAATTTAATACGTCAGAAAATATGTTGCCATTTTAAGTGGGAAACCGTTTTCAGTATATGTTAAAATAGATATCTTTTCGGTAATACAAGGTCAGCGAGTATACATAGGACATAGTATATTGGTTAAAAATGTTTTTTGGCCAATTTTAAAACTTTGAACAGTCCTGATATATTCCCATTAAGGAGTCTTGAGGGGTCTCAAAAGCGTAAACATTTGGAATTTTCAAAAAGTCACCAAACTTTGTTCATTCTTACTTAAAGGGCAGATCTACTCAAAACCATCCAGCTTTTTTTTTTATAACCTGTCTCTTCAAGAATAATTAACCGTCTAACCTTGTCCTTGCATTGATAGCTAATTATTAACATAAGGCCACAATTAATTGTTAGATTATCATCCCCGCCCACCCCCTTATTTTCGACCCTTTTTATTTTCATAAAAAAATAAATAAAAAATAAAATCATCAAAAATTACAAAAATGAAAATGAAAAAAAAATATAATCCACCTGCACTCCCTGTTTTTAAGAAAAATTTGGATAATAACCTTGCAATTAATTTATAATGGCCTAATGTCACTGTAAAAAAAAGTGATATAGGTGAAACATTTATTCTGCAGAATTCTTAAAGTTTTAAATTGAGTTTTAAGACTTATGGCAGCAAATTCTCACAATCAATTTTTATTATCATTTATTGTTGTTTTTTACTCATCACCTATAGAAACAGATTTGACTTTGTCTGCCGCTTGACAACAAACTGCCATTTAATAATCAATGGGTAGGATTGTTGTTTCTGTTATTTACCATTTAATGTTTCATTTGTGAATTGCGGCATTTTATGGCCGTCTATCAGCTCCATGCCACATGACCTATTTTTAGAAAGGGAATATATTGATGTATTGTATTGAAATTTTATCATCAGATCTCTGCTTCTGATTCGATGTAGATGGAGTTCTTGTACCATGTCTTTAAAACTGCACAATATAGACTGGACGCATCTGAATTTTTATTACTTGAGAGAATATTAACGTTGATGTGATGGGCTAGGAGACTTTTCGCAGGAAATTGTGTAGAATATGGCAAAACATAAATAATGATAAAGCATTTTTGTCGAATAATGCATCCTGGTCAGCAACAATTACTAAAAAATCTTCGTACTATTAAAAATCGTGGTAAAGTAAGACAACTATTAAATAATGACAATTAACAGAATGAAATGATACTAAAATAACACCCCCATGATATATAAGACACATGGAATCTGCCATCACTTATATAGCTTACTAATGACTCTTAACTGTAAGTAATGTAAGACTAGTATATAATGACATCAGTAATTGACACATGGTATCTGCCATCACTTATATCTTACAAATGACTCCTTAACTGTAAGTAATGTAAGACTAGTATATAATGACATCAGTCATTGATACATGGAATCTGTCATCACTTATAGCTTACAAATGACTCCTTAACTGTAAGTAATGTAAGACTTGTATATAATGACATCAGTCATTGACACATGGCTTCTGCCATTACTTATAGCTTACAAATGACTCCTTAACTGTAAGTAATGTAAGACTAGTATATAATGACATCAGTCATTGACACATGGCTTCTGCCATCACTTATATCTTACAAATGACTCCTTAACTGTAAGTAGTGTAAGACTAGTATATAATGACATCAGTAATTGACACATGGCTTCTGCCATCACTTATAGCTTACAAATGACTCCTTAACTGTAAGTAATGTAAGACTTGTATATAATGACATCAGTCATTGACACATGGCTTCTGCCATTACTTATAGCTTACAAATGACTCCTTAACTGTAAGTAATGTAAGACTAGTATATAATGACATCAGTCATTGACACATGGCTTCTGCCATCACTTATATCTTACAAATGACTCCTTAACTGTAAGTAGTGTAAGACTAGTATATAATGACATCAGTAATTGACACATGGCTTCTGCCATCACTTATAGCTTACACATGACTCCTTAACTGTAAGTAATATAGAACTAGTATATAATGACATCAGTCATTGACACATGGCTTCTGCCATCACTTATATCTTACAAATGACTCCTTAACTGTAAGTAATGTAAGACTTGTATGTAATGACATCAGTAATTGACATATTATATCTGCCATCACTTATATCTTACAAATGACCCCTTAACTGTAAGTAATATAAGACTTGTATATAATGACATTAGTCATTGGCACGTGGTATCTGCCATCACTTATAGCTTACAAATGACTCCTTAACTGTAAGTAATGTAAGACTTATATGTAATGACATCAGTCATTGACACATGGCTTCTGCCATCACTTATAGCTTACAAATGACCCCTTAACTGTAAGTAATGTAAGACTAATATGTAATGACACCAGTCATTGACACATGGTTTCTGCCATCACTTATAGCTTACAAATGACTCCTTAACTGTAAGTAATATAAGACTTATATAATGACATCAGTCATTGGCACATGGTATCTGCCATCACTTATAGCTTACAAATGACTCCTTAACTGTAAGTAATGTAAGACTAATATGTAATGACATCAGTCATTGACACATGGTTTCTGCCATCACTTATAGCTTACAAATAACCCCTTAACTGTAAGTAATGTAAGACTAATATGTAATGACATCAGTCATTGACACATAGTTTCTGCCATCACTTATAGCTTACAAATGACTCCTTAACTGTAAGTAATGTAAGACTAATATGTAATGACATCAGTCATTGACACATGGTTTCTGCCATCACTTATAGCTTACAAATGACTCCTTAACTGTAAGTAATGTAAGACTAGTATATAATGACATCAGTCATTGACACATGGTATCTGCCATCACTTATAGCTTACAAATGACTCCTTAACTGTAAGTTATATAAGTCTAGTACATAATAGTGACGAAAGCTTCACAAACAAAGCTACTGAGCGTTTGTGTATACAGTTTTTGCCAGTGTATAAATTCGGTAGTGTAATTTATCCTTTACTTTGTGTTATGAAACCAAACACAGATAGTTCAGCGGGATTTAATTGATCTTGAAACCAATAACATTTTCTGTTTTCAATTGTTCACCGACCTCGGTTAGCTCTTTGATGAGTGTGATATGACTTTATTTGAAAGCGATTTAAAGTTGACGGTACAAAAGTATAGAGAACTGATCGTGAACACAGTGTCACACACGGATGGTTTCTAATAAAGTCCCCACTAACCCTAATACGGTGAAAGGAGGGTAGATTTTGACAGAGAGAGGTAGAAAGTCTTTATTGTATATTAGATGTTTAATGTTCCGATGTTGGGTTTACAGGTGGGTAGTGCAAGACTGATTATATAGATGTTGCCGATTGTAGCTGGTGGGGGGGAGGGGGGGGACAGCACATAAAGAAAATGGCAACAGCCTGTTAAACATGTACTGTTATGTTTTTATTACCCACGATGCAGATGATTAGTAGCGTAGTGTTAAATATTGCGTAATGTTATATCTAAATACGCTGTATTGGTTTTGATGAGCTAAGTTGATTGATTGACTTCTTGGTGATGTATTTTCTTTCAAAGAGGGATGAATGGATGGTTGTTTAAAAAACGGGTAAAGAGTTGTTTTGCAGTTGTTAGGTTTATGATGTTTTGTGTATGATGCGCGTAACGATCTTCAAGGGTACTCATTGCGGGCCGACAGAGCGATTGTCCTTTATGTAAAAGGTTAGTTATTTGATACGCCTCGTACCATCTGAGCCCTCAAAACTTGTTTATTTTGTGTGGAAAGTCGACTGTGATTTCCTTTTTAAAGCTTTTTGTCTGTATTGTGTTACCTGTTACATATTGCATATTGCATCCTGAGAAGATGTATTAACTGAATAATGATAAGTGTTTGGTTTTATATGTGAGATAGCACGGTTTAATATGAGTACGGGTTAAACTTTCAAGTGGAAGTCACGGGGCTGGCTCTCATTGACTAAACTTTGATATTTTGTTTACTTTAAAAGTGACAATGTGTTACGTAGTTTGAATTGGTTTAAGTTCTTGAAATGATATAAATAATGTCTGCCCTGGCAAGACTGATTACATAAAGACTAGGAGATACTTGCCAAATGATGTATGACCTAACAAGACTGAGTAAAAACTGAAAGATACTCACCAAGTAATGTTTGGCCTGACAAGACTGAGTAAAGACTGAAAGATACTCACTAAGTAATGTATGACCTGACAAGACTGAGTAAACACTACAAAATACTTGCTAAGTAATGTTTGACCTGACAAGACTGAATAAAGACTGAAAGATACTCACTAAGTAATGTATGACCTGACAAGACTGTAACGACTGAATGATACTCACTAAGTGATGTATGACCTGACAAGACTGAGTAAACACTAAAAAATACTTGCCAAGTAATGTATGACCTGACAAGACTGAGTAAAAACTGGAAAATACTCACCAAGTAATGTTATACCTGACAAAACATGAGTAAAAACTGGAAGATACTCACCAAGGAATGTAAAACCTGACAAAAAATGAGTACTCTCCGGTTGATTCACAAATGGCATCATCTATGTGAGTTCTCCAGCGAGTATTATATATATCAGTAGAATACATGTGCAGCATTGCACAGTAGTTTTTGACACATTATATTATCAAAAGATGTCCCATATTGGTTCTTTAATATAAAAAATTGCAATATATTCATTTAATTTTTTTTATACAGTTAGAGATTAAAAGTTATAATAATAAATAATAATAATAAAATTCAAAGTATGAGATTTACCAGGTTCACTTCAAATTATCAAGAGCTTCAAGGGGAAAAAGTCATCCAAATTATTTTGTAATTTACAGATCTGGGCTCATTATTGCTGTAGGTGACTCTAAGAAAAGACTTTCTTTCCTTTTAAAACCTTAAGCAAGAAACACTATAATTACATATTCTTTGTTACAACACTTTTGACAAAATAAATGCATTATGTATACCCAATGGTGGCATCATCGCTACTGCAATTCAACACTTACTGCGACTCAGGGCACATGTAGCTGTGATCATTCCAGGAAAAAATTTTCCAGTGACTAAAATTGAAAATAATGATAGATTAGCTGGAGCTGCTTCTACCTAGATAAAAAGGATATTTAGTGTATGCTGATTACACAAAGTTACACATTCAGCAAAGGAATACACATGGCACAAACTGATGACACAACAAATACCTGAACACACAGCACATAACACACAATTACATAAACTGAACACACAGCACATAGCACATAGCACACAACTATATAGGCTGAACACACAGCACATAACACACAATTACATAAACTGAACACACAGCACATAGCACACAACTATATAAACTGAACATGCAGCACATAACACACAGCACATAACACAATAACATAAACTGAACACACAGCACATAACGCACAATCACATAAACTGAACACACAGCACATAACCCAAAATTACATAAACTGAACACAGCACATAATGCACAATTACATAACTGAACACAAAATACATAACACACAATTACATAACTGAACACACAGCACATAACACACAATTACATAAACTGAACACACAGCACATAACGCATAATCGCATAAACTAAATACAAAAACATAACACACAATTACATTAACTGAACACACAGCACATAACACACAATTACATAAACTGAACACACAGCACATAAACTGAATGCAAAACACATAATGCACAATTAGATTAACTGAACACACAGCACATAAAGCACAATTACATTAACTGAACACAAAACAAATAACACACAATTACATTAACTGAACACACAGCACATAACATACATTTACATTAACTGAACACACACAGCACATAACACAAAATTACATAAACTGAAAATAGCACATAACACAAAATTACATACCTGAACACACAGCACATAACACAGTTACATAACTGAACACACAGCACATAACACACATTAACATAAAGTGAACACACAGCACATAACACAAAATTACATAAACTGAACACACAGCACATAACGCAAAATTACATAAACTGAACACACAGCACATAACACACATTTACATAAAGTGAAAACACAGCACATAATGCAAAATTACATAAACTGAACACACAGCACATAACACACAATTACATAACTGAACGCCGACGTATGACATAACACAACACAAACTTAACATATAATGTAACATGTGTAACAAACCGAACACATGTAAGCCATAATATTACACCCCCGCCTCACACACCACAGAAGCACCCCAGATGCCACAGAAGCACCCCACACACACACCACAGAAGCACCCTAGACGCCACAGAAGTACCCCACACACACCACAGAAGCACCCCAGATGCCACAGAAGCACCCCACACACCAAAGAAGCACCACAGACGCCACAGAAGCACCCCAGATGCCACAGAAGCATCCCACACACCACAGAAGCACCCCACATGCCACAGAAGCACCCTGCACGCCACAGAAACACTCTACACACCACAGAAGCATCCACACACCACATCACACTACACCCACACACCATGTCACACCACCCCACTTGTGACCCCACACACCACATCACACCACCCTAAACACCACCCCACCCACCACAGCAAAACACAAACACACCACATAATGGCACACTCAACACACAATGGCACACACAACAAAAATACACCACACATCAAACCATGAAAAGTACAACACAATATTCCCTTAAAGACTTATAAGCAACATCAAACTAGCAACATCTGGTGTGTGTGACATATCACCAACAATTAGATGTTTAATTAATTGAATTAATATATCAGTTTATGCAAAGTTTCTTGTTTTATGACCAACGTTATAAACATGAATAATTTGCAATAAAATGGCAATAGAATATAACCTGTGATGCATAAAATTATCTATATCTATATTAGGTTCTGGTGATGAAAAAGAGCACAGCGTTCTGTTTATTTATCATTAGATTAAGTTTTATGTCATCTAATATGGGATGACTTGGTGTTGATGCTGCGTAAGGCCATAATAAATTAATTGCTAGATTATTATCCCCGCACGCCCCCTTATTTTCATGCCGCCATGACCCTTTTTATTTTCATAAAAATTAAAACCTTAAAAAAATAGTAATTTAATAAAAAATGAAATCCTCGCGCTGTCCCCGTTTTTAGGAAAATTTGGATGATAATCTAGCACTTAATTTATAATGGCCTAATGGCATAGAGTCATTGTTAAATGTTAACTAATTGAAGATCAATTGCAAAGTAAGCTCTGGTCCCAGTTTCATGTAAATATTTAAGTCTGTTATTTTACTTAAACTCAAAAGTGTGCTCAATTAATGTATGAAATTTAAGCACACTGTTTGAGTTTAAGTAAAATAACGGACATAAGTATTTTCGTGAAACTGGGGTCAGCAGAAATTGGGTCGGTTTTAAGGGTAGAACCAGTACTGAGTGTTGTCTTTGCCAGGCAGGATCATACACATGACCTCTGGCATGAGTTGCTCAATTTTTCCACTGCACCACCACCTTGCTTGTTTGCAATGACCTAAAAACAGAAGCTTTAATTTTTGTAATTAATAAAGGTTTCATAATTTCTTGTGTTGTCATGTAATATTATTTGTTTATTTGCAGAATGAGGCATTAATGGATTAAAATTTATTATGTTTGGATTAACCTGGGGCACAGAGGTAACCCTGATAGTGCATTGAAATTACCAAGAGTATATGGAACACGCCATTGTGCAGGTATGTCAAATATTTACTTTTAAAAAAAAATATAAATAAAAACAAGACACAAATTTTGTTCCCCTTTTGTTTAAAGTGTACATATGTAGTACATTCAGGTGTCGGTTTAAAATGGCAGGTAGGAATGATAACTATTATAGGAAAAGATCTACTTGTGAAGTATGGTAGCAGGCAGAGAAAGATCTGCTTGTAAAGTATGGTAGCAGGCAGAGAAAGATCTTCTTGTGAAGTATGGTAGCAGGCAGAGGAAGATCTTCTTGTGAAGTATGGTAGCAGGCAGAGAAAGATCTACTTGTGAAGTATGGTAGCAGGCAGAGAATGATCTACTTGTAAAGTGTGGTAGCAGGCAGATAAAGATCTACTTGTTGAGTATGGTAGCAGGCAGAGAAAGATACACTTGTAAAGTATGGTAGCAGGCAGTTAAAGATCTACTTGTAAAGTATGGTAGCAGGCAAAGAAAGATCTACTTGTGAAGTATGGTAGCAGGCAGAGAAAAATATACTTGTAAAGTATGGTAGCAGGCAGAGAAAGATATGCTTGTAAAGTATGGTAGCAGGCAGAGAAAGATCTACTTGTGGAGTATGGTAGCAGGCAGAGAAAGATCTACTTGTGAAGTATGGTAGCAGGCAGAGAAAGATATACTTGTAAAGTATGGTAGCAGGCAGAGAAATATCTACTTGTTGAGTATGGTAGCAGGCAAAGAAAGATATGGTTGTAAAGTATGGTAGCAGGCAGAGAAAGATCTACTTGTGAAGTATGGTAGCAGGCAAAGAAAGATATGTTTGTAAAGTATGGTAGCAGGCAGAGAAAGATCTACTTGTAAAGTATGGTAGCAGGCAGAGAAAGATCTACTTGTGAAGTATGGTAGCAGGCAAAGAAAGATATGCTTGTAAAGTATGGTAGCAGGCAGAGAAAGATCTACTTGTGAAGTATGGTAGCAGGCAGAGAAAGATCTACTTGTAAAGTATGGTAGCAGGCAGAGAAAGATATGCGTGTAAAGTATGGTAGCAGGCAGAGAAAGATATAAATTGTAAAGTATGGTAGCAGGCAGAGAAAGATACACTTGTAAAGTATGGAAGCAGGCAGAGAAATATATAAATTGTAAAGTATGGTAGCAGGCAGAGAAAGATACACTTGTAAAGTATGGAAGCAGGCAGAGAAAGATCTACTTGTAAAGTATGGTAGCAGTCAGAGAAAGATATAAATTGTAAAGTATGGTAGCAGGCAGAGAAAGATCTACTTGTAAAGTATGGTAGCAGGCAGAGAAAGATACACTTGTAAAGTATGGAAGCAGGCAGAGAAAGATCTACTTGTAAAGGATGGTAGCAGGCAGAGAAAGATCTACTTGTAAAGGATGGTAGCAGGCTAACTGGAGTTGCACTGCATTTAGGGGTAAGGGGAGGGTTAAAACTTAGTTGGTAGACCTTGTCACCCAATATGTTTGATTGTACTTTATAAGCAATAAAATATGTTTAACCCATCTTTAGGAGACTGACTTGAATTTAAAATTCTAGAAATAGGTTTCTGACCTTTAACTTTGTAACATGAAATTAAGAATATTCATTTGTTGCACAACTTATGCAACTCAGTGTTGTCAATGGGACGGCCCATTTGTCACCCATTTCATTATTGTGAATGAGAGAGTCCATTTGTCGCCCATTTCTTTATTGTGAATGGAGAGTCTATTTGTCACCCATTTCATTATTGTGAATGGGAGAGTCCATTTGTCGCCCATTTCTTTATTGTGAATGGGAGAGTCTATTTTTTGCCCATTTCTTTATTGTGAATGGGAGAGTCTATTTGTCACCCATTTCATTATTGTGAATTGGAGAGTCCATTTGTCACCCATTTCTTTATTGTGAATGGGAAGGTCTATTTGTTGCCCATTTCTTTATTGTGAATGGGAGAGTCCATTTGTCACCCATTTCTTTATTGTAAATGGGAAAGTCTATTTGTTGCCCATTTCATGGTTTTAGAGCCCATTTTTACATGGTATTACCTGTGACTTTTTTCGTAGATTGTCTGGTTTTCTTCCACCTCATTATCACAACAGTGACCCAGATAAGATGATTTGGGGGGTATTTTACCCTCATGGTTTAGCTAAATACCCACTAGTGTGCAAAATATGGAGGTAAATTTACCCCTTACTTTTGAAAGTTGGGGGTGAAGTTACTCCTCCAATACAAATTTTCTGAGCTGAAATATTAAAAACCTTGTTTAGAATACATGTATAATGATTTCATATCTTGGAGACCCATGTGTCTTAGATAGCAAATCAAAGTGTAAATTACTTATTCTAAATAATGTTATATTTGTAAATAAAGTTTTATCTGAAATAAATGAAAATTCTGAAGGTTTTAATGTATCTTACTACTGTATGCTTCAATTAACCTCACCTCTGAAAATCTGGGAGTTAAATACCACCATCTTTACAATTTTGAGGATAAAATACCCGCTTATCAAAAAAAAGTTATCTAGAGCACTGACACAATAATACCATCATCTGTCCCATTAAGAGTGATTTGTATATAAACTATGTACCTTGTTTGCTAATCAATATAAAATATTTGTTTAATTCAACAAAATGTTTTAACAAAATAACTGGCTGAATGTGTGTAAGACTCAGGACTGCTCTGGTATCATTCGGAATGGATATCATGAAGTAGAACAGTTAATTAACTTAGAAGCAAATGATGTATACCTTGATTTTGCTGCAAGCCGCTTGCTAGCTGGTCCAACTCTATGTTGCTATTCAAATACTATCAGTGAACAGTGATCACCAAGTTACGGATTAGGGATTGCCTGTAATTGAATAACTTCGCCATGTCTGGCAGTTGTAAAATATGATCCAGTTCCCTTATGTCAGTTAAATTTGATTTCTAGTATTCTCTAATGCCACCAAGAATAGGCTTATACAGGGACTATTTTGTTTGTTTGATGGATAGTTGGAGAGTTAAGTCAACAACAGGATAAATATGATAATATTTAACACTACGGAGATTTTATGGTCCTTTGTATCTTGAGTTACTGGTTAAAGTCAAGGTCTTTCATCTGTGAGTTTAGGTTCAAACTGAGAGCTGATGAATTTTTAAGAGATAAAAATCAGCTAGTTATTTGCACCAGAGGTCACAGGTTTGATCCCATTGAAATGCCCGGTAATGATAGTACCAAAGGTTTGATCCCATTGAAATGCCCGGTAATGATAGTACCTAAGGTTTGATCCCATTGAAATGTCTTGTAATGATAGTGCCTAAGGTTTGATCCCATTGAAATGTCTGGAAATGATAGTACCTCAGGTTTGATCCCATTGAAATGCCTGGTAATGATAGTACCTAAGGTTTGATCCCATTGCAATGTCTTGTAATGATAGTGCCTAAGGTTTGATCCCATTGAATGAATGAATGAATGGTGTTTTACGGCACGTCGACACATAAATAGGTCATTTTGTGCGCGCATGATCCCATTGAAATGTCCGGTAATGATAGTGCCTAAGGTTTGATCCCATTGACAACACTCCATAATGATAGTGCCTTAGCTTTGATCCCATTGAAATGTCTGGTAATGATAGTACCTAAGGTTTGATCCATTTGAAATGTCTGGTAATGAAAGTGCCTAAGGTTTGATCCCATTGAAATGTCCGGTAATGATAGTGCCTAAGGTTTGATCCCATTGACAACACTCCATAATGATAGTGCCTTAGCTTTGATCCCATTGAAATGTCTGGTAATGATAGTACCTAAGGTTTGATCCATTTGAAATGTCTGGTAATGAAAGTGCCTAAGGTTTGATCCCATTGAAATGTCCGGTAATGATAGTGCCTAAGGTTTGATCCCATTGACAACACTCCATAATGATAGTGCCTTAGCTTTGATCCCATTGAAATGTCTGGTAATGATAGTACCTAAGGTTTGATCAATTTGAAATGTCTGGTAATGAAAGTGCCTAGGGTTTGATCCCGCTGACAATGCTCCATAATGATAGTGCCTAAGGTTTGATCCCATTGAAATGTCCGGTAATGAAAATGCCTAAGCTTTGATTCCATTGACAGTGCTCCATATTGATAGTACTTAAGATTTGATTCCATTGGAAATACTCCATAATGATAGTGCCTAAGCTTTGATCCCATTGGCAATGCCTGGTAATGAAAGTGCCTAAGGTTTGATCCCATTGACAGTGCTCCATATTGATAGTGCCTAAGGTTTGATCCCATTGAAATGTCCAGTAATGATAATGCCTAAGCTTTGATCCCATTGAAATGTCCAGTAATGATAATGCCTAAGCTTTGATCCCATTGAAATGTCTGGTAATGATAGTACCTAAGGTTTGATCCCATTGAAATGTCTGGTAATGATAGTGACTAAGGTTTGATCCCATTGAAATGTCCGGTAATGATAGTGCCTAAGCTTTGATCCCATTGAAAATGCTCCATAATGATAGTGCCTAAGCTTTGATCCCATTGGCAATGCACGGTAATGATAGTACCTAAGGTTTGATCCGATGACAATGCTCCATAATGATAGTGCCTAAGGTTTGATCCCATTGGCAATTCCCAGTAATGATAGTACCTAAGGATTGATCCCATTGAAAATGCTTCATAATGATAGTACCTAAGCTTTGATCCCATTGAAATGTCCAGTAATGATAGTACCTAAGGTTTGATCCCATTGTCACTGTCTGGTAATGATAGTCCCTAAGGTTTGATCCCATTACAATGCTCCATAATGATAGTGCTTACGGTTTGATCCCATTGAAATGTCCAGTAATGATAGTGCCTAAGGTTTGATCCCATTGTCACTGTCTGGTATTGATAGTCCCTAAGGTTTGATCCCATTACAATGCTCCATAATGATAGTGCTTTTGGCTTGATCCCATTGAAATGTCCAGTAATGATAGTACCTAAGGTTTGATCCCATTGTCACTGTCTGGTAATGATAGTCCCTAAGGTTTAATCCCATTACAATGCTCCATAATGATAGTGCTTACGGTTTGATCCCATTGAAATGTCCAGTAATGATAGTGCCTAAGGTTTGATCCCATTGAAATGTCCAGTAATGATAGTGCCTAAGGTTTGATCCCATTGGCATTGCTCCATAATGATAGTATCTAAGGTTTGATCCCATTGAAATGTCCAGTAATGATAGTGCCTAAAGTTTGATCCCATTGCTAATGCCCAGTAATGATAGTACCTAAGGATTGATCCCATTGGCAATGCCCGGTAATGATAATACCTAAGGTTTGATCCCATTGGCAATGCACGGTAATGATAGTACCTAAGGTTTGATCCCATTGGCAATGCCCAATAATGATAGTACCTAAGGATTGATCCCATTGGCAATGCCTGGTAATGATAGTACCTAAGGTTTGATCCCATTGGCAATGCCCGGTAATGATAGTACCTAAGGTTTGATCCCATTGACAATGCCTGGTAATGATAGTACCTAAGCTTTGATCCCATTGACAATGCCTGGTAGTGATAAGATCAAGTAATTTAAACAAGACTTACCTGGATTATATTTTAATGTAGAATCTTTGTTAAAAATATTAGGAAGGGGTAAATTTTCATTAATATATTTATGCCCATGTCATTTGAAGAAATAGTGAAGTGGCGTTATGTGCTACCTGTGGATTGTCTATTAGTCTTAATTATTTGTGTATCAGAGTTAAAAAATTGAAATTGGCTTCAGATCATTAACTTATGAAGAGATCTGTATTTAATATTTCTAGTACAGATGCTGTATAATAATAAAATACATGTCAAGTTTGATTTTTTTTTTCAATGTTGGTCAAATATCACAGAAGTGATGGCCAATAAATCTTTTCCATTTGATTTTCAGTAAAAAAATTGATTTTTGATTACTAGCAGGGGCATTCACTTCAACAGACACATTTCTAGTTCAAAACTGAGCCAAATGAGGGTAAAGTCAGCTTATTTGGGCTTCTGTGAAGCCTGAACTGAGACCATGTTGGGGAGACAGTACACCAATGATGGCCTAAATTGTTATAGCTTGCCCAATCAAATATATTTCATGAAATATTCAAAATTTTATTCCTTACATTGTAATGGTAAAAATACTTCTGAAATATTTATTGCACTGTCATATAGGGGAATTTTAAATGATAAATTGTCAATGTGCTTCGTTTTCTACTTTGAAATTATGCAGTTTTTACACTTTTCGTGGAAATTCAATCAGTTTTTCACTTAAAAGTAATCCATACCTCTTGCCAAAATGCAAATTGGTACTCCATTTGAGAGAAAACTGAACTTGGCATACCGTACATGGGGCAATATCATATACTCTGCGACCTCAAGCTGAACTTGGCATACCGTACATGGGGCAATACCATATACTCTGTGACCTCAAGCTGAACTTGGCATACCGTACATGGGGCAATACCATATACTCTGTGACCTCAAGCTGAACTTGGCATACCATACATGGGGCAATACCATATACTCTGTGACCTCAAGCTGAACTTGGCATACCGTACATGGGGCAATACCATATACTGTGTGACCTCAAGCTGAACTTGGCATACCATACATGGGGCAATACCATATACTCTGTGACCTCAAGCTGAACTTGGCATACCATATATGGGGTAATACCATAATATTACTCTGTGACCTCAAGCTGAACTTGGCATACCATACATGGGGCAATACCATATACTCTGTGACCTCAAGCTGAACTTGGCATACCGTACATGGGGTAATACCATATACTCTGTGACCTCAAGCTGAACTTAGCATACTGTACATGGGGCAATACCATATACTCTGCGACCTCAAGTTGAACTTGGCATACCATACATGGGGCAATACCATATACTCTGTGACCTCAAGCTGAACTTAGCATACCGTACATGGGGCAATACCATATACTCTGTGACCTCAAGCTGAACTTAGCATACCGTACATGGGGCAATACCATATACTCTGTGACCTCAAGCTGAACTTGGCATACCGTACATGGGGCAATACCATATACTCTGTGACCTCAAGCTGAACTTGGCATACCGTACATGGGGCTATACCATATACTGTGTGACCTCAAGCTGAACTTGGCATACCATACATGGGGCAATACCATATACTCTGTGACCTCAAGCTGAACTTGGCATACCATATATGGGGTAATACCATAATATTACTCTGTGACCTCAAGCTGAACTTGGCATACCATACATGGGGCAATACCATAATATTACTCTGTGACCTCAAGCTGAACTTGGCATACCATACATGGGGCAATACCATATACTGTGTGACCTAAAGCTGAACTTGGCATACCATACATGGGGCAATACCATATACTCTGTGACCTCAAGCTGAACTTGGCATACCATACATTGGGCAATACCATATATTCTGTGACCTCAAGCTGAACTTGGCATACCATACATGGGGCAATACCATAATATTACTCTGTGACCTCAAGCTGAACTTGGCATACCATACATGGTGCAATACCATATACTCTGTGACCTCAAGCTGAACTTGGCATACCATACATGGGGCAATACCATAATATTACTCTGTGACCTCAAGCTGAACCATATACTCTGTGACCTCAAGCTGAACCATATACTCTGTGACCTCAAGCTGAACTTGGCATACCATACATGGGGCAATACCATAATATTACTCTGTGACCTCAAGCTGAACTTGGCATACCATACATGGGGCAATACCATATACTCTGTGACCTCAAGCTGAACTTGGCATACCATACATTGGGCAATACCATATACTCTGTGACCTCAAGCTGAACTTGGCATACCATATATGGGGCAATACCATATACTCTGTGACCTCAAGCTGAACTTGGCATACCGTACATGGGGCAATACCATATACTCTGTGACCTCAAAACAATTTGTAGCATCGTTTGCAGATATGCATTCATGGATTAAATTTTGAACAGTCCAACAGGGGAACTGCAGACTTACTTTAAGTGGAATAATTATCAGGTGGTTTTAAGCTCATTCAGCTCACCTGAGCACAGTGAGCTGTTCTGGTCACATTTTGTCCTTCATCTCTTTAGTTTGTAGCAAGGGTCATCTGGCCAAGTGATATAAGGCGCCGTCTCAAGATCACTTCTCACCATTAAGGATGAAGGTTCGAGTCCCGCTCGCTCCAAAATCTTCATGTGAGAAAGTTTACCAGTAACTTGCAGAAGGTTGGTGGTTCTGCTCAGATTCATTCTGAGGTCTTTCTCCACCAATAAAAACTGGATATGATATATAATCTGAAATGTGTTGAAAGTTAAATCCTATTGAAAAAAAAAAAATGTTTGTAGCACTTGCATTTATCATGGCATCTCCATTTAAAACAGGAGTTGTGGTCATTGAAAAATATATAAATGCTTCATTTGGTCTTATACCACAAGTTCCAAGCCCGACTAGCTCATTTTGTAAGACATCTGACTGTGAATGCAGGGGTCTTAAGTTTGAATCCCTGCCGGACCATAGTCTGTGTGATAATTGGTCAATTATTTTGCTTTATAAACAGAAGTCTGAATATGAGAATCAGAACCTCTGAATATGTGAGGAGGAAATCAGAGACTTGCACTGGTAAGGTGTTCTTGCATACTGGACAAGAATATCTGCATATTTTTAATGGATACAGAATTTTTATCCTACACCCCCTCAATGTGCTTGTCCTACCCTGCTATGATGTTGGAACAATTTATGAGGTGATGTATCAAAACATATGACATAATATATCTTACTTAAAGTTTAAAAAGCAGTCATGGTAAAAATGATAATAATAATGTAAATTAAAACAAGTCTTGAATGTGTTTGGTATGCTAAAAAAATTAATCTTAATGGCTTTTTCCGTCCCTCGGGACAACTGTTTTCGCGTGGAACTTGGCAGAAGTTTTCCCTTGGGACAGAACTTTCTATCGGAACCTGGAACCCATGTAAATTGTAGTTTACTGGTTAACAATCTTGTCGATCTTACTGGTTAAATTGTAGTCTACTGGTTAACAATCTGGTGGATCCTACTGGTTAAATTGTAGTCTACTGGTTAACAATCTGGTGGATCCCAGAAATGACTATAGCATGCTGACTGCCAATAAATAACTGGAGAAAAATCCCATTTGAACAAACACATACCTCAGGTGAGCGATTTAGCCTCATCATGACTTTTCTCTCTTGAACAAACACTCATATTTCGATGAAACTTGCTAAAAGGATCAGTTTGAAATCTAGTTTTGCATAGAACGTTTCTATTCCTGTATGAGTTACATCTCTTTTTACTACTGGAATGAAGAATCTTGTTATTACTTCTTCTTGAACCCCCGCATGGCCCAATTAGCTCAGTCGGTAACACGTTGACTATCAATCCAGGGGTTGTGAGTTCGAATCCCTGTCTGGCAACAGTCTCAGTGATAATTGATATATGACATTGTGTCTCAATATCATTCGTCTCTCACTGCTGATTTAAGTGGGAGAGTTATCAGTTACTTGCAGAGATGGGGTGTGCTCAAGAACTGGTTAACCTTTCAGGATCCCAGGAAGACACTGCAGGGATGTAAATATATGGTAGAGGAAGGTATTTAAGTCCCAACTGCCCCCGCCCTGCTCTGCTCTGGCTGGAGAGAGCTTGCACAGCAAGTGACTCATGCATAATAATGTGCTGAATTCCTTTTTTTGAATAAATAATAATTGCGCCCTTCTCATTAATCAATTTCTTAATTTATAAATCGTTTAATGACTTCCAAATTTACTAACACATGAATTGACTAAGTATTAAGCTGATAGCGGGTTTCCTAACTGCAATGGAGAATAAAGCTTTGCTATTGTGATAGTTTCTGCTATGTGTACAGATTACTCCCAATGGAAGTGGCCTCCTCGTTGATCCTCTTATCCTTTTGTAAAACGCTGTAAATGGTTTCTAATATCAGACTTACAAAGTCAAACCATTTTCATTATTTCACTTCCAATTGTTACACCATATTGGTATAAAAATCAGGATGGAAGTAAAAAGATGATTAAAGGGACACTTCTGTAAAATTTTGTGATTTTTTTTAATACTGTTTTTAGCTCACCTGAGCAAAGCACAAGGTGAGCTTTTCTGATTGCCTGTTGTCCATCAGTCTGTATTCTGTCCTTTGTCAGTATGTCGATAAACGTTCTGTTGTGTACTCTCCAGCACTCATATTTTTCATTGGATTTCAACAAACTTATATAGTAATTATATACAATCAAGAGAAGATCTTTAACTGGCCTAATTGGACAATGAATATCAAGGTTATAGGCTTTACAAGATAAAATATTGCCCTATTTGATGTGTGTGCACTCTAGCACCTGCATTTTAATTTACTCCTCACCAAACTATTTTTATGTGTTTATAATGTTACTCAAAGCTTCCCCTTTAAAACTTTACTGGCTTTAACTTCAATACGAACCTTACACTGTACACATTTTTCAACAGTGTGTGAATGGAAATCCATAATTAAGTAGTAATTATAATCAATTTTAGACTTTACCATCCTTGAGATATTGCGCGGTTGTAAAATGAAAAAATTGAATATGTTGATATCATTTATTATTTCTACTGTATGGAAATGAAATGTTTTCATTGATGTTTTCATACTTTGTAAGACAATGCCTGACACCAAATATGTCACAGGAGTCAATTCCATCTAAAACAAACCTAACAACACATACATTACATGAGTCAATTCCAACTAAAACAAACCTAACAATACATACGTTACAGGAGTCCACTCCATCTGTAATAAACCTAATACATGCACCATAGGATTCAATTCCATCTTAAACAAACCTTACAACATATATACATTACAGGAGTCAACCCTATCTGTAACAAACCTAACAAAACAAACATCACAGGAGTCAACTCAATCTGTAACAGACATAACAACATACATCACAGGAGTCAACTGCATCTGTAACAAACCAAACAATACATACATCACAGGAGTCAACTCCATCTGTAATAAACCTAACAACACATACATCACAGGAGTCAACTCTATCTGTAATAAACATAACAATACATACATCATAGGAGTCAACTCCATCTGTCAGAAACCTAACAACACATACATTACAGGAGTCAACTCCATCTGAAACAGACCTAACAACACATACATCACAGGAGTCAACTCCATCTGTCAGAAACCTAACAACACATACATTACAGGAGTCAACTCCATCTGAAACAGACCTAACAACACCTACATTACAGGAGTCAACTCCATCTGTCAGAAACCTAACAACACATACATCACAGGAGTCAACTCCATCTGAAACAGACCTAACAACACCTACATTACAGGAGTCGACTCCATCTGTCAGAAACCTAACAACACATACATCACAGGAGTCAATTTAATCTAACAAGCCTAACAACACATACATTACAGGAGTCAACTCAATCTGTAACAAGCCTAACAACATATACATCACAGGAGTCAACTCCATCTGTAATAAACCTAACAACACCTACATTACAAGAGTCGACTCCATCTGTAACAAACCTAACAACACCTACATCACAGGAGTCAACTCCATCTGTAATAAACCTAACAACACATACATCACAGGAGTCAACTCCATCTGTAACAAACTTGACAACACATACATCACAGGAGTCAACTCCATCTGTAATAAACCTAACAACACATACATTACAGGAGTCGACTCCATCTGTCAGAAACCTAACAACACATACATTACAGGAGTCAACTCAATCTGTAACAAACTTGACAACACATACATCACAGGAGTCGACTCCATCTGTAATAAACCTAACAACACCTACATTACAGGAGTCGACTCCATCTGTAACAAACCTAACAACACATACATTACAGGAGTTTACTCCATCTGTAACAAACTTGACAACACATACATCACAGGAGTCAACTCCATCTGTAATAAACCTAACAACACCTTCATTACAAGAGTCGACTCCATCTGTCAGAAACCTAACAACACATACATCACAGGAGTCAACTCAATCTGTAACAAGCCTAACAACACATACATCACAGGAGCCAACTCCATCTGTAATAAACCTAACATCACCTACATTACAGGAGTCCACTCCATCTGTCAATAACCTAACAACACCTACATTACAGGAGTCAACTCCATCTGTAATAAACCTAACAACACCTACATTACAGGAGTCGACTCCCTCTGTCAGAAACCTAACAACACATACATCACAGGAGTCAACTCAATCTGTAACAAGCCTTACAACACATACATTACAGGAGCCAACTCCATCTGTAATAAACCTAACAACACCTACATTACAGGAGTCAACTCCATCTGTCAGAAACCTAACAACACATACATTACAGGAGTTAACTCAATCTGTAACAAACTTGACAACACATACATCACAGGAGTCGACTCTATCTGTAATAAACATACTACATAAATCACAAGAGTCAACTTCATCTGTCAGAAACCTAACAACATCTACATTACAGGGATCAACTGTAACAAATCTCATCTCACATACAATACAGAAGCCAGCACCAGCTTTACAAAGCACATTAATACCCCAAATCAGTTGATTTTCAAAGGATTTCAGTATATATAAGTAGTTCTGTTTAGTTTTACTGTGAAACTTATGATGCCCATAAAAATGTTTTGGAATATATATATATATATAATCTCTTGTTAAACCTTGTATTTTTACCGAAAGAGATGATAATTATGATCATTGCATTTACAGCTACTTTTTTGTTTTTGCGAAGGTTTGGTTATAACAACTAGGCAAAATCAATACCGCCCAAGGAAGTTGTTTATTGCCAAGAAATGGTTGAAGCTGGCTCACACAACTTTCATTATCTGAAATTTATATTAGGTTTAAAATACTTTTCTCTTGTTGCAAAAAAGAGTTCTTGCCCTTGATCAAATCTGAAATATTTTTGTTTTGTTCATACTTCAAAATTTCACTTTATAAATTGTTGAGTTGAATCTATATCATCCTGCATTATCGTTAAAAATGTTCTTTTGCTTCTTTCTACTGCTTGATATAAAGGCGACATCTTTAATGAATGAGATTTAGATATTTGAAGTTCAAAAGCGAGCTCAAACATAACAGATGTGATTTTGTTACTGTGTAGAAAAAAGACTGTTTACTGTAATTATCAATATTATTGCGTAATGACGAAAAAAAAAAATCCTTTTATTGAGAAATACCATTTCAATTGTTTTTGCGAACCAGTGAGGCGCTATTTTTACATTTTCTGAGTTTCAATTCCAGACTAGTGAAAGAACATAAAAGAACTCGTCTCGATTAAATTGAAGAGGATTTCTAAATGCAGGATCAATATTTATTTGCCGTCATCATCCTTTTTCCACAGCACCTATCCTATTTTTAGACAAAAGCTGGCTGTTTGCTCTATATCTGCGCCTCTGCTGTTACAGTGTGTATTGATTACAACTTTATGTCTACATTCTCTCTATGTAAAACTGTGCTAACGTTCCTCGCCAAAGTTCCACACTGTAATAGGCATGAAAATCAAAACATTGTTTTCTCCAATAATTTTCTCTCTTCTGTTTGAACATATCTTCCACAATGCACTGCCTAGAGCCTGTGACTGTTCTATGCAATTAAATTTTCATTTCAACAAATTCAATAAAGACGGACAAGCCTGTGATGGGATGTGACTGTTGGTATTGTTGTAGCAGGATCACGCACCAGCGTAAATGAAACAAATCAAGAAAATTGTTCAGTTTCCTTAATTACCGGATCGTTATGATTGCAGGTGCTTGTTTTTGTTCTCTAAATGCTTAATTACTCGTTGAGTGTCTGAATCTAGCAATTGTAATATGCGGCACACTTGCTAAACAATTTCATGGAAATTGTCTAGCACATGTAGGATTGACTGAATGACTATTAAAAATTAATGTATCAATGGGTATGTATGTCACAATATGATATGTCCTTTAGTGAAAAGCATTTTAACGCGTCGTGACTTATTAGTCTGTGAGCAACCTTCATGCAGTAAGTAACCTTGACCTTTATTTACACTGCAACCCTGACCTTCATTCACACACTGGAACTTTGACCTTCATTTACACATTGCAACCTTGACATTTATTTACACTAACCCTGACCTTCATTCGCACATTGTAACCTTGACATTTATTTACACTGCAACCCTGATCTTCATTCATGCATTGCAACCTTGACATTTATTTACACTACAACCCTGACCATTATACATTCATTGCAACCTTGACATTCATTTACACTGAAACTTTGACCTTCATACACACATTGCGACTTTGACCTTCATTAGCACTGCAACCTTGATCTTCAGGTATGGTAAAAATAAAGGTTGTATAGTCGACTAGAATTTTCACAAGTACACTCGGGTCCCGTTATAACGCGGTTCTTGGGGTCCACAAAACGAAACAGCGTTAAGCGGACTGCGTTATAGCGATAATTACCTCGAAAAAAATCGATGTCGGTTATTCACACCTATCGTGCTGTCCAACTCTAAGTGAATGGTATTGTTGGCATTGTAATATGATACAATGCGTATTTGGTTATAACAGATATACTTAGATATGTATAAAATTAATACAAAAAAAAGAAAAGAAAGAAAAATGTTTTCGTGTTTTGATTATTCTAAAATTGGCAGCCATTTCCGTTTAACCTGGAAGGAGAAAAAACGATGTCTATATAAAAAATCGCGCTTCAATTTAAACTCAACGCTGTTAGTGTTAAAATGTTAGAAATGTATATCTGAAGTATTAACAATAATAAAAATAAGTTTGTGTTTACGATCCGATAAGATACCCGCGATATATTAATACCTGTCAACCGCTTCGTTGCTTGATCACATGATCATTTGATAAAAACTAAGTTTGCATATGGCTTCCGTGTTTGGCGCTTGACAGCATTTATTGAAGCACTTAGGATTATTACAAACTGTTAATAGTCAATGCTGGCATGAATCAATCACTTAAACTATCCTGTAAACCACCATGAGGTAATGGTTGTAATAGTTCGTTATAATCAAGGCTAATTGGTGAGTAGAAAATGAGCGGTTATCAAATCAAAACATGGCGACGATCTATTGTTTGGTTGTCATTTGATCATTCGCGCAGATTTTCAAGTTTTATATCACGACTTTTCCACCCCTCCGAAAAAATGGGAGCCAAGCAAAAACCGGGTTATAACGGAATTCGTGTTATATCGGACCGCGTTATAACAGGACCGTAGTGTATAAAGACTTGTATCAGATTGTGTCATTATATTTGACGCTAGTAGTTAGTTTTCAGTTTGATTTTGTAATACATAGATTAACCAAAATATAGCAGGTCACCTTACTATGTACATAAGGAAAGATTATAAAATATAGGTGAAAAATGACTTCAAGAAGTGATTCCTTTTATTCATTTCATTTGCAGCTTTTTATATTCAATCTTGGTTCAACATGGCCAAGTGTTGATAAGGTGTTGTCTCGGGATCATTTTGCTTTCCTCACTGAGGTCATGGGTTGGAGCCCAGCTCAATCACAAAACAACTTTATGTGACAAAGTTTGCCAGTTACGGCGTGATGACGGTTTTACTCAAGATTCATTCTAGTGTTTTACTTCGCCTACTGATAATATGTAACCCGGTCATGTGTTGAAAATAGCATTAAACCTCAGGCTGTCTTTAAAAAATAAATTGTTTGCCGTGCTCCTACTAACTCTCTCAAAATTGCTGCTACCCAAACTTTTTTTATAGTGTTCAATTCTTTTTTCATGATTTCTGTCCATTCTTTTCTTTTAAATGACTATGCAAAATCAAATTTGGAAAAAAAAAAAAATAATTTACCTACCTACCTACCCACATGACAAATACTGGGTAGGAGCATAGCAAACAAATATTTTTTTAAAGATGGCCCGGGTAGCTTTCCACATACCCATGAAATAAGAATCATAATTATGATTTAATAATTTTATTCTCCCTTTAAATATGTTTGTTCATTTACTTCCTAATCTGTTAGGTATATCATTATATTGATATCAGGTATATCATTATATTGATATCCGTCTCTCGTGTTAAGAAAAAATAAAAAAAGTCTTTCACAGTTCGAGCATTGACTGTTTGCATCTCCATGTACAACTGTGAAAGGGTTATGGACTTAGGAAAACGTTTTCCATTGACTTGGGCAATTTTGACAATTTTCAATCACTTGAACATGTTTACCTGCTTTAGTTCAATTTGTAAAAGAAAGTAAATTGTTGGCAAAGATTTCTCTCTTTGTCATTTGAACAAAACAGCCATTTTGCCAATATTTTCTGAGTCATTAAAGCAAGTTAAGTCGATTGGGTAATTTTCACTGACAGGGATTTGCTAATACCGCAAACAATTACGCCACTTTACAGTAATCATAGCAGTGGCTTAATATTAATGCTGTGCCAATTAGCATGTGACATTAAAGCTTTGGTAGTGTTGGACTACTATAACTGGGAGTGTGCAAACAGAGTCATATATTATATTTATATTCATCCCTGTTTGGTGGTACTGGTGCTGAGTGTTCTCTAATAAATGGGATGGGGTTGAGTGCATGGGTAGATTGGGGAAAGGATTGCATCAAGATGTTTCTGGTCACTTCCTGCAGTGTACAATATGTATCAATGCAGATCATTTTGTTTAATAATCAACCTTGATCTCTATTATTGGAGATGAGCTGTTTCATCTATATTAGAGATGTATCTTGCATATTGGAGATGATCTATATCCTCTTTATTGGAGATGAGCTGTATCCTCTTTATTGGAGATGAGCTGTATTTTATATATTTGAGATGAACTGTATTTCATATATTTGAGATGAGCTGTATTTCATATATTTGAGATGAATTGCATTTTGTATATAAGTTAGCTGTATTTTATATATTAGAGATGAGCTGTATTTTATATGTTAGTGAGCTGTATTTTATATATTAGAGATGAGCTGTATTTTATATGTTAGTGAGCTGTATTTTATATATATAAGAGATGAGCTGTAATTCATATATTAGAGATGAGCTGTATTTCATATATAAGAGATGAGCAGTATTTTATATATTAGAGATGAGCTGTATTTTATATATTAGTGAGCTGTATTTTATATATGAGAGATGAACTGTATTTTATATATTAGAGATGAACTGTATTTTGTTTTTTAGAGATGAGCTGTATTTTGTATATTAAAGATGAGTTATTTTTTATATTTTAGTAAGCAGTATCTTATATATAAGTTAAGCTATATTTTATATATAAGAGATGAGCTGTATTTTGTATATTAGAGATGAGCTGTATTTTGTATATTACAGATGATGAGCTGTATTTTATATATTAGAGATGAGCTGTATTTTATATATTAGAGATGAGCTGTATTTAATATATTAAAGATGAGTTTTGTATATTACAGATGAGCTGTATTTTGTATATTAGAGATGAGTTGTATTTAAAATATAAGAGATGAGCTTTATTTTGTGTATTACAGATGAACTGTATTTTACATATTATAAGAGATGAGCTGTATTTAATATATTAGAGATGAGTTTTGTATATTACAGATGAGCTGTATTTTGTATATTAGAGATGAGCTGTATATAATATATAAGAGATGAGCTGTATTTTGTATATTACTGTATTTTACATATTATAAGAGATGAGCTGTATTTAATATATTACAGATGAACTATATTTTACATGCTATAAGAGATAAACTGTATATTCAGTATTAAGAGATAAATGATATATGATATCCTGTATTGGAGATGACTTCTGTATTGGAGTTGAGTGGTATTGCCTTTATTAGAGACGAGTGGTATTGCCTTTATTAAACATGTACATTCAAAAAGTCATTGACACATTTTAATATGTCAAGGTCATTGATCAACATTTGCAGGTCAAGATCATTGACCAACTGCCAAACTTTTAAATATTTCCAAAGCTGTGAAAGACAAAGAATTATACTAATGTTGATATTTGTATTTCAGGCATATGGCTGTATGTATGACATAACTTTACACATGAGAACAGTTACAAGTAGAAGGAATACTGCATGGTCCTATAAACACTGGAGACATGAGATACAAAGGTAAGGCATAGCTACATGTAGGAATTGTCAGGGTACCGGCCTAGCTTCATTCTGTTGAGTGGTTGCTCAACATAGTTGCAATTGGTGGTGACTTAAAAATGGCTTTTATCGGTGGTGATTTTAACTTGGGCTCAGTCAGTAATAATTTTGTCTCTTCCTGTCTTGGAGACATTACTTTTGTTCTGTCTGTCTGTCTGTCTGTCTGTCTGTGTCTGTCTGTCTGTCTGTCTGTCTGTCTGTCTGTCTGTCTGTCTGTCTGTCTGTCTGTCTGTCTGTCTGTCTGTCTGTCTGTCTGTCTGTCTGTCTGTCTGTCTGTCTGTCTGTCTGTCTGTCTGTCTCTGTCTGTCTGTCTGTCTGTCTGTCTGTCTGTCTGTCTGTCTGTCTGTCTGTCTGTCTGTCTGTCTGTCTGTCTGTCTGACTGTCTGTCTGTCCACCTATGACAAAATCTTGTGCAGAGAACTACTCTTTCATCTGTGTTTCATTTTAATGAACGGAGAAGGATCAGTATGAAATGAAGTTGTGCATATTCGTTTAGAGTTACGGTTCAATGATTTTCAGACAAGTTATGGCTCTGTTGCCTATGTTAGAATGAATTAGTGTTGACTTAAGGACGATTTCTATAGTTTTTGTCATTGTTTTCCTATGGATGGAATTTTATGAAACTTCTTACTATTTAAGTTTAGTATATGTTCATGCAATATCAGAAGTAAAAATCACATGTTACCGTACATTATACATGCATATAATAATAATCGTCATGGAAATAGTAATTATAAGCTTGAATTTAACGGTTTAGGGTTTTTAAAAATAAAATCATGTTGGCATAGTGTCAATTCTTTTTCACTTTACCGCGTAATTTGAGAAAAATAGCTCTTAAAGTATGCCGCTGTTAAATAAACTATGGTTGCAAAATTAACGTTTTTATACTAAATGAGCATATCTGTATAATATTAAGATTTCTGTTATATTTTATATGCATATTTCTCATATTGAATACAATATAAAAGACCAATTTCAGGCATATCCATAAACGAGTGTGACACTGGCAGGTCTCGACAAAATTGCTTCCCTTTGTACAGAATTGATGTGCGTGAAAAACTATAGAAAACATCCTTAACCCTTTACTCCATAGATACTCGTTCTCCCGCACCAATCATAGAAGGCCTTTGAAAACAGTGCAGGAAGAGTAACGAGCAACCTGAACACTTCCTGCACTGTTTTCCACACTGTCAGTTAATATAAACACAATTCACCCAATAATTCAAAAGCCTTCTATATTAGAGGTGTCCAAAGACGTCTATATAAAGTAAAGGGTTAAACACTCCAAATCAGAGGGTCTTCTGTGGCCTAATGGTTTAAATCTCCATCTCAATATTACTTGCCTCTCATCGCTGAGGTAGTAGGTTCGAGTTCCACACTCTGTTTCCACCAGGTCCCAAAACTTCATGCAAGAAAATTTGCAAATTACTTACAAAAGGATGCTGGTTCTACTCAAATTCATTCTGAGGTCTTCTTCCACCAGTAAAACTGCTTATCCATATAATAATAGCCTGAAATATGTTGAAAATGGCACTAAAAACTCTCCCTAAAAAGTTGTAAACAGTATTAATGTTAGCTCCGTCTCAAACAGTGGTGACTTAAAACTAGCCTCAAATCTTTGCTGATCTCATATCTGTTGTGTGTTAATCAAGGTATGTGGAGATGTTTCTTTTGATCTCAATCAATGCTGACTTTGCCCATGTCAATGCTGACTTTGCCCATGTCAGTGCTGACTTTGCCCATGTCAATGCTGACTTTGCCCATGTCAGTGCTGACTTTGCCCATGTCAGTACTGACTTTGCCCATGTCGATGCTGACACTGCCCATGTCAATGTGACTTTACCATCAGTCACTTTATCATTTGTAACTTTAAGTGTCTGGGCAGCTATTATTTTAAAAATCATTGCTTTAATAGCTTGATTAACTATGGCAGCTATTTAATAATGAATGTTGAGTAATAATGATTATTGTATTATGTTAATAGTTGTGTAATAATTATAGCTGTGTAATACTTATAGCTTTGTAATAATTACAGTTGTGTAATAATTATAGCTGTGTAATACTGATAGCTGTGTACAGTTGTGTAATAATGGAAAATTAAAGTTCTATAATTATGATAGCTGTGTTATAATGAGTGTAATAATGATAGCATTGTAATAGTGATAGCTGTGTAATAGTGATAGATATGTAAAATGATAGCTGTGTAATAATGGAATCTGTGTCATGATGATAGATTTGTAATAATGCTAGCTATGTTGTTATGCTAGCTGTGTCGTAATGCTAGATTTGTAATGATGATAGCTGTGTAATAATGATAGTGTATAATAACGATGGTGTTTTAATTAGAAATTTTCATAATAATGAAATCTGTGAAATAATGATAAATTTGTTATAACTATGGCTATGTTAAAATGCTAGCTGTATAATAATGAAAGTAATAATGATAGATTTGTAATAATGATAGTTATGGTATAATGACTGCTGTGTAATAATGATAGCTGTGTAAAAGCAAGTGAACTATATTCCTTATTTTCTATTGTAAATAGTCTACAATATTCAAGTAATGTTAGCGAAGTACAGTGGTATAACAAAGGGAGAATGTGTATATCAGAGCAATTTAGCAGTTATTGCTTTTCCCAACTTGGTCACATCTGGTACATTGAAAAAACATTTAATAGTTGCCAATGGCGAGGAATTTTGTTGTCTTTTTATATATATAAAGAGAGAGAGAGAGACAGAGAGAGAGAGAGAGACAGAAGACAGACAGACAGACAGACAGACAGACAGACAGACAGACAGACAGACAGACAGACAGACAGACAGACAGACAGACAGACAGACAGACAGACAGAGAAGAGAGAGAGATGTACAGTTAGTTTTTTCACTACTAGTTACAGACTATTAGTGGTTTGGTTCTCAGACTTTGTACACAAAATGCTATTAAACCATTTAACTGTCACAGCCATGTCCTTGCCCAGCTCAGTCCAAAGAGTGTAAGGAAAATGAATTACCAATTTTGGAAGGACCAATGTTACTATGATCTGAATTACTGCCTCTCAACACAAACTATTTATGAGAGATAAAGAAGGCTGAGATCATTCATGCACATTTCATTTTAAAGAGTTGAATGGAGTTTCCTCCCTTTCAATATTTAACCCTGATGAAGGAGACACTGGCTAATTGGATGTGACAGGCCAGCCTTCCAGATGCCCACTGCCCAAATTACCCACTTTAAATTGACTTAGCGTAAAAGTCAATATTATCTGTGTTAGATTTGTCTCCCTTGAATTAACTGTTTTGTTTGCTTCGAGCTGATGATAATATTAAGAATAAGATAGTGTATTATTGTGGTATTGATCTAGCTATTAGATCGACAACCGTTATAATGTGACAGTGCCCAGTAGCAGTGTTATGTTTGTCCTTTTGCACGATACATCACCAATTCTCACCAACGAGTCTCTCCACTGGCATCCTTAACTTTATCATTGCTCCTTCTGCTTGTCTGTAGACCACTTAAGGAGGTACTGGAGATATGTTTATATGTTGATTAAGGGATTGTAAAGGGATCATTATGGTCAAGTTTCTGTTTGGATTAGATAATTGATGTAGTGGGATACGGTGCTGAAGACTGGCGAAAAGTGAAGAGGAAAAAAAAGGAGTACCAGTGTTAAAAGGTAAACTGGTGTAGTGTTTTCTGTTTGTGGGTGCAGAATAAGGGCTGAAACTTTTTGGTTATGGTGGTTGGGGGGAAAAAGCTCAGTAGACATGCTCAGTAAAATCTGTTTGAGAAGGTGAATAGTCTGTTATATATAGGAAAAGGATTGAATATAGTTTGGAAACAGTTAATTGTAGATGTAATATTAAGGGAACATTTAAAGAAAGTGAAGATATCTTTAAAATAGTGTTTATATTCTGCATTGTATCTAAACAGTTTTATATTGAATATTCTTTTCCCTTTTTTGTGACCATTAAAATAATGAATGTTTTGGTGATATTGTTTGCTCATGGCAGGTATTTGACTAATTGTTATTTTGGTATGTTGTAAACTGGCAATGGTGTGAATGATTTTAAATGTATTGATCCAAATTTGGGATTTCTTTTAGCTGTATGTGACTGTCAGTGATACTTTTTTGCAAACAGTGTATACCCAACAGGTCACCTGGTGCAAACTCCAAGTCTGTTTTAGGGTATCTTGTGTCTCTCATTCAGTAAATTTCATTTAAATGACATTGTTGGTGTTGTATGGTGTTCAGCATTGTTTTCAACAATTTTTCAGTCATAACACGACAGTGTCTACTTAAGACAGAATTCTAAGCGCTGCCACACTGGAGTATCATGCCAAAGACACATGGTATGATACCCCACCCAGTCACATTATACTGACCCCAGGCTGACCAGACCTAGAATTATCTACTAAATGCACAAAGCGAGGAAGCTTTAAGTACCATTTTCAAGTCATTGGTATAACCAGGTTGGGGATTAAACGTACAAAATCCTGCATGCGATGATTGATGCTGTACCACTAGACCACCGATGTGGTTCATCCCAGTAATAATTGAATGGTTAAAAAAACACCAACAAGGACCGGAAAATGTCTTTTATAAGAATGAATTGTATTAATAACATTTATCACCATTTTTTATACTTGATGAATAATGGGAGCACACAGTCGCTTCTTAGTCAGTTGGTTCATTAGTCCGCCCATCTGTTTTGTATCTTTTTGGACAAGTCTCCTACAGGTTTCACTTGTAATATTGCCCATAACGACACGGTTGTTGTGTCCCCAACCCCCAGAGCCCTTTGTTAATTTTCATTTCTGGATAAACAGTTGTCACCTTTATGACATGAAATTTGGTAGGTATCAGCATGAAGGAAAACACTGATTGTGTGTCATACCATTGTGATGTAAGACAAGTGAGATAGGCTTGTTATTGGGATTGTCTGAAGTAAGACTAGTTATTGTCACTTGTGGGATAGGGTTGTTATTGGGATTGTCTGAAATAAGATTAGTTATTGTCACTTGTGGGATAGACATGTTATTGGGATTGTCTGAAGTAAGACTAGTTATTGTCACTTGTGGGATAGGCTTGTTATTGGGATTGTCTGAAGTAAGATAGTTATTGTCACTTGTGGGATAGGGTTGTTATTGGGATTGTCTGAAATAAGACTAGTTATTGTCACTTGTGGGATAGGGTTGTTATTGGGATTGTCTGAAATAAGACTAGTTATTGTCACTTGTGGGATAGACATGTTATTGGCATTGTCTGAAGTAAGACTAGTTGTTGTCACTTGTGTGATAGACATGTTATTGGGATTGTCTGAAGTAAGACTAGTTGTTGTCACTTGTGAGATAGACATGTTATTGGGATAGTCGGAAGTAAGACAAGTTGTTGTCACTTGTGGGATAGGCTTGTTATTGGGATTGTCTGAAGTAAGATAGTTATTGTTACTTGTGGGATAGGCTTGTTATTGGGATTGTCTGAAGTGAGACTAGTTATTGTCACTTGTTGGACAGGCTTGTTATAGGGATTGTCCGAAATGAGACAAGTTATTGTCACTTGTGGGATAAGCTTGTTATTGGGATTGTCTGAAGTGAGACTAGTTATTGTCAATTGTTGGACAGGCTTGTTTTTGGGATTGTCTGAAGTAAGACTAGTTGTTGTCACTTGTTGGACAGGCTTATTATTGGGATTGTCTGAAGTAAGACTAGTTATTGTCACTTGTGGGATAGACTTGTTATTGGGATTGTCTGAAGTAAGATAAGTTGTTGTTATTGTGGGATAGACATGTTATTGGGATTGTTTGGAGTAAGACTAATGTCACTTGTGGGATAGACATGTTATTGGCATTGTCTGAAGTAAGACTAGTTATTGTCACTTGTGGGTAAACTTGTTATTGGGATTGTCTGAAGTAAGACCAGTTGTTGTCACTTGTGGGTAAACTTGTTATTGGGATTGTCTTAAGTAAGACTAGTTGTTGTCACTTGTGGGGTAGACTTGTTATTGGAATTGTCTGAAGTGAGACTAGTTATTGTCACTTGTGGGATAGACTTGTTATTGGAATTGTCTGAAGTAAGACTAGTTATTGTCACTTGTGGGATAGGCTTGTAATTGGCATTGTCTGAAGTGAGACTAGTTATTGTCAATTGTGGGATAGACTTGTTATTGGAATTGTCTGAAGTAAGACTAGTTATTGTCACTTGTGGGGTAGACTTGTTATTGGAATTGTCTGAAGTGAGACTAGTTATTGTCACTTGTGGGATAGACTTGTTATTGGGATTGTCTTAACTAAGACTATTTATTGTCACTTGTGGGAAAGGCTTGTTATTGGAATTGTCTGAAGTAAGACTAGTTGTTGTCACTTGTGATATAGACTTGTTATTTGGATTGTCTGAAGTAAGACCAGTTGTTGTCACTTGTGGGATAGACTTGTTATTGGGATTGTCTGAAGTAAGACTAGTTGTTGTCACTTGTGGGTTAAACTTGTTATTGGGATTATCTTAAGTAAGGATAGTTATTGTCACTTCTGTGATAGACTTGTTATTGGGATTGTCTGAAGTAAGACTAGTTGTTTTAACTTGTGGGATAGACTTGTTATTAAACCGACATATTCTAAGATGCCTTGTGAATGCAAAACCATGTGGACATCTGTTTTATTCAAACAGATGAGACGTTTCTTTGTAATTTATGGTGTTATTTTGTCTCTTATCATTTACGCAGGCCTCTGATTGTTGCTGGTTCAAGCTCGGTGAAAATCTTAAATGGCAAAATAAGGGTCCTCGGTGGCCAAGTTGTGTAAGGCACCTTCTCAAGATCACTTACCTCCAACCACTAAGGTTATAGGTTTGAGTCCTACTCAATCAAAAAACTTTAGGAGAGAAAGTTTGCCAGTTACTTGTGGAATGATTGTGGTTCTACTCAGATTCATGCTGACGTCTTCCTACGCCAACCAAAACTGGATATGCCATTTATAAACTGAAATGTGTTGAAAATGGTATTAAACCCGCTTCAGTGGCAAAGTTTAGTGGAATGAACTATCCTTAGCTTCATGTAAAAGTATCTACATCCTTCTCCACTAACATAACGCTAGATACCATATATAACGTGTAATGTGTCGAAAGTGGCCTTATACCCATTTCCTGCTAATGAGGAGTTGAAATAATAACGCCTGTTTGATTTAATGAATTTAATACTTTCACAGTAAAATTAACCCAAACTTCATTGTCTGAGGTCAGTCTGTTGCCATGGGGAAAACAATAATGAGTTCACATCCATCTTGCATTGCTCTAAGTTTTCCTGTACCGCCATTGTATATATCATTTTTTGACAATGTGTGGACCCTAAGTTCAGCCACAAAATGAAGTTAGTAACCTAAAATTTTATTGGTTGATATTTGATTCCCTTCATTTCAAATTGGGGCGATTGTTAGATTTAGTGATTGTATACGAGATAGCTTCGGTACTGCTGAATTGACGTTCATGCTTCGTCGCACCCTAGACTGAAAAAAGACGATGATGAAAAATCATAAAATAGGTTGTTATTTGAGGCACTGAACGGTAAATTTGGTGGCTTATAACAATACAGAGTAGTTTGAAATTTGCCATGTGATCATTGATTGTAATTACTTCGTCTGCAGTATAGTGGTGTGTGTATACTGGCGCAACATGGAAGTGCTATATTTGGGGAAATTCTCTGTATGGATATGGAAGTAGTGTAATTCGGGTGGAATTTTATATCACATTGTTGTACCATGTATACTGTTGAACTAATATGTGGATTTTTATAACGGCATGGAACTGACAAACTGTGTAAGTCCCTATCATTTTTTGGTTTCGGTTTTAACATCGTCCTTTTCTTTCAGTCATCTTTCTTTTATTTTGTGTTCACTTGTTCCTTCAGTTTGTTTTTAGTAAGTAGTGTACATAGACAAACAGGCTTAATATATATATAAAACAAAGTCATTCATTGTTCTCGTCATTAACATGACTTTTGGTACGTTTAGTCAGAATGTTGGTGTTTCACACCGTACTGTCATTGGTTTAGTGTGTGAAAGTAGTACTTGATATTGAAACCTATCCCCTAACAGTAATATAGCACTTTGTGAACTTGAAAATGAACATGTTTATCTGAAATATTTTAGTTATTTCTTATCTAAGATATTCTTCTGCCATTTTGTCCAACCATTTATCCATTAATTTATCTGTTGGTCCATCCATTTATCCATCCTTTCTCTTCTGGTCCATTTAGTTATCCAACCATTCTTCTGTTTGTTCATCAATTTATACATCCATTCTTCTGTTGGTCCATCCATTTATCCATCCATTCTTCTGTTTGTTCATCCATTTATCCATCCATTCTTCTGTTGGTCCATCCATTTATCCATCCATTCTTCTGTTTGTTCATCCATTTATCCATCCATTCTTCTGTTTGTTCATCCATTTATACATCCATTCATCTGTTGATCCATTCATTTATCCATCCATTCTTCTGTTTGTTCATCCATTTATACATCCATTCATCTGTTGGTCCATCCATTTATACATCCATTCATCTGTTGGTCATCCATTTATGATAATGTTCATATGTTGGTCCATCCATTTATCTATCCATTCATATTCGGTTCATTCATATATCCATTCATTCATCTGTTGATTCATCCATTTATCCATCCTTTCTTCTGTTGGTCCATCCATTTTTCCATCCATTCATCTGTTAGCCAATCCATTTATCATTACATTCATCTGTTGGTCCATCCATTTATCCATCCAATCATCTATTGGTTCATCCATAAATTCATCCTTTCATCAGTTGATTCATCCATTTATTCATCCATTCATATGTTGGTCCATCCATTTATCCATCCATTCCTTCTGTTGGTCAATCCATTGTCCATCCATTCTTTCATTGGTTCATCCATTTATCTGTCCATTCATTTGTTAGTCCATCCATTATCCATCCATTTATCTGTTGGCGATACATTTATCATTGCATTCATGTATGGGTTCATCCATTTATCCAACCATATATCTGTTGGTCCATCCATTCATCCAACCATTCATCTATTGGTCCATACATTTATCCATCCATTCTTCTGTTGGTCCATCCATTCATTTGTTTGTTCATCCATTTATTCATCCATTCATTTGTTAGTTCATCCATTTATCCATCCATTAATCCATTAATTTATCTGTTAGTATGTACATTGTTGCTAATAACTGTCAATTACAGGCCATTACATTAATTTTTTATTTCACTGTCCAGTCAAACAAGTGTTTCTTAAATCTGCTTATCATGACCAAAAACAAACTGTCCTTAAATCTTAAATGATGGTACAAGTCCTATGGATATAAAATTAAGATAAACTAAATAAACTGTTTTATTTATATTTAGAGATAATAATATAACAACAAACTTAAAGAATTAAAAAAACTGACTAGAACTACATTGTGAACATAAATTAAAAAACAACATTTTACTGACAGGGAATTTGCAAAAAAGAGACGCCATGTTTAATTGCTGAATTTTCACTTGTCCAGTCGGGCTAGCGGCTTTATACTTTACTTATCCATACTGACGATTCAGTTGTCCCGGACAGTCGGGCAAGTGTTAATGTAATGTCCTGAATTATGGAAACCAGCTGACAGAGTACCTTCTTTATGGCATAGTGTATGTACAATATAGTCTAATTACTGTCAGTTATGGGTTACAGCTGACATAGTACCTTCTTTATGGCATAGTGTATGTACACTAGTCTAATTACTGTCAATTATGGGTTACAGCTGACATAGTACCTTCTTTATGGCATAGTGTATGTACAATATAGTCTAATTACTGTCAATTATGGGTTACAGCTGACATAGTACCTTCTTTATGGCATAGTGTATATACAATATAGTCTAATTACTGTCAATAATGGGTACCAGCTGACAGAGTACCTTCTTTATGGCATAGTTTATGTACACTAGTCTAATTACTGTCAATTATGGGTACCAGTTGACAGAGTACCTTCTTTATGGCATAGTGTATGTACAATATAGTCTAATTACTGTCAATTATGAGTACCAGCTGCCAGAGTTCCTTCTTTGTGGCATAGTGTATGTACACTAGTCGAATTACTGTCAATTATGGGTACCAGCTGACAGAGTTCCTTCTTTGTGGCATAGTGTATGTACAATATTCTTATTACTGTCAATTATGGGTACCAGTTGACAGAGTTACTGCTTTGTGCCATAGTGTATGTACAATATTCTTATTACTGTCAATTATTGGAACCAGTTGACAGAGTTACTTCTTTGTGCCATAGTGTATGTACAATACTTTCTTATTACTGTCAATTATAGGTACCAGCTGACAGAATATTTTCTTTGTGCCATAGTGTATGTACAGTACATTTTTATTACTTTCTTTGTGGCATAGTATTCTTATTACTGTCAATTATGAGTACTAGTTGACAGAGTTACTTCTTTGTGGCATAGTGTATGTACAGTACATTCTTATTACTGTCAATTATGGGTACCAGTTGACAGAGTTACTGCTTTGTGGCATAGTGTATGTACAATATTCTTATTACTGTCAATTATGGGTACCAGTTGACAGAGTTACATCTTTGTGCCATAGTGTATGTACAATATTCTTATTACTGTCAATTATGGCTACCAGTTGACAGAGTTACTGCTTTTTGGCATAGTGTATGTACAATATTTTCTTATTACTGTCAATTATGGGTACCATTTGACAGAGTTACTGCTTTGTGGCATAGTGTTTGTACAATATATTCTTATTACTGTCAATTATGGGTACCAGTTGACAGAGTTACTTCTTTGTGGCATGGTGTATGTACAGTACATTCTTATTACTGTCAATTATGGGTACCAGCTGACAGAGTTAAATCTTTGTGGCATATTGTACGTACAATAGATACATTATAATTACTGTCAGTTATGGATACCAACTGTCAGAGTTACTTCTTTTTGGCATAGTATATGTACAATATATTCTTATTACTGTGTGACAAGTAATTCCCAAACTCAATTCATGGTCTTTTGTAAACAACAGCCTGTACTGTTTCTACCCAGGAAAGGAGTTTCTAACATATTAAGGACACTCATTGGGAGAAATCTTACCGCACAACCACGATTGACAATGGTCCTGGGGTGGATTTCACCAACCATTCTTAACAATATTCTTAGACTTGAACTCAATAATGAATTCTGAAAAACACACTTAGAGACCAGTTATAGGCCATAATTTGCAAGCATGTAGGCACAATTAACATATAGTCAAATAAACTCTCACAATTATTCTATCTGTCATAATAAACAAAATATCTTTGGTTGACATTTTGATTTTCCATTGATAGAAAATCTGAAATCAAAGAAAGTACATTTAGTGATAAAGGGAGTGGTTCTATGGGAGAAGGGGGCTAATCTGGGGATAAAATTAGAATTGGTAAAAGACTATTACTGTAACAAGTACATTTCTTCATTCTTGTTCATACAGATTTATGCCTCTTTGTTTAGGAATATACCTTCCCAGACAGATTCTTCTTACAAAGATATATGTTTATGTTTTAACTCCCCAATACAAAAGTGAAAATAAGTTAAAAAATCTTGTATACGTCCATCTGGTGCCGGTTTGCTGTACTTTAGACCCATTCGGTTCCAATTTTCTGTCAACTGGTTAAAAGGCATTTGCATGAAAAATGTGTGTGAAGAAGGCAAGATAGGCATATATCACAGATAAAATTGGACATTTCCAGACAGAAGTCACAAAATCCGCGAGTATCCTGGAAATATAATGCCTGATTCACTTCCTCAGTCTTTGCAAAATTGTAATATCTGGACCCCAATAAGGTTGGTAAAATGGTGTCCACAGACGGCAGCAGTTTACCTATATTGAGTTTGTTGTTAAAAATGTAACAAGAATTCACGACATGATTGATTTGTCCAGGGTGTCGTTTTCAAGCTCGCTTGTTTAGTCCCAGCCTGGTCTAAATGTTGTATATGTTAAAGCAATAGATAGCAGCGTATTTGCGTAAATATAAATTAAAATTGATAGAATACGTTATGCACATAGTCATTTGTAACCCCTGCTCTCCCCAAGGCCATAATCCATACCCTCCCCAGGACGGGACATAACTGGGAATTTTCTCTCATTAGAGCCGAGTCTCTGTTTGGACATCTTTTCTGGTAAAGACATGCTGAAAGCCTTTTTTCCCCTTGGACCTGTTATGTTTATACATGTATAACTATTTTCTACAGTACTGTATAAGTTTGGGTCCGAAGAAAAAATGAGAGTGCTATCACATACACAAGATAAAATAAAAGCCAACTTAGACAGGGGAGGTAACACAGTGAGATAATAATTTGGTTTAAACATATTTTATTTTCCAGTATTTTCAGATAAACAATTAAAATATACACACTGTAATGGATTAGAATGGAAGAATACAACTCTCATAGAGTTCTTCTCCAAAGATGGTGGTTTATTATGATCATGCCAGTTCAAGAAAGAAAGTACTGCTTATATTTGGGTTTAAAATAAAGCTCCCAAATGTCCACAGAATTGCGGGAGCATTTATGCGGAAAGAGCTAATGTACTTCAGCCCCCGATGTCCTCTGCTATGTTCTGGCCTCGTGGGACCCTGGGTAACAAATGACTGTTGCATAATTAAAAGAAAAATGAAGTATACCGAAACATAATAAGAGAAAGTCAAATACCTAGTTAGATAGGTAATTGATTCCAAAAGATGATATGTTGTTCTGGACTGTCTGCCAACTAGTGGAAGGATGGGTGGTTCTACTTGGATTGATGTATCCCCCCCCCCCCCCCCCTTTGTTAAATGGTTGCTTTCTAAAAAATAATGGAATGGAATTTTCATAAAGTTTTTTGATTGGTTGAAACAAACAAATCAGTCTTAAACTTAGTGAGTTACGTAGATTTTAACACTGTAGTTTCGACAGACTCGTCATTTGGGTAGATAATTTCTGTTGTCTTTTAGCCCTTGTTGACATAAAAACGACACTAAATATTCAAACAAACAAATCTTTTTGTTTGTTCTGTTTTTATGTGCCAAATATGTAAGAAAAGAGCTCTGCAATGATTTTAATTGAAATAGAATAAGCTCTGCAATGATTTTAATTGAAAAAGAATATGTCTATTTTTGTAAAACTTACATCACCATCATTGAAAGTTCACTTGCTTAAGCCAGTCAAATCTTACTTCCTGTTTCAATTTTTATTCTGCAAAAAGTGTCAAGATATGTTTTCTTTTAGAGAAGCAAGTGCCTTATATGGTCAAAACTAATATTCTGGTAATGGTATCCTTGGAACTGATTCCAGTCATAGAAATTCTGCTGATCATCATAGTTACAAAGTATAGATAACTCTTTGTTTCTGTAGGTTGTTTCTGAAATCTGTCTTAAAATTATGTCAGAATTTTTTTTAAAGCAGTCAAAATTTTATGGTGTTGATGATACCTTTGTAGAACTGTTATTCTCTTGGGCACTGAAGTATTTTGCACTAAATTCCTTCAATGGAGGCCTCTTGGGCACTGAATAAATGACAGCATTCAGATGAGATTTGCTTCAGAGATGTTACTTTACATAAGAAATATTTGAAAATTGAATTGAATGGATTGGTATCTTGTTTAACTTCTTGGAAGACTGTAGTTAGGATAAAGATATCTCGAAAGGGAATAAAATGTTCCACTCCTAGGAATCAAGCCAGTGTTTGGTTGTAGCCGGAATGGCTTCCTTGATGGTAATATATGGGCAGGTTTTGTACCTTGTTGACTCCCCCCCCACCCCCAATAGATCAGATGGTCAATTGTTGCAGCAACTGTGTTGTTAACAATGTGTATTTGATGTGCACCTTTTCCTCTGTTGTCATCAATACCTGTCTGAAATAACCACAACTCGTCTTTTATTTGTGTTGTGCTTTTGTTGTCAGTTTCAATTTCATGAAATAGATCTTCTCTATACCTTTTCACTTTCTTTATAACTGATAAGAGAAACTGCCAAGGTGCCGATGATAGAGCAATTGTTGCTGCCATGACGGATGTAACCTCACCTCCTGGCTTTACAACATGCAACCAACCCATCAATTATCTCCCCTTTCTATTGATGAAGCATTAGATAATAGTTTTATAAATAAAATCCAATATCCGATAAATTTTTTCCGGGGCATATAATATATATTATGATGCAATATTTAATATTTATGTAAATCACAAAAAATGTCGTTAGAAAATTATCAGAATAGAAATTAATTGTTTTTATATATATAAACAATTCTTATAATGTTAATATTTGTAATGTTATATTTCCATGGCCGCTGATGATGATTAAACTGCATCTTGTGTATATGGAATGTCGATCATAACAGCTGTCATTAACTAATTGCATTTCTTTATTGGTATGGAAGCCTGAGTTAGGCACTGTGGATTGTTAACATGCCACACTCTAGTTTTAGTCTTGTTGCATTTTGGGTTGATAGGAGAATATATTTTTTTAGAATGATCTAATCTTTGAAGATATTTTACTTTTGAATTTAAGAGAATAAAACCAGTTGAATGTTTTTATAGATATCGTAAATTTCAATGCCTTCTTTCAAAATACTATGTGTTGCATTTTAAGTTACCGTATATTCCCTTATAAACGCCCCCACTCTAATAAACGCCCCCCAACCTATTTTTCTGGAAAAAACCCCCAAAAACGTATATGCGAGTTGAGTGTGTATTCGCTCATCTTTCCCTGATCGATTTTGTTACACAGACAACAATTAGCGGAGTGTTCATTACCTTTGAACTGTTTAACCCATTGTTTATATCTTGGGTGACCACTTAACCACATTTGGTTGAATAATAAACACTTCCCCATATTTGCTGTTTAAAACTAGTAAATATACCGTCTGCCGATTAAAGCATTACAAAACGTCAGAAAATGCGGTTAAGTCTGTGTACACTGAAAGCTCATTGTTCCACGTTGATAAGAGCAAGGGTCCAAGTGATTTAAAGTGAAGAGTACACTGACCATAAATTCATATATTCCAGTATGCAGATTAGTAATTTCATACAGATTTTCATCTTTTTTCATTGTATGTTGATTATTTCATTCACTGTCAAATAATTCTGAACCACTTTTTCGGGGATTTAAACCGGATTCAAGGTTTTTTCCAGGGCTTTATTGGTTTTATTGTATTTTTAACTTTTGTTAAAAATTTTTTTTTTTATCTTTTATAAACGCCCCCACCTCCTAAAATGTAACGCCCCGGGGGCGTTAATTAGGGAATATACAGTAGATGTTTCTCAAAAAATCGAAAATAAACCAATCAGCAGATTTTTTTTGCACTACTTTGACCCCTTTTGTTTTGACTGTTCAATTGTCTCTTAAAGCCATTATTTAACAATATAAACTCCGAACTCATAATTCAAACTCAGCGATGAGATAAATACCGTACGTAATTTCCTTCATCATCATCGTTGATTGAAATGACTTAAAAACAGAGCTTTTCCAGCATGTTATGCAAGGCCCAGTATACCAGTGATGTTTTTTTTTTTTACAGAAATTTATAAAATTGAATCTTAGTTTTTTGGCATTTGTAAATATAGTAAATAAAAAAAATACCATAATGTGCAAGTTCGTTTTTTTCCACAGAAATTTGAAAGTAAGAATGTTTCAGAGCTGGAAAATTCAATTTGTCCACTCACCAATGACAAGTGAACATTTGGTCATGACGTGTAAAATTTAAGAAACTGACCTTAATATTTATTTGATTTGAGCATGTTAGAGAGGGAGGACAAGTAGCTTTTATAAGAAATTTCAAGCATTGTCAGTTTATTTTTGGATGATGGTACCTGTTAGCTAATATCAATATTGTACAGTTTGATGAAATATCAAACACGTAGCAATATCCTCGTATTGTTTCACATTGATTTGTTTGCGATCAGTCAAGCTTTAATTCCCTGATGGTCCATAGCAACTTTTCTGCTCTATAAAGATGGAGATTGCTGGGGAACAGGCAACACACATAGCACTGCGTAACTGTCTCAATGCCTGGTAGACGGGCTTATTGAACAAACAACTTACTAATACAGACATTATCCTGGTGAATAATTAATACTGAACTGCGCATTAAAGTGTTCAGATTATACCTCGCTACAGTTTCGTTTATAGATGAACATTTTCACATTGTTTTCAAATGAAAGGTGTGCAGCCACCTGATATCTGCAGTGGTGTTTGTGATGAGACTTTTCTATGTGGGCAAAGTTACATGATATATCAGTTAGCTGAGACATTTCATTTGCTAATTAAGCTTTTAGATTATTATTACCGATACCACATAATAAGAATAAAAATTTGTTACCTGGTACCCTGCGTAACAGTCGTTTCTATCCCTGGCTACAAGTTCCTATGGGGGAAGAGTCGAAACAGATCTCTCCACAGTGGGTCACTTGGGTGCTCTGACATTTGGACTGTATTCAAATAGTGATCAAGCATTATTGATTGAATTATGGCGAATTTGTCAAGATATTTGCTTTAAGTATGCCATTTAGTCTAGCTCAGTCCAAAAACTCAAAGTGATTAAATTTGCTAGTTATTTGTGAAAGGACTGTGGTTCTACTCATATTTGTTCTCAGGTCTTCCTCCACCGATGAAACTGGACATGTCAGATATAACTTCTCTTGAACCAATGCTCGTATTTCAATGAATCTTTCTTGGAAGGATCAGAGTGAAAACTGTATGTGCCTATTCCTTTCCTTTTGCATTCAGGTTTCAATGATTTTCGGCCTAGTTAAACAATCTATTGCAATAAACAGTCAATTTCATTGTAGGAATAAAGAGTCCATCATTCGGAATTTGCTTGGAAGGATCTCCCTGAAGCCTAGTTTTGCGTTCGAGTTTAGTAATTTTTGGTTACGTTATGGCCCTTTGAATTTCCCGAATGAAAAAGTCTTGCCCATATTTCTTCGCTACAACTAATGATCATAATTATTTTGACAAAACTTGTTGCGAATAATCAATTTGAAGATGTGTGTGCATATCCACTTTGCATTTCACTGCATTTGCAATTCTCCTTGCAGCCCCATCACCAGTCCAAAAACTTGCCATTTGTGAACATTAACAAACATTTCTCACAATGGCATGAGGTGGATCTAGATAGTTATACCTAAAAACAAAGTCTAGTTTAAAAGTACACATTTATATACACTTACTAAAGCAAACCTACCCTGAATTATAGGCACTTACCTTGCTTTGGATTCTATTTAAAGACGTCAACTTGTATTGTTTTCAAATTCAGTCACTAAGATGGGTTTGACACTCAGGCTTGTCCCACAGGTTTTATATGAGAAGTTGATTTGTACTTAATAATTTCAGCTTGATTGTGAATTTGTCCTCTAGTCTGTTTCCTGGGCCAGTACAAGATGTAAATAGGAGACCATTGGGTTAAGTCTGGGAGTGAACCTGTGACTTTTGGCAAGAGTTGCCCACAGCCCCGCTGCCCTGTCAGGTGTGCTAGTTATGGAGGAGGGAAGGTAGTCCTATTCTGAATCATTCTGAATCTTACATCCAACAATAGGGTTCCTCCATGGTGTATGGCGCCATCTCAAGATCACTTACCTCTGAATGATAATGTTGTAGGTAAGAGTCCCACTCGCTCCAAAATCTTTATGTGAGAACATTTGCCAATTACTTGCAGAAGGGTTGTGGTTGTACTCAGATTCATTCTGAGGTCTTCCTCCATCAATAAAACTAGATATACCCAGGCCATTACATTAATTTTTTTATTTTACTTGTCCATTTGGACAAGTATTTCTAAAATCTGCTTGTCCTGACCAATTACAACTTGACCTTACTTTAATCGAGAATTATGGTACTAGTCCTATGGATATAAAATTAACTAAATGAACTGTGTTTAATTTCTGAATTTTCAATTGTCCAGTCGCGCTAGCAGCCTTATATTTTACTTGTCTGTACCTACAATTCAATTGTCCCATACAGTTGGGAGAGCGTTAATGTAAAGCCCTGATACCATAATATAACCTGAAATGTGTTGAAAATGGCGTTAAATCCCATTAAAAAACAACATCAATAAAAACCCATCTAACAATGTAACAAGGTATTGATCATCTATGTAATTACAGTGACTTAGTATTTCACCTTCCATAATATACTCTTGATTGAAAAATTTATTTTTATATAGAAATCCATGGGGGGCACATATTTTCTGACAGTTTTCCTACCAATAATGTGGAAAATTGTACATAAAGAATAATTAAGAACTGAAAGTAAGAAGAAAGAAAAGAATCACCAATATAAACCACCGTGTGCGTTAAAGTGATAATATACAAGAAGTGGAATGAGATTTGGGAAGGGCTTGACTGTCGTATAATGATTGGGTGTTTTTTTTTTTCAAAATTAAGAGAAGAGAAAATGTCTGTTGGAGAGATATCATGGACATGAAGAGATGAGCACCAAGTGAGGAGGAAGCTGCTAGTACCATTTTTCAAGACATTGGTATGACCCAGCTAGCGATCAAACCCATGATCTTCAGCATGTGAGGCTGATGCTCTACCACTAGACCACGCTGCGGTATATTAAGATAAATTTTGCAAGCATTAATTTTGTCATAATTCTAGCATGTTTGGTTACTAATTTTATAGTATTTACAGATGCTATCTTTGTCAACATGTTACAGACAAGATATAGTGTCCTCCGTGGCTGAGTGGTCTAAGGCACTGTTGTTGGTCAATGGCTGCTTATCCCTCACTTTCGAGGTCGTGAGTCGGTGTCCAGCTCAGTCCAAAAACTTTATGTGAGAAAAGTTGGCAGTTTTTTGTAAGGACGCTGGTTTGACCCGTATTCATTCTCAGGTCTTCCTGGATATGGCATACATAACCTGTCATGTGTTGAAAATGGCATTTAAAAAGCACATTCAAAATTTTAAGACAAAATATTTATTTGGTAATGTGGATATTATTTTTTGCTGAGAGACTAAGAATTTTTTCAATGTCATTATTGATTATGAATTGTTATTAACCCACTTCCTTCCATTGTTACGAATTTTGTTTCGCGTTCCAGTATGTGGATTAAGCGCTATTCTAGTCGTCTTAACTAAAAACTTATGATGTGACTGCGTTGTTTATATCCCAAAAAAAAAAAAAAATTAAATTTTTTTTCTAAGATGGTTGCCAAGTATGTCTAAATCTATGAAACTAGTATCACTCACGCTGGCTAGTCTGATTGCCTTGGTGCTCTTAAGTCTCGGAAATTGCCTATTCCTGCTGTAATGACGTCTGTTAAAGGCAAAACAAACTCATTAAAACTTCAACTTTAACATTTAAGCGAAATTTTCTTAAGGCTTATTACAAAATGTTAGAAATTATGCAATGTATATACTCGTGAACATGTTTTTATCAGTCTTGTTTTCAAGTGAACTAACTAAGCTGTATGGTGTTTATTGTTGCTTTCAACCATTTTTCAGTCATATCGCATTGATTTATACTGCATTATTATGCCACACATGGTACGATACTCCATCCTGTCACTTGTCACTTTATACCTCTTGCATGCAAGAGGGATGCTGTACCTCTGGACCACCATTGCGGTTTAGTGTTTAGAGCAATACCAGTCTTTGTATAATTATCTTTGTTTGATTTAGCTCTACTGGCCAATTTTTTTTTTTTTTTTAAGAATTACCTCATTTTTGCCTATATTTGGGTCAAGGAGGTTCAGATTTGTAAAAATGACTGGGTTCCACTGTCTTTAAGTTTGGAAGTGGATGGGGGGGGGGAATGGGTAAAAAATCCCTTTGTGTAGGGGTTTGAAGGAAGATAAGAATTAAGTGGCTAATATTCATAGGGGCCCTGTAAGGGGACTTAGAATTTTACATAGAGTTACTATGAGAAAATAGAAAATTCAATTTTTTTCATCCATTTGGGCAAAATTATTATTCAGTTTGAGTTTTTGAAGCTTCATCTGATCATAGGAAATAAGTTTTGGTTCAATAAGGAGAATTCACTTTCCATAAGGGGCCAGGGTGGGTAAAAAAAAGGTTAAAATAGAAAATTTTCAAAAATCTTCTTCTCAACAACCAGTCAGTCAAATTTGTTCATAATTGATAAATATTATCCGAGTGAGTATGGGTTTAAAGATTGCACATATGTAGGGGCTTGTATTTATAGGGGCCTCGTAAGGGGACTTTTATAAAGGAATAATATGGAAAAACTTTTTCATCCATTTATCATTTTATTTTTATTCAATTTGAGTTTTGAAGCATCTTCTAGTCATAACAAATAAGATTTTGTTCAATAAGAAGGATTAACTTTCCAAAAGGGGCCACGTGGGGTCACAAAATGGTTAAAATTTTCATAAATCTTATTCTCAACAACCGGTCAGTCACATTCATATTTAATATAAATTATCCCTACTACTAAGAGTTCTAAGTTTGTAAGATATCAAGGGGCACTGGGATATATAGAAGCCCTGTAAGAGGACTTTGAGTAGTACATAGGAATACCATGGGAAAATGAAAAATTCTTTTTCTGTCCATTTGTGTAAATATGTTGTTCAATTTGAGATCTAAAGCGTTGTCTGGTAACAGTAAATTTGATTTTGTTTATAAATAAAGAGGATTGAATTTCTATAAGGGGCCAGGGGGTGGGGGGCAATATGGTTAAAATTGGGAATTTTTATAAATATTCCCCTCAATAACCTTTCTGTCAAACTTGTTCATATATGATATAAATTATCCTTACATCAGGAGGGATTCTGCAAATCAAGGGGCTGAGATATATAGAGAATGTTCATTCCATGTGTACACAAAAACTTCTATTTAAAATAAAGCATTTCAATGGACTGGGATTTATAAGGGTTCTGTATGGGGGACTATATTTTGTTTACAAATGAATGGTATGGAAATTTAAAGTATTTCTTTTTCATAGCAATTAACTTTATGTTCAGTATAGTTGTGGTGGGGGTAATCTTAAGTTGTTAAGACGACCCCCCAAAGAGGGTTAATATTGTGAAATTTCAAAAAGTGCTATGGTCACTATGGACCAGTAGAACGTCCACAGGCCCTCTTGGGCCTCTTGTTTATATTTTAACCCCACAATACGTTTCACCTTTTAACAGACACACGGCAACGGTGGACTTGACTTAATGTGCCTATAATTAGGTGTTATCCATGTCCGTCCATTTGTCCATACGTTTGTACCTCTATCAGAAAATTGTTTTCCGATTTTGATTTATATTGTATTGTATCATTATAAAATACAGGGTGAGTTCAATATTTGTCAGCGTTCGTCAGATTTTTACCAGAGTTATGGCCCCTTTTTCAGCATAGTTTTGATTAAAAACAAAGTAAGTTTCAGATTAATTACGGTGGCATTTCTAGTGGATCAGGTCAATCTTTACACAAACAATGTGTGTGTACGTAGTAATCGTATGGAAAAATTAAGAAGTAATTAACAGTTTTCATAAAACTCGTGTTGCTAGTTTTAAGAATATAATGTAAAAAATATTTTAAAAATACATATTTGCATTTCCTTGGGATTGTTTTTATCATGCCATTAAGTTAATAAACTTAAAATTCATTTTACATGTTTTGTCACTCATAGATGATCTCAAACGTGCGATGTTTTGTTAACCATTTTACCAGAGTTATGCTCCTTCACAAATAAGTGTCTGCACGCTGGTGATTTAGTTTCATATTTGCATTTACAAAATTTATAATTAAGTGAAAATTCACGAACATGTCACATAGCCCTTTGTAGTAGTGAGCAGTTACTGAAGGCATCCCATTGTTTTTTTTTGTTTGAATATTTAGCATCATTTTTATGCCATCAAGTGCTAACAGATGATCAGTTAACCTAACCATTGTTTCCTGGAATCTTGGAAGGTTAACCAGTACTCAAGCACACCCATTTCCGCAAGTTACTTATAACTCTTTCTCTTGAAATAGTGGTGAAAGACGAATGACAATGAGACACAATCTTGTATATCAATCATCATGGACACTGTGGCTAGGTGGGGGTTTAATCTAATGACCGATGAATTGCTACCGACTGAGCTAACCTCCCATTGTTGTATACCATTCCAAGCACTAACAGAGAACCAGTCTGTGTATAGTTTTATTACTTAAAGTTTGAGACCGTTATTGAATTAAATGTAGCAGCCAATAATCACATGCCTGGATAATGATTTCCACATCAGTGTTTTGTCTATAAAGTGGGTTGATCAGGCCAGCGGGAGCATCTTTTTACGCGTATTTTCCCCAATGTGCAGTGTTATATAGAGACACTTTTTTTTATTTTATAAGTTGAAGAAGATTTGCTGTAAAATAATATTCGTGAAATGATCCAACTGTGCGTAAGCTGAAAAAAAAATTATGTAACTTTTACATGCATAGTGAATTTCAGCAACTCTGTATGAGTCTTGCTCCTTTATAGAAGTTTGTGTTGAAAAGGTTATCTATATAACAAACAGATAGTAGTCATATGATGCCACTTGGGAGGACAATTCCAGGCTCACTCCCCATATTCTAAAGCAATACTAAAGCAAAAGAAGAAAAAAACATCAAACAAATGAATATGCATGATGATCCTAGAACATTCAATTTGATATCTGTAGAACTGCAGTTTCGGTAATTTCTACCTGATACTTAAGTTGCCGCCCTTTACAACATGCGTGAGCTACAATTGTCCTATTTCTGTCATCACTCATTTGGCAGCCTGGAACCACATAAGGGTTGATTGATAATTGAACACACAATAAATGAGCTTACCAAAAACACAATAAAATTGACATGACACATTTTTGTTGGATTTTCGACCTCTCCACAGGTTGGACTTATCCCTCTGTAGAGGAGAACGATGGATACTGGTTTCATTATTGTTATAATTATCTATTTTTGTTAAGCGGGTGGTAGTATAGTGTTGCCCGTTCATGCCAGAGGTTGTGTGTTAGATCCCCAATCTGATTGGATGCCCCTCCAGAAACATTCAGTAATGGTTCTACCCGTGAAGCGGACTCAATGAGCAGTTCATATAAGCTATGAGCTTTCTTCATAATAAAGCTTAGATAAATAAGTATAAACTATATATCTGTCAGAGTGGCACAGTTTGTATGCTGTTTATCATCTATATAAAGACCGCGGCGTGGTCTAATAGTAGAGCGTCCGCCTCGCATGCAAAAGGTCGTGGGTTCAATCCCCGGCCGGATCATACCAAAGACTTTAAAAATGGTACTAGAAGCTTCCTCGCTTGACGCTCAGCATTTAGAGGAGAGTTCTAAGTCTGGTCAGCCCGGTGTCAGTATAATGTGACTGGGTGGGGTATCATACCATGTGTCTGCGGCATGATACTCCAGTGTGACAGCGCTTAGAATACTGTCTCAAGTAGACACTGTCGCGATATGACTGAAAAATTGTTGAAAGCGACGCTAAACACCATACAACATCATCTATATAGGCATTTTGTATGTTGTTCAGACCAAGTATGGAATTATTGATTTGATGATTCAAATTGACAGATTTCTGCAAGTACACTGGTAGAGCATAATCTAGAAATGGATTTGCTCCTACCCTACCCCCAAATCCTCCAAGGGGCAATTTTGTAGACCATAACTTTTTTGAAAGTCTATTATATGACAACAATTGGGCCTATATTGGTGAGCAGTGATGCTGCAGTACTCTCTCTCTCTCTCTCTCTCTCTCTCTCCCTCCCTCCCTCCCTCCCCCTCCCTCCCCCCCCTGACAAAATGTAAAAACAACAACAAATGACCTCATTCTGTGGTAATTGATTTGATCTTGCGAGCTGTATGAGTTCTGGTGGAACTAGTTACTGAACCTTTAATTGATGTTTTCTATTTTTGTTCTCATAACTGATTGATTTTCCACCATAAAACTGGTTTCAGTCATTCAGAATACTGATATAAATAAAGACCGAAAGTGTTTTTGTATGATTTGAAGATGCTCTGCCACTAAACCATATATGGATAGAGTGTGTGCTTGCTCAAGTACACAACAAATTATGGCTGTGGAAACCCTCTACCCTCCAAACCAGGGTCTGATGCTCTGCCACTAAACCATATGTGGATAGAGTGTATGCTTGCTCAAGGACACAACACAATATGGCTGTGGAAACCCTCTACTTTCCAAACCAGGGTCTGATGCTCTGCCACTAAACCATATGTGGATAGAGTGTGTGCTTGCTCAAGGACACAACACAATATGACTGTGGAAACCCTCTACCTTCCAAACCAGGGTCTGATGCTCTACCACTAAACCATGATACAGTTTACAAACTATGTACACCTACCATTGATACAGTTTACAAACTATTTACACTCACCATTGATATAGTTTACAAACTATGTACACCAACCATTGCGACAGTTTACAAACTATGAACACCCACCATTGATTCAATTTGCAAATATGTACACCCACCATTGATACAGTTTACAAACTACAAACTATGTACACCCACCATTGATACAGTTTACAAACTACAAACTATGTACACCCACCATTGATACAGTTTACAAACTACAAACTATGAACACCCACATCAATGATACAGTTTTTAAACTACAAACTATGTACACCCACTATTGATACAGTTTACAACCTACAAACTATGTACACCCACCATTGATACAGTTTACAAACTATGTACACCCACTATTGATACAGTTTACAAACTACAAACTATGTACACCCACTATTGATACAGTTTACAACCTACAAACTATGTACACCCACCATTGATACAGTTTACAAACTACAAACTATATACACCCACCATTGATACAGTTTACAAACTACAAACTATGTACACCCACTATTGATACAGTTTACAAACTACAAACTATGTACACCCACCATTGATACAGTTTACAAACGACAACCAATGTACACCCACATCAATAATGGTCTACATAGATTGACTCTCAGTAAGTTAACTTCTGGCTGCTAACACGTCATCTAAATAATATTACGGTAGATGTTGTCCTACCTTCTCATCCAATCAAATTGCTCAGATTTTTCAAAATAGGACATTACATTTTACATAGAATGTCATGACCATCAGTAGATAAAGACCTACTTCCTCAACAATAAAATCGCACCAGGAATGTCAGAAAGTAGAACATTTCCTTAAATTCATGAAACTTCCTTTTTTTCTATCTGAAATGCATTTTAAGCCATTCTGAAAAATGTGAAATTTTAATAGAAATGTAAATTATAATATTTAATTTAACTGACCCTGCATTGTGTTGAAAAAAAAAATCATTACCAATATCTAAAAAAATATAATTTAAAATTAGTTTAAAATTGAACTAAAAGATATACTTTTATACCAATAAATTGCCCCATGATGTGAAGTAAGTGCATATATTGTATATGCAAGAAACTGAAAAACTTAGAATGTTGAAGGATATCCAGCATTGATAAACTGTATGTGTTGATACAAGACTATAGATCCATTTACAAGAACTAGTATATTTCCATATGATCAATAAATTATTTAAAGGTAGTGCATATATCACATATGTAAAACATTGATACATTAATCTTGAAACAGAAGATCATCTCAACTATGGCTTGCACTATATTTTAAATTCTTGCTGGAATTATTTCAGATAAAGTTTAATTATTAAGTATTTCTTGATAAACTTGACCAACTTATATAAATCTAGTCATGCAGTTTAGTATTTAGGGTAATTATATGTACATAGTGTGCCTTAAGTTAGGTATTGGCACACCTATCATTTTTTTCAGCAATGGTTAATGAATTTATAAAGCAATTTTAAGGTTTGAAAGACAAATGTAAATAAATGCTTAATAAAATAGTATTGAGGCAATATGAGCTATATAGATCCGTTCACTTTGTTGTTTTTAAAAAAAACAAAACAAAAAAAAAATGTTGATAATGAAAATAAATATTGTTGTTGAATCATTTTGCTAATTTGATTTTAACCCTTTACTTCATATAGACGCTTTTGGACACCTCTTATATAGACGCCTTTGGACACCTAATATTGAATGCTTTTGAATTATTGGGTGAATTATGTTTATATTAACTGACAGAGTGGAAAACAGTGCAGGAAGTGTTCAGATTGCTTGTTACGAGCAATCTGAACTCTTCCTGCACTGTTTTCAAAGGCCTTCTGTGATTGGTGCGGGAAAATGCGTATCTATGGAGTAAAGGGTTAACAGACAAGATATAATAATTATAGCTTAATTTTACCACCCCTGAGTTTTATATTGTCTTCCATTTGGTACTTATTTTTGGTACTTATTTGTTTTAGAACTGCATCGAAATAGTCGAGACATTTATATTTTTTTTTTCCTGATACAGTTCCTTTAAATTGCAGAATAATAAATTTGCTTATTTGATTTCATTACAGAATTGGGAGGTTCCTATAGGCCAGGATGCATACAACCACTCCCACTATAATGGTAAGTTTAAACATTCTGTTTTTTCACCCAAGCTTAAAGTTTTCACAGGTTACAGCTGGGCCCGATTAGCTCAGTCGGCTATGTGTCTGACTATCAGTCCAGGGGTCATGATGAGTTTAAATCCCCACCCGGCAACAGTCTCCGTGATGATTGATATATGACACTGTATCTCTCACAGCTGATTCAAGTGGGAAGTTATCAGTAACTTGCTGAGATGGTAGGTGCTCCAGTACTGGTTTACCTTTCAGGATCCCAGGAAACAGTGGTTAGGTTAACTGATCATCTGTTTGCCCTTTATGGCATAAAAATGATTTTAAATATTCAATCAATCGATCACAGGTTACAAGTGTAAGGCTGAAAAATGAGGGGAAGGGAAATCTGCAGAAATGCATATTAAAAACTTGGGACTCTGCAGAGTATTAGTACATTTTTCTGTAGTTTAAATGACATCAGAATAAAAACCTTGGAAAACATTGTAGATTTTTTTTAGTGTGCATGGTTTTAAACTATATCCACGGATAATTTCCATTGCTTTAACAATCGACCTCGCAATTTCTACTTCTGAAACAAATCCTTGGATGAAAATACAACAACTTTGGACATATTAAATATATATATATTTTACCATTTTCAGACATTCTGGTATATAAATTTGATAAATTTCGTGACATATTAATATATATTATGTTTTTGGACATATTCCTGTGTGTATGTTTATTTTAAGGCATTTTCGTAAAACTATTTTGGAAATCGGACAATTACCAGAGATATACATTATGAAAATATTTTGATTTCTGTACATGGGGAATAAACAAATATAGTTCTGCATATAATAATAATAATAATAATAATAATAATAATGATAATAATAAAAATTAAATATTAATAATAATAAAATATTTATTATTTTACAAGAAAACTCAGTCATCCATAAGGCCTATTACCCCACACCCCATTTGGCTATTAATAATACATATCCTGTATATCATTTTGATTTCAGATTTTACCCGACCCTTAGAGATCTAACTTTTTTTTAATGATAATCTAACATTTTCTGGCTATTTTAAATATCATACCATTTAAGGTTAAACAAAAAAAAGGAGATGAATTATTATACCCATTTTCTGACAAACATTTTAGATATCTTACCATAGTCTTTATTGTGATAGCAGTCTTTAATTTACCGCGGAATGGCCAGACACTTCTTAGACATTATACATGTAAAGCTGTATATCATTTTAAATTGGATTTTGTTCACAGAGCTTTTATGTATAAGGAAATGCAAAACTTCCTCTTTGTTATGGTATAGTGTACATCACAAGGACCTGGTACCTAGCAGTGCTGTATATGTGTGCTCACTGGCTCCTGGCTTAATGATATTCATCAGCCATGTATAACATTTAATTCTTGGCACTGACATTTCAATAAAAAGTCAGTAGTATTGTTGCAGTTCTGTTACCAAGGTTACCTGGTTTCCTGGTTTTATAACTAAGAATGAACATGTATTAACTGGCAGTATTTTAGAAGTCATATTTCTGATTATCACAACAGTTTTGCTATAGGTGTTAATATAGATAATTAACAGAGGATGCCCAAACATGCCAGCTGATTTAAAAAAAATGTGGTATCATGGGAAGCAAGGATGGTAAACAGAACACTTCAAATAGTTCTTGTTTGGATATTTATCATCATTTAATTGCCATTGAGGGTTAATAGGCAATCAGTTAATCTAACCACTGTTTCCTGGGATCCTGAAAGGTTAACCAGTACTCGAGCACATCTCTGCAAGTAACAGATAACTATTCCATTTGAATCAGTGGTGAGAGACAAATGACAATGAGTTGCAATGTCATATGTTTTACTTTTTGAATAAACATGGCAATCCTGTCCTGTGTATAAATGAACAGTGTTGATCGAAGGAATTTATATTCTGTTTCCTATTTCTCTACTGGGAAACAGCCATACGAAACTGTTGGGAAATGTTGAGGAACACTGTAGGCTTGGTAAAAAGCTGACAATAATTATGTTAATGATGTTTCTTTGCCTAACATAAATGTCTTTCTTTTCCTTGTCTGACATCTTTGTTTCTTTACCTTTCTTTCCTTTGCCTAACATAACCATCTTTCTTTCATTTGCCAAACATAACCATCTTTCTTTCCTTTGCCTTACATAACCATCTTTTTTTTCTTTCCCTATCATAACCATATTTCTTTCCTTTGCCTTACATAACCATCTTTCTTTTCTTTGCCTAACATAACCATTTTTCTTTTTTTTGCCTAACATAACCATCTTTCTTTCCTTTCCCTATCATAACCATCTTTCTTTCCTTTGCCTAACATGACCATATTTCTTTCCTTGTCCTTTCATAACCATCTTTTTTTCTTTGCCTAACATAACCATATTTCTTTCCTTTGCCTAACATAACCATCTTTCTTTTCTTTCCCTATTATAACCATCTTTCTTTTCTTTGCCTAACATAACCATCTTTCTTTCCTTTGCCTAACATAACCATCTTTCTTTTCTTTCCCTATCATAACCATCTTTCTTTTCTTTGCCTAACATAACCATCTTTCTTTCCTTTGCCTAACATAACCATCTTTCTATTCTTTGCTTACCATACCCATCTTTTCTCTGCCTGACATAACCATCTTTCTTTTCTTTGCTTACCATACCCATCTTTTCTCTGCCTAACATAACCATCTTTCTATTCTTTGTCTACCATAACCATCTTTCTTTTCTTTGCCTAATATAACCACCTTTCTTTTCTTTGCCTTACATAACCATTTTTCTTTTCTTTGCCTAACATAACCATCTTTCTTTTCTTTGCCTAACATAACCATTTTCTTTTCTTTACCTAATATAGCCATCTTTGCCTTACATAACCATCTTTTTTTTCTTTACGTATCATAACCATTTTTCTTTTCTTTGCCTATCATAACCATCTTTGGTTTCTCTGCCTAATATAAACATATTTATTTTGGCTTACATACCCAGCTTTTTTTGCCTGACATAACCAGCTTTCCTTTCAATCTTATATAGTAGTTACTGCTTTACCATCACACAAGACTGTGTAGACTTTGCCAGCTATCAAATCATGCCATATTTAAGTATGTCAACTAGTGTTTGTTCTGTTATGAATATCAATATGGGACTTTTTTAACGGAAGTAGGGGTCGCATATGCAGTTGTCATTGTACATCATACTTCCTTGTCAGCTTTACTCGTCCTAAACATCTTAACCCATTTATTATCTTTTGGCAGAGTTATGGCCATTTTGGGTAGACATTGTTTTTGCTTGGGTGTCTGTCCATTGATTCCACCAGAAATAGTGTCTGCTCCATAACTTTTGAATGGGTTAAGGGATTTTTGAATAACTTTGAATAACACAAATGTTTGCCATATTGAGAGGATATGCGTGGTAAATCTATGTACCTACATTACCCTTTTTGTCAGCTCTACTCCAAAACATCTACTGATTTTTGCCAAACATGTTTAGGAAGAATCAGTATGAGGTCAAATTATTGTCATGTTTTGGTCCATCGTCTTTTGGCTTGGTTATGGCTTTTTAATTATTTGTCCCCTTCAAGTTTCACTGGAGAGGACTGTCCTGACTATAGGTTTACCCTCGGTCCGGCCAGCCAAAACCATTACTAAAAAGTATCAATGCTAGATTTTTGAAACAATGCATGTGGATAGAGGGCAATAAGGAGACAATGCAGGTCACTTTATTATTTCATTTGGACAAACATTTTGGTAGCTACCTGTGAACTGATAGGGGATTTACGAATTGCTTACAGTACTCCAGTGTCTTGTGTTTAATGATGAATCTATGTAACATACGCCACACCTTCCTGTCAGTTCGATTTCTAAACTTCTAGGCTCATTTTAGCCAAACTTGCATGGGAAAATCAGCAGGTATTATCAAAACCAAGATTACTGTGACTTTATATCACAAACTGATTGTGTCTACGTTGTTTGTTAATGGTATCATCATCAATAAAAGGAAGCTTGGAGTTAAGGAAGATTTTTTTCCCCACTCATTTAAACCCTCATTTATGTGTTGACAAGAAGAATAATAAAAACGAGATCAGCTAGAAACAGTAATTATGACAATTCTTGACAGGTGCGCCTACAGTTAAATTACCATGGTTTCCATTTTGTCATAATTGTAAACTCAGAAACTGTATTATGACAAATGACACAAAATACAAGGATTGTGTTAATGAGACCAGAATGAGGGTCTTTTGTGGTTGGAAGATGACATGAATACAGTGAACTGTGGGTGGCTGGTTTATCAGATTACTGATCTGCATAGAAGACAATGACTTGAACTGTAAGAAAGTGCTATTAAAAACTTGACCTTTATATCAAAGAAATATACATGAACACAACACTGCCATGATATGACTGGAAAATTGCAGATTGTTTGACAAGTATATTTATTCAGCAATAGCAATAACAATATCACTGAAATGCGATCCAGTATAACGTAATTGTATTGTAATACAAAACAATATTCCATACAATACAACAAGTCAATACAATTCAACAGTTTAAAACAATACATGTGAAATACAATACAACAATACAATACAACAACTCAATACAATACAACAGTTTAAAATAATAAACATTAAATACAATACAATAATTCAATACAATACAACTATTTTATACAATACAATAATTAAATACAGTAGTTTAAAACAATACCAATTTAATGCAAAACAAATGAAGTACAATACAACAAATTGTACAACAGTACAATATCACAATACAATACAATAAATCAATGCTATACAATACAACAAATCAATACAATAAAACAAGTCCAGTCAATACCATACAACAATTTTATATAACACAATAGTTCAATACAACAGTTTAAAACAATACAACTTTAATACATTACAATTTTTTAAGTACAATACAACAAAGCAATACATTACAACAAATTGGTACAAAACAATAATTCAATACAATACATTTGTTTTGTACAATAAAAAGTAAGCAAGATAATTGTTCCCTTTCTAAAAACCAGTTTGAACAATTGTTCAAGGGAATGAACAATTTGTATCTGGAAAAGTTCTGGTTTTTCTTCTTTCAGCGATGTAAATGTCATCAAATGATTCATTAATTTACATTGACCATTCATTGATAGTAAGTTTTAGCTTGCGAAAAGCTCTTTTTATATCTGGGAGACTTTTCATAATAATATGTCGGCCATTTGTTTTCTTATACAGTAACGAGTCTGTTATTCGTCATTTTCTTAGATTTCAGTTTAAACATCTGATTTTTTATACAGAAAATTAAACGCTTTGACATGTTATGTTTGCCATATACAGGGTATAGTTATCTCAGTTGGTAACGCGTCTGACTTTCAATCCAGGGATTGTGAGTTTGAATCCCACTTGGCCAGTCCCTGTGATGATTGATACACAGTGTTGATTCTCATTGTCAGAATAAAATGATACAATAGTACATAATGTATTAACAAGTAAAGTCTAAAAATGAGGGTCCTCCGCGGTCAAGTGGTCTAAGGTGCCACCTCAAGAGATAACGTAACTCTCACTTTAAAAACTCTATGCGAGACAGTTTGCCAGTTACTTGCAGAAGGACAATGGTTCTACTCAGTCTGAATCAGTCTTGAGGTCTTCACCACCAGTAAAACTTGATATGCTATATATAACCTGAAATGTGTTGAAAATGGCTTAACCCCTTTAAAAAAAAAAAAAAAAAAAAAAAAAAAAAATAATAATTTTTAAGAATTCCACCATTTTTGTGTAGTGGACTGGTCCTTAATACACGATTATGGACCATTTATAAAATAGGTGTATTGATCTTTCATGCATATTATTTTCCCACTATTTATCAGAAACAGAAAAAATATGGCTTCAAATCAATTAACGACTATTGTCAAGATAAACATCTAGTTGTGGGAAGTCCATCATTTACTAAGTGATAAATAAAACTGGGTGCTGTATAGACAACCTCCAGTTCACAATGGCACTAAACACCATCATAATTTTATTATGCAATGGAAAATGTGCATAATATCAGGAGAGACAACTCCAATGAGTGAGTAATGGAATAGTGTCCCTTCAAGTCCTTTGGCTAATAATTACTTTGATCCCCACCCACCACAGAAATGCAGATAAAAACACAATTATGGCCATCAAAAAGTAATTACTCACTGTACTTGATTAATAAGTTCATGTTTTGTCAGGAACTGTAATTATTAGCCTCTAATTAAGTGTTCCTTCAGAGGCAAATCTTTCCTGGTGACAGATTGAACGTCCAGATGTGTCTATTGATTTGGTTTATCGCACTAAATGAAAAGCTACCTCATATAAACATAATATGTATTAGTTGATAGGATGATAAAGGGCTGTAATATGTGTTTATTGCCTTGGATTGATTAATGTATAGAATATGTTTGACGTGCTGCGTAGATTTATCATTCGAAATGTATTGGGTATGTGTTGATATATTTTAAATATTTATTAGGTAGGATGTATTGATACCATTTACATATTCATTAGAAAGGGTGTGTTGATACTATTTACATATTTATTAGGAAGGATGTGTTGATATTATTTACATATTAGGTAGAATGTGTTGATACCATTTACATATTTATTAGATAGAATGTATTGATACCATTTACATATTTATTAGGTAAGCTGTGTTGATATAATTTACTTAAAAGGTAGGATGTGTTGATACCATTTACATATTTATTAGATAGAATATATTGATACCATTTACATATTTATTAGGTAGGATGTGTTGATATCATTAATTTATAAGGTAGGATATGTTGATACCATTTACATATATTTTTTAGATAGGATGTGTTGATACCATTTACATATTTATATTAAGTAGGATATGTTGATACTATTTGCATATTCATTAGGTTGTATGTGTTGATACCATTTACATATTTAATAGATAGAATGTGTTGATACTATTTACATATGTATTAGATAGAATGTGTTAATATCATTTATATATTTATTAGGTAGGATGTGTAGTTATTATTTACTGATTAGGTAGGGTGTGTTGATACCATTTACATATTTATTAGATAGGATGTGTTGATACCATTTACATATTTATATTAGGTAGGATATGTTGATAATATTTGCATATTCATTAGGTAGTATGTGTTGATACCATTTACATATTCAGTATATAGAATGTGTTGATACTATTTACATATGTATAAGATAGAATGTGTTGATACCATTTACATATTTATTAGGTAGGATGTGTTGATACCATTTGCATATTCATGAGGTAGGATGTGTTGATACCATTAACATATTTATTAGGTAGGATGTGTTGATTCCATTTATATATTTATTAGGTAGGATGTGTTGATACCATTTACATATCTATTAGGCAGGATGTGTTGATACCATTTATATATTTATTAGGTAGGATGTGTTGATACCATTTACATATCTATTAGGCAGGATGTGTTGATACCATTTAAATATTTATTAAGTAGGATGTGTTGATATTATTTACATAAATAAGGTAGGATGTGTTGATACCATTTACATATTTATTAGATAGGATGTGTTGATACCATTTACATATTTATATTAGGTAGGATATGTTGATGTCCTTTATATCATACAAAATCTTGCACTTATTAAGGACTGAAATTAAATAAAAATTAAAACTTCTTTCATGAACAGCTGTTAAGATTTACAATTTATTATCAATAATAAAAAAATAAGATTTAAATGTTTTCACTCAGTTTACTGTTTGATTACATTGTTATCCAAAAGTTTGATGTTGTTTTTTATTTTTCATTATCCTATTATGTTGTTACGCTAATTTTAGTTGTACTTCAGCTGCTAGATTTCATTAGAACATGTAGATTGTTTTTATTTTTAATTGTATTTTTTATTTTCAGTCGATGGAGCAAAATAAGAATTGTGTGGAAACGGAGAACGATGGGGATGTTCTCAAACAAGAGACCCAGGATTTGGCTGGGTTGCTGTCATCCCCGGAATCCAAGACCGCCGGCCATGAAATAAATAGTAATGGTGTGAAGGCAGAGATCAACACAGAAGTTAAGAAGGAAATTAAGGAAGAAAATCTAATCAAACAAGAAACTGGAGGTCCCGGAAGTGTCGGTAAACTACCAAATGGGGATGCTAATCTAGGTGAGGACTTGGCTAGATACAATCAAATAATGAAAGCACATTTATTAAGAGAACCCTAAATGTTTAAACGGAACTGCATGGTTTTGATATTCATATATTGGAAATGCTGCATTCTCTTATTATATTGACAGAGTGAAACTTCCTGTTTTGTACCATGCAGAGCAGCTGATTGTGTAAACATTGAATTGAAGTCAATATTTTGTCCCATTAATGCAATAAGGTACCAATTGTATATGAAATAAGAAGGCAAATGGTACCTTATTGCACCAATGGGGCGGAATATTTTTTAACTATAAAGTTTTATCTGAGTTAAGTTTTTCATTGAATTCTTGCATTGTCTACTAAGCGGGGATGCTTGGGGATGGCTTTATAGGGTTCATGTGTCCACAAACCTCAATTTATTTTCAATATGCACCTTACAGTGTTTACATGTTTCCTTTTAAAACAGTGCAGGAAGAGTTCAGATTAATATAAACATAATTCACCCAATAATTCAAAAGTCTTCTGTATTAGGTATCCAAAGGCGTCTATGTTAGAGGTGTCCAAAAGCGTCTATATGAAGTAAAGGGTTAACTTGTGAATTAAGCTCTGAGCTTATATGAATCACTCTTCAGTCCATTTCCTGGGTTGAGTATCAAAGGGCCATAACTCCATGAAAACTCATCGAACCGGAACACAAAGACAATATGGGCATCTGCACTTGGTAATGACGCATCCTAGCAAGTTTCATAAAATTCCAACCTGAGGTTGTAGAGAAATAGCGCAGACAAGAATTTGGTAACAGATTCAATTAAAGGGCCATAACTCCATGAAAAACCGTCGAACCGGAACACAAAAACATTATGCGCATCTCCACTCGGCAGTGATGCATCCTGGCAAGTTTCATAAAATTCCAACATGGGGTTGTATAGAAATAGCATGGACAAGAATTTGGTCACAGACAGACTCAAATGGCCAAAACTCCGTGAAAAATTATGGAAGTGCAATGAGACTTGGAACATGAATAATGCAGTAGAGGTCAATGGCTGGCAGTGCAGAGTGTAGAACCCAAAATCTCTTCCAAACATTATCGTTCTTTTCCCATTACAAACAATGCAGCTACTACTCAGTCAAGCACTTGTTCGGTTCCACTGATATCTTGTTTTTAGATATTTCAGTGAAATTTTGTTGGTAGGTTCCTACCCTGAAAATAAATATATGATAATTATGTAGTACATAAGAAAAAACTCAAAATATTACCTACAACAAATTAAAATAACAAACTTGCAGGGAAAATTCAATTTGCCTGAAAGCAATTGTCAGCTGACATAGATTACTTTGCAGAAAATCCTTGTTGTAAAGGTGTTTTTCTTGGATTGTAAATCGATGCTTACACCGATAAATGTTTTAAAAAAATGTCACGTAAAGATATATATTATGAATACAGAAAATGGTAGAGAAATTTAATCAAACCTATTATTGTTCACAGATATGGACAAAAAAGTTGGCACACCTGGGGAAATTAAACCGCAGGAGAAAAGTAAGTTTTTTTCTCAGCGCTTCATTGTAATTGTTTTGTGAAAGAATGAGTTATCACCATTGTAAACCAAATGTGACAGCCAGTTGTGTTCAAAGAAGGCAGCAAGCGTTACCCCAGTTAGATTGACGTTACCTTCGTTTGTTCATTTGTTCGAAGCCGGGCCCGGTTAGCTCAGGCGGTTACGCATCTGACTACCAATCCAGGGGTTGTGAGTTCGAATCCCAGCCCGGTAACAGCCTCCGTGATGATTTATATATGACATTTGTCTCATCTTCATTCATTTCTCACCTCTGATTCAAGTGGGAAAGTTACTTGCGGAGATGGGGTGTGCTTGGGTACTGGACAACCTTTCAGGATCCCAGGAAGCAATGGTTAGGTTAGCTGATTGTCTGTTAGACCTCAAAGGCATAAAAATGATGCTAAATATTCAATCAATCAATCAATCAATCAATCATTTTGATCGATAGTCAGACAACCGAGCTGACCACGCACAGCACAAAGGAAGTTTGAGAAGGGTGGAGAGGGTAATAGGAGTCGCTGTACTCTTTGTCGGTCTGTAGGCAATTTGTGGAATGAACTTGTTCCATAGTTTCCAGGCAATTGACTTGAAACTTTGCATACATGATCTACATCAAGTGCAGTGCGTGGAAGAAAATTTTTCAGATGATTAATTAGAATATTCTCATACTTGACCAACATCAGGCAAAGATTTGCGAGATGAAAACTATGTGATGCTGACGGTATTCTTAATTCAGAGTTAATGCTCTTGCATTTAGAAAAATTGCTGTACAAAAATTGCTTTTCTTTTTGAGCAAACCATTAAAACAGTAGTCAGCTGATTGGCTGGAAATTGTGCATATATAATCAAATTGGTTTTGTGAAATTTATTGTCGATGCAAAGTTACTAAATGTTAAAACCAGTGGTTAGTTTTTATCTGCAAAATGTCTGATATGAGATTTATACATGGAAGAGGCAATCATGAAATGATAGAAAAGGAAAAAAAACCATTGAGTTCTAGAAATTAAGAAAGAAAGTAGTGGGAAGAAAAACATACGATTTTTTTTATCATTTTCAAATGTTTTACTTAATATTCACTAAAAGTGTTCAGCCGAGTGAAATAATTTTAAGACAAATTCAGTGTAATTTTTGTCTGCTTGTCCTGCAGGACAGGTGCTGTGGAATCTGGTAAATAAGCGCATACTTGAATATAAGCATACACTAAAAGAAGGCGCATTGGACCTCCTCGTCATTCTGTATGTGATAATAAACCCTAGTCAAATTCTTGCATTAATTTTGTATTAAAATTAGGCACATACATTTTTATACAGATTGTATATAATGTTATAAGAATATAATTCACAATCAATGTAAAATAAATTGTTGTTGTATGGTGTTTAGTGTCACTTTCAATTTTTTCTTTTAGTTATATTGCGATGGTGTCTACTTGAAACAATATTCTGAACAGGATTATCATGCATCAGACATGTAGTATGATACCCCACCCAGTCACATTATAATGACACCGGGCCTACCAGACCAAGATATTTTCTCTCAATGCCGAACTACAAGCGAGGAAGCTTCTAGTACCATTTTTCAAGTTATTTACTTATTGGTATGACTCGGCCATGGATAGAACCAACAACCTGTGAGGCAGATGCTCTACCCTTACATCACCACTGTGGTATTAAAATAGATAAGGTAAACAAACAAACTAAAACATCTACATTTGTCTTTATTTTGTCTACACAGCAAAGCAAGAGACAAATGGCAACCCAAACACTCCCATCATGAGTGATATGCAGCAGACGCAACAACAAAACCAGTCAAATATGGGACAGATGCACCGAGGGAACATGGGCATGCCAATGGGTAGCATGAGCCCTGGATCTGCGGGGATGACTTCGATGGGCATGGGCCCAGGTCCAGGCCCACAGGGAGGGATGATGGGACCGCAGCCAGGTCAAATGGGTCAGTGTCCTCCAGGTTCTGGGCCTGGTGGTGGGGGACCAGTCCCACAGAGCATGATGGCACAGATGGGCCCTGGGCCGGGAGGACCCAGTGGTCCAATGGGGCCAAATGGTGGTCCACAGCAACAGGTAGCTACTGACGGGCAGTTGGTTCAACAACAGAGTGAAATTTTTGTCTTCACAACCCAGCTAGCGAATGAAGCTGCCCAGGCCGTGCAGACTGGGCAGTATAAGAATATACTGTCATATCACTTGGATCAGCCAGCAACTAAAAAGTTTTTACAGGTACCCGCTATGAAGAAGAAACTTAGCGAAATTGCTGTATAGTGAAGTCCTTGCAATCTGGTTACTTCACCTTCAAAAAATATTTACTTGTTTATAATATAGTAATCAAAATTTCTCTATTTAACAAAATAACTTAATCTTTATACTGATGCAAAAAACAATGGTGGTAACAATTTGAAGAATGGCTTGTTTATAAGATTGGTTTGTTCAGTTTAAGTTGTGATGATATGGTACTTTGAGGTTAGCATCATAAAATGATTGAGTGCCTTTACAAAAATATGTGGGCCATGCATACATTTCCAAAAAGCACAGGTGAGGACTTGTATAGACCTAGCATAGAGCCAACTTCAGATTGGTGAGTTGTGTATTAATGTGCCAATAAAGCACAGGTAAGAAACCACTGTAGGCCTATCAAAAGGGCAAACAAAGTACAGGTGAGGAACCAGTGTAGATCTAAAAAAGGCCAACTAAAGATGGATGGACCATGAATGTCCACCAAGGTGCAGATTAGGACTCGTATAGACCTGGCAAAGGGCCAACTTTGGATTAGTGAGTTGTGTATTAATGTGCCAATAAAGGACAGGTAAGAAACAGGTGTAGGCCTCGCAAAGGGCTAACTTGAGATGTGTTGGCCATGCATAAACCTGCCATCTAAGCACAGGTGAGGGCTAAGCACGGATTTTTTTAAGCCTACCTCAGATGTGGAACCAGCACAGGTATGTAAACCCAATGCCAGTAAAGGCCAAACACAGATGTGCGGTTCTGGTACAGGTGCAGGCCAAACACAGATGTGTGGTCTGATACAGGTATGGGTCAAACACAGATGTGTGGTACAGGTATGGACCAAACACAAATGTGTGGTTCTGGCATAGACAAGGGCCAAACACAGATGTGTGGTTTTGGTACAGGCATGGGATTAACATAGATGTTTAGTTCTGGCATAGGCAAGGCCCAAACACAGATGTGTGGTTTTGGTACAGGTGTGGCTTTGGTACAGGTATTGGCCAAACATAGATTTGGGTTCTGGCATAGGCAAGGGCCCAACATATATGTGATTTTGGTATAGATATGGGACGAACATAGATGTGTGGTTCTGGCACAGGTATGGTCCGAACACAGTTGTGTGGTTTTGGTAGAGGTATGGGCCGAACATAGATGTGTAGTTCCGGCATAGGCAAGAGCCAAACACAGATGTGTGGTTTTGGTACAGGTATGGGCCAAACACAGTTGTGTGGCTTTGGTACAGTTATAGGCCAAAAACAGATGTGTGGTTCTGGCATAGGCAAGGACCAAACAGATGTGTGGTCTGGCACAGGTACAGTCCGAACATAGATGTGTGGTCCTGGCACAGGTATGAGCCAAACACAGATGTGTGGTTCTGGTACAGGTACAGGCTGAACATAGATATATGGTTCTGGCACAGGTGTTGTCCAAACACAGATGTGTGGTTCTGGCACAGGTTTGGGTCAAACAGATGTGTGGTTCTGGCCCAGGTATGGGCCAAGCACAGATGTGTGGTTCTGGCACAAATATTGACCAAACACAGATGTGTGGTTTTGGCACAGGTGCAGGCCAAACACAGGTGTTTAGGTGTGGCAAAGGTACGAACCAAACACAGGTGTTTGGTTCTGGCACAAGTGTCGGCCACACACCGATGTGTGCACAAATACATGCCAAACACAGACGTGTGGTTTTGGCACAGGTGGAGGCCAAACACAAATGTGTGGTTCTTGTACAGGTGTGGGTCAATCACTGATGTATGTGCACAAATACATGCCAAACACAGATGTGTGGTTTTGGCCCAGGTGCAGGCCAAACACAGATGTGTGGTTCTTGCACAGGTATGGGCCAAACACAGATGTGAGGTTCTGGCACAGTTGCAGGATAAACACAGATGTGTGAGTCTGGCAGAAGTGAAGGCTTGGTACAGTACAGAAGGGTGTGTGGACCGGTGAGCATCATATTTTTAGGCACTTAATCAACTACAGATGCTATTAGAGAATATGAAGAGTAAACAAATCACCAAACATATGACAGTTTATTTACAGGGTGTGTGTTTTGTTTGAAGTTACAGCTTTTTTTTGCGTTTGACATCACATTTCGAAAACATCATCTTTTTTTTTATAATTTTACAAACAAGTCTATGGGGGCATATATTGTTAAATAATTGATCATATATAGTCTTCACTTGTTTTAATTGCACAATTAATCAGCCACCATAGTATGTCGTGTGGAATGTGACTCATCATTCTGCTAAATTAAACATTAAAACGTAATTGTTTATTCATCATTTGTATTGAATAGAATAGATTACACAATATGAAGGCAGGAGTCGTGTAGATGCTAAATGCTAGAGCTGGATTGCAAGGGACTCACGATAGGACAGCAGTTTTACAATTGTTTGGCCGATTCTTCAAGTGGAAAGGGATAAAATTTCCAAAAAAAAGATAAATATATATATATATTTATGATATTTATATACATAAATCAAGTTTTAGTTAAATGAGTGTTATAATTTTTTTTGAAAAGAGATAGAGATTATAAGTATTGTAAAACAAGGAGAGTTGAAGACGAAATTCATTCTGTTAAAATCTTATTGCATGCTGACTGCTGAAAAATCACTTTTGTTTGCCGTAGCACTATCATATAACATGCATGATCGAACAAAACAAAGAGCATGAGCATTTTATAACATGCATGAGTGAGTCTTAGTTGAGCTGAGTTTTAATAAGCGGTGATGGCTTTTTTGCAGTTTTAATACCTAAATGTATCGAGAATATAATTTATTACTTTTTTCACAGTAACTCAGAGTTAACCAGTTTAATATAACCAATTTTCCTACCAGCCATGATGGTTACATCGTATTACGCACATATTGAATCAGTGTATTTGGAAAATTTAACCCTTTCCCTTGTCTGCTCCTTGCCTAACATTTCCTTTGTGTATCATACAATTACATACTTGTGTGTTCAGTCACTGGCACCTCCCATACTGATGTTATTCTCATTTATCCTACGCCGTTGCTGATATTTGTATGAAATTTGATATACAAAATACAAATAAAAAAATAATTCTACATCTTAAAAATTTTAGTTGCAAAATGAAAACTTTGCAAAGTAGTTGTTTTAGCATTATATACTTAGATGCTGTTTTACTTTAAATTTTGAAAAAAGAATGTTTATATTTATCAAGTTTCATTAAAATACTGAACATTTCCAAGTATTTCATATACTTGCGATGATTTTACGAATGCAATCAGTATCCGTGAGTTAGTGGCTGGACACATGACTGTTTTCAACAGTTATCCTGTTATTATTAATAACATACAGGTGTTTTCACCATTCTGAGAATCTTTACATGTATCATATTTCAACTTGTAGCTAGTAGATCCATTTATAAACATGTATATTACAGATGTATCCAAATAATACTTATAGATATCAGTATTTTAAAATGTATTGATATCAGAATTTGTATGGTTGAGATAGACATATCAAACCTCACAGATATCATATTTTGTATGCTTAAACATATACTGGTATACCATTTTAATTGCCTGTTTAAGCATATAGATATCAGATTGTGTTTATGTTTAAGCATATAGATATCAGATTGTGTTTGTTTAAGCATATAGATATCAGATTGTGTTTATTAGATATCAGTTTATGTTAAAGCATATAGATATCAGATTGTGTTTGTTTAAGCATATATATATATCAGATTGTGTTTATGTTTAAGCATATAGATATCAGATTGTGTTTATGTTTAAGCATATAGATATCAGATTGTGTTTGTTTAAGCATATATATATCTGATTGTGTTTGTTTAAGCATATAGTTATCAGATTGAGTTTATGTTTGTCTGTTTTTATCATTAAAGATATCATAGTTTGTATGTTTAAACATTAGGATAGCAGAGTTTGTATGTTTAAGCATAAAAAGATATCAGAGTTTGTATGTTTAAACATAAATATATCAGAGTCTGTATGTTTAAACATAAATATATCAGAGTCTGTATGATTAAACATAAATGTTAAAGAGTTTGTATGTTTAAACATAAATATATCAGAGTTTGTTTGTTTAAACATAAATATATCAGAGTTTGATGTATGTTTTAATATGAAAATATCATAGTTTTTTATGTTTGCACATAAAGATATCAAAGTTTGGTGTATGCTTAAACATAATGTTATCAGAGTTTGTATAAAACACACAGATAGCAATCGGGGTACCTTGAAGCATATAAATAACAGTGTAATGCATGATACCAGATCATGCTGGTATGTTTGAACAAATGGACAATGTAGTTTGTTTAAACATATTTATACTGGATGTTCCTAAAGCTCATATATATATATTAAACATGTATCTTGGGCAGAAAGCTATATTAGGAGTCTCCAAGATGTGATCAAAATTGCATGTTGAGAGTAAAAAATTTAATAGATCTTAGTTTTGTAATTACATATAATTGCAGAATGTTTTAATTGAGATATCAGAAATGCAGAATTAAATTGAGATGTCTGAAGTATAGAATTGAATTGAGATATTGAAAGTATAGAATTGAATTGCGGTATCAGAAATACAGAATTTAATTGAGATATCAGAAGAATAGAATTTAATTGATATATTATATGTACTGAACTTAATTGAGATCAAAAGTATAGAATTAAATAGAAATATTAGAAGTATAGAATTTAATTGAGATATTAAAAGTATACAATTTAATGCAGATATTGAACACATAGAATGAATGAATAGGGTTTTACGGCGTACCAACATATTATAGGTTATTCGACGCCAACAGAAAGGAAGATTCCAGGAATCTACATGTACAAAAACAACAAATTAACATACAGATTTAAAAAAAATACACCAACAAATGAATATGCAGAATGAACGTAGAACCTTGATACCTACAAAACTGCAGAGTTTCAGCAAATTCTATCGTATTACTCAAATTGCCGCTTACGACATGTATGAGCCACAGTGGTCCTATTGTTGCCATTACTCATATGGCTCCCTGAAACCACACAGGGGCTGATAATTAACAACAAAAGTGAACATGACAAAAAATGATAAAATGAACATGACACCCATTCGGAGGATTCCTACCCCTCTGCAGAGATTGGCAGTGATTCTATTCTTAGCCGGAACCACACGGGCTTGAACATATAGAATTTAATTGAGATATCAAAAGTATATGGTATAACTGAGATATCAGAAGTATAGAATTAATTGAGATATCCTTAGGTAAATATAGTGTTATTTGATATTTGTGAAGGGGTCCTCCAGAAGGAAATATAGTGTTATTTGATATTGGTTAAGGGATCCTCCTGAAGGAAATATAGGGTTATTTGAAATTTGTGAAGGGGTCCTCCTGTAGGAAATATAGGGTTATTTGATATTGGTTAAGGGGCCCTCCAGAAGGAAATATAGGGTTATTTGATATTTGTGAAGGGGTCCTCCAGAAGGAAATATAGGGTTATTTGATATTTGTGAAGGGGTCCTCCTGAAGGAAATATAGGGTTATTTGATATTGGTTAAGGGGTCCTCCTGAAGGAAATATAGGGTTATTTGATTTTTGTTAAGGGGTCCTCCTGAAGGAAATATAGGGTTATTTGATATTTGTTAAGGGGTCCTCCTGAAGGAAATATAGGGTTATTTGATATTGGTTAAGGGGTCCTCCTGAAGGAAATATAGGGTTATTTGATATTGGTTAAGGGGTCCTCCTGAAGGAAATATAGGGTTATTTGATATTTGTTAAGGAGTCCTCCTGAAGGAAATATAGGGTTATTTGATATTGATTAAGGGGTCCTCCTGAAGGAAATATAGTGTAATTTGATATTGGTTAAGGGTCCTCCTGAAGGAAATATAGTGTTATTTGATATTGGTTAAGGGTCCTGAAGGAAATATAGGGTTATTTGGTATTTGTTAAGGGATCCTCCTGAAGGAAATATAGTGTAATTTGATATTGGTTAAGGGTCCTCCTGAAGGAAATATAGTGTTATTTGATATTGGTTAAGGGTCCTGAAGGAAATATAGGGTTATTTGATATTGGTTAAGGGTCCTGAAGGAAATATAGGGTTATTTGATATTGGTTAAGGGTCCTCATGAAGGAAATATAGGGTTATTTGATATTGGTGAAGGTGTCCCCATCCGCCAATAAAACTAGATATACCATAAGAAATTATATAACCTGAAATATGTTGAAAATTGTGTTAAACGCTATTGGTGAAAATATTAGATTTAAAAACGAACATTTATATGAGATTTTTGCTACTACCCTGATCTACGACTAGAGATGGCAGGAAAATAGAATACGCCATGTACAGTTGTCCATTGATTTTAGTGTTGCAGACTGTGTGACTGCAGTTAAATGGAATTCCTCTTTATTAATTAAATTTAGTGTTAATGTTAACTTGTGTATTGATTAAACATACAACAATAACATACTTGCACTAAGATGTACTGGGTGACATATGCTCCTCTTTCCTTAAGACATCCTCTATAACATATGTGAATTGTATGTATGACCATTATAATTTAAAACCTCTCATCAATATGATGACAATAATATAAAACTAACTTCTCATCAATATAATGACAATAGTATAAAACTAACTTCTCATCAATAAAATGATAATAATATAAAACTAACTTCTCATAAATATAATGATAATGATATAAAACTAACTTCTCATAAATATAATGATAATAATATAAAATTAACTTCTCATCAATATATTGGTAATAATATAAAACTAACTTCTCATAAATATAATGATAATAATATAAAATTAACTTCTCATCAATATAATGACAATAGTATAAAACTAACTTCTCATCAATAAAATGATAATAATATAAAACTAACTTCTCATCAATAGGATGAGAATAATATAAAACTAATTTCTCATCATATTGATATAAAATTAACTTCTCATCAATATAATGATAATAATATAAAACAAACTTCTCATAAATATGATGATAATGATATAAAACTAACTTCTCATCAATATAATTATAATGATATAAAACTAACTTCTCATCAATATAATGATAATGATATAAAACTAACTTCTCATCAATATAATGATAATGATATAAAACTAACTTCTCATAAATATAATGATAATAATATAAAATTAACTTCTCATCAATATAATGATAATAATATAAAACTAACTTCTCATAAATATAATGATAATAATATAAAATTAACTCCTCATCAATATAATGATAATAATATAAAATTAACTTCTCATCAATATAATGATTATAATATAAAACATAATAAATATAATGACAATAATATAAAACATAATAAATATAATGACAATAATATAAAACATAATAAATACAATGGCAATAATATAAAACATAATAAATATAATGATAATAATATAAAACTAACTTCTCATAAATATGATGACAGTAATATAAAACTTACTTCTCATCAATATGATGACAATAATATAAAACTAACTTCTCATAAATATAATGACAATAATATAAAACATAATAAATATGATGATAATATAAAAATCTCATAAATATGATAATAATAATATGAAAGTACTCATAATTATGAAAATTATGACAAAAGGGACCACATATATTTCTCAAAAAGGAATGAATCACCTGATATTCAACTGAGAATTGTTTCAACATATTGTGAGAATTGTATAAAAACAACATACGACAGTCATGTATTGTCTCGTGTAACAGTCTAGTTACCATAGTAATGCTTTTGGACACCTTGGCATTAATTACAATTACTCCAACATTGCAAGTTACAAGTAGACAATTAATGGAGATTGAAATCGTTAAAAAATAAAAAAAAATTGATATAGGCGAGTCTTTCTCGTCATAATTAGTGGCCATGCAAACAAGCTACTCATGAGAATGCGTTCATATGTTATGTACATGATGATACTTTGTTACAAAACATTGATGCGCAACTGAAGTAAACAAAAAAAAAGTTTATTACCTTTTTTCATTGCTAACGGCTTTTAAAAAAGTGAAATTTTCTGACATTGCTAAAAGAATTATATTTATAAAGTGAAATTACAAACCCATTCTTTTGAAAAGAATTTATATTTTTATTTAAAGAAATGGCCCTGTGTATTGAAAAAGAGTCGGGCTTTTCATCAAAATTGATAAAAAATTAATCTGCATTTTTAGTTATTATTCAATGCCTGGCCCAGCTCACTCATTTGCTTATACATTGTACATTTATCTGACTGTCAATCCAGGGGTCATGAGTTGGAATCTCTGCCCATCTACAGGTTCTTGTGATAATTGTTCATGAATTTTGTTCCACAGACATAAGATATGAGGAAGTAGTCAGTGACTTTCAGAGATAAGGTGCTTACTACTGGTTAACCGCTTAACAAGATAAAGGAATGATGATTTTAGGTTTGGGGACCCCTGGTTTACTGACCGCTGTTAAATAAATTAATTGCTGTTGGTTGGGGATGGGGGTGGAGGAGCAAAACCCAATGCATAGCATGATTTAAGCTGTTCCTTGACGTCAAATTTTGCTGGAATGTATTTGTTTTAGTTGTATATATCTTAAATACCTTTGGAAAAAAGAAACACACAACACCCTGGCTATGTGATTTGACTGATGTGGACAGAAATATTGAATACCCTGGCTAGGTCATTGACAGAAGTGGACAGGAATATTGATTACTCTGGCTAGGTCATTGACAGAAGTGGACAGGAATATTGAATACCCTGGCTAGGTCATAAACAGAAGTGGACAGGAATATTGAATACCTTTGCTAGGTCATTGACTGAAGTGGACAGGAATATTGAATACCCTGGCTAAGTCATTGACTGAAGTGGACAGGAATATTGAATACTCTGGCTAGGTCATTGACAGAAGTGGACAGGAATATTGAATAGTTTTGCTAGGTCATTGACTGAAGTGGACAGGAATATTGAATACTCTGGCTAGGTCATTGACAGAAGTGGACAGGAATATTGAATAGTTTTGCTAGGTCATTGACTGAAGTGGACAGGAATATTGAATACCCTGGCTAGGTCATTGACTGAAGTGGACAGGTATATTGAATACCCTGGCTAGGTCATTGACTGAAGTGGACAGGAATATTAAATACCCTGGCTAGGTCATTGACTGAAGTGGACAGGAATATTGAATACCCTGGCTAGGTCATTGACAGAAGTGGACAGGAATATTGAATACCCTGGCTAGGTCATTGACAGAAGTGGACAGGAATATTGAATACCCTGGCTAGGTCATTGACTGAAGTGGACAGGAATATTGAATACTCTGGCTAGGTCATTGACTGAAGTGGACAGGAATATTGAATACCCTGGCTAGGTCATTGACTGAAGTGGACAGGAATATTGAATACCCTGGCTAGGTCATTGCCTGAAGTGGACAGGAATATTAAATACCCTGGCTAGGTCATTGGCTGAAGTGGACAGGAATATTGAATACCCTGGCTATAGGTCATTGACTGAAGTGGACAGGAATATTGAATACCCTGGCTAGGTCATTGACTGAAGTGGACAGGAATATTGAATACCCTGGCTAGGTCATTGACTGATGTGGACAGGAATATTGAATACCCTGGCTAGGTCATTGATTGAAGTGGACAGGAATATTGAATACCCTGGCTAGGTCATTGACAGAAGTGGACATGAATATTGAATACCCTGGCTAGGTCATTGACTGATGTGGACAGGAATATTGAATACTCTGGCTAGGTCATTGACAGAAGTGGACAGGAATATGAATACCCTGGCTAGGTCATTGACTGAAGTGGACAGGAATATTGAATACCCTGGCTAGGTCATTGACAGAAGTGGACAGGAATATTGAATACCCTGGCTAGGACATTGACTGATGTGGACAGGAATATTGAATACTCTGGCTAGGTCATTGACAGAAGTGGACAGGAATATTGAATACTCTGGCTAGGTCATTGACAGAAGTGGACAGGAATATTGAATACCCTGGCTAGGTCATTGACAGAAGTGGACAGGAATATTGAATACCCTGGCTAGGTCATTGACAGAAGTGGACAGGAATATTGAATACCCTGGCTAGGTCATTGACAGAAGTGGACAGGAATATTGAATACCCTGGCTAGGTCATTGACAGAAGTGGACAGGAATATTGAATACCCTGGCTAGGTCATTGACTGAAGTGGTCATTGACTGAAGTGGACAGGAATATTGAATACTCTGGCTAGGTCATTGACAGAAGTGGACAGGAATATTGAATACCCTTGCTGGGTGATTGACTGAAGTGGACAGGAATATAGGATACCATGGCTAGGGGATTGGCTGATGTGGACAGGAAAATTGAATACTCTGGCTAGTTTATTGACTGAAGTGGACAGGAATGTTGAATACCCATGCTGGGTGATTGACTGAAGTGGACAGGAATATAGGATATCATGGCTAGGGGATTAGCTGATGTGGACAGGAAAATTGAATACTCTGGCTAGTTTATTGACTGAAGTGGACAGGAATGTTGAATACCCTGGGTAGGTGATTGACAGAAGTAGACAGGAAAATTGAATGCCATTAATAAGCACATAAGTTCATAAAGGAACATCTTTCAAAATGTCATGTTTCATGTAGATACAAATGTACAGACACCACAAGTTGCTAAAGATGAACTAAGTGGACTGTGTTTGTTACAGTTGAATGTAGAGACTGTGGGGGGAAATTATTGGCTGCATCATGCCAATGTTTACCATCTCTGCGAGTGTAATTACTGACAGGTTGTAGTCAATATCAGTCTGTGCACTGTAACCAACACCATACTTCCAGTTGGGAAATTTATCATTACCCAACTTCGTTTTCATTCCCTATTTCTCATTTCCATTCCTTATTATTGCCTTTATCGTTAACCAACTTTGTTGCCACTCCCAATTTCTTGTCTCCTTTCCCAGCTGTGGCCCTTGTCAATGCCCAACTTTTTTTCCATTTCCCCAATTTTTGATTGCCATTTCCCACTTCTTGCCATTTTTCCCAATACTTGCCATTCCCCAATTTGGTTCATATACACTGCTTATTGTCAAAGAGTCGTAAATCAGCCTTCATTTCTTCCATATACAGCATGTGTTGTTTTGAATTTAATGAAAGCAAGGAAGATAGCTAGTAATTTATTGATTTATTTACAGACGGTGCACATAACAATTGACTAGAAAATGTTTCTATAGAAATGACAGGTTTACAGTGGAGAAACCTTCATTACTGACTTTTTTAAACACCTTAAAAGTAAAACTTAGTTGAATTGTAAATTAGAACAGAAAATCTGTCAATTTATGAGCTTGGTTGTGACGTATGGTTAACTAAGTGCACAGTTCCCCAGATCATTAGTATATATTTTTTATACTCTGCTAGCTGTCATGATCTAAAACACTGTCAGTTAAGAATCAGCAATTAGGGATCAGTGTCTCCTTTCATGTGGAGACATTTTCATCAGGGTTTGTATCCATGTATTGTTTCAATTAAAGGTGTATCATTAAGGGGTGTTGTCTTCAAGGAGTGTTGTATCCATCAGGGGTGTTGTCTTCAAGGAGTGTTGTATCCATCAGGGGTGTTGTCTTCAAGGAGTGTTGTATCCATCAGGGGTGTTGTCTTCCGGGAGTGTTGTATCCATCAGGGGTGTTGTCTTCCAGGAGTGTTGTATCCATCAGGGGTGTTGTCTTCCAGGAGTGTTGTATCCATCAGGGGTGTTGTCTTCCGGGAGTGTTGTATCCATCAGGGGTGTTGTCTTCAAGGAGTGTTGTATCCATCAGGGGTGTTGTCTTCAAGGAGTGTTGTATCTATCAGGGGTGTTGTCTTCCGGGAGTGTTGTATCCATCAGGGGTGTTGTCTTCCAGGAGTGTTGTATCCATCAGGGGTGTTGTCTTCCAGGAGTGTTGTATCCATCAGGGGTGTTGTCTTCCAGGAGTGTTGTATCCATCAGGGGTATTGTCTTCAAGGAGTGTTGTATCCATCAGGGGTGTTGTCTTCCAGGAGTGTTGTATCCATCAGGGGTGTTGTCTTCCGGGAGTGTTGTATCCATCAGGGGTGTTGTCTTCCAGGAGTGTTGTATCCATCAGGGGTGTTGTCTTCAAGGAGTGTTGTATCCATCAGGGGTGTTGTCTTCCAGGAGTGTTGTATCCATCAGGGGTGTTGTCTTCCAGGAGTGTTGTATCCATCTGGGGTGTTGTCTTCCAGGAGTGTTGTATCCATCAGGGGTGTTGTCTTCCAGGAGTGTTGTATCCATCAGGGGTGTTGTCTTCAAGGAGTGTTGTATCCATCAGGTGTGTTGTCGTCCGGGAGTGTTGTATTCATCAGGGGTGTTGTCTTCCGGGAGTGTTGTATCCATCAGGGGTGTTGTCTTCAAGGAGTGTTGTATCCATCAGGGGTGTTGTCTTCAAGGAGTGTTGTATCCATCAGGGGTGTTGTCTTCCGGGAGTGTTGTATCCATCAGGGGTGTTGTCTTCCGGGAGTGTTGTATCCATCAGGGGTGTTGTCTTCCGGGAGTGTTGTATCCATCAGGGGTGTTGTCTTCCGGGAGTGTTGTATCCATCAGGGGTGTTGTCTTCCGGGAGTGTTGTATCCATCAGGGGTGTTGTCTTCCGGGAGTGTTGTATCCATCAGGGGTGTTGTCTTCCGGGAGTGTTGTATCCATCAGGGGTGTTGTCTTCCGGGAGTGTTGTATCCATCAGGGGTGTTGTCTTCCGGGAGTGTTGTATCCATCAGGGGTGTTGTCTTCCGGGAGTGTTGTATCCATCAGGGGTGTTGTCTTCCGGGAGTGTTGTATCCATCAGGGATGTTGTGTCTACAAGAGTTTTGTCAAATGAAGTTATCATTCAGAGATGCTGTTGTATCAATTAGGGAATGTTGTATTTATTTGGATTGTATCCACCAGGTATGTATCAATTAGGGGATGCTGTATTTGTTACGGTTGTATCCATCAGGGATGTATTAACTAGGGGATGCTATATTCATTTGGATTGTATCCATCAGGGATGTATCAATTAGGGGATGCTGTATTCATTAAGGTTGTATCCATCAGGGATGTAACAATTAGGGGATGCTTATTCAATGAGGTTTTATCCATTGGGGATGTATCAATTAGGGAGTTGTGTCCATTAGGGTTGTACCCATCAGGGATGTTGTGCCCATTAGGGTTGTACCCATCAGGGAGGTTGTGTCCATTAGGGTTATATCTTTCAAGGAGGTTGTGCCTATTAGTGTTGTACCCATCAGTGCTGTTGTGCCCATAAGGGTTGTACCCATAAGTGAGGTTGTGTCCATTAGGGTTATATCTATCTAGGAGGTTGTATCTATTAGGGTTGTACCCATCAGGGAGGTTGTGTCCGTTAGGGTTGTACCCATCAAGAAGGTTGTGTCCATTAGGGTTGTTTCCATCAGTTAGGTTGTGTCCATTAGGGTTGTACCAATCAAGGAGATTGTGTCCATAAGAGTTATATCTATCAGAGAGGTTGTGTCCATTAGGGTTGTATCTATCAGGGAGGTTGTGTCCATTAGGGTTGTATCTATCAGGGAGGTTGTGTACATTAGGGTTATATATATCAGGGAGGTTGTGTCCATTAGGGTTGTATCTGTCAGGGAGGTTGTGTCCATTAGGGTTGTATATATCAGCAAGGTTGTGTCCGTTAGGGTTATATCTATCAGGGAGGTTGTGTCCGTTAGGGTTGTATCTGACAGGGAGGTTGTGTCCATTAGAGATGTATGTATCAGCGAGGTTGTGTCCATAAGGGTTGCATCTATCAGGAGGTGTGTCCATTAGGGTTGTATCTATCAGCGAGGTTGTGTCGGTTGTATCTCTCAGAGAGGTTTTGTCCATTCAGGTTGTATCTGGTAGGAAGGTTGTGCACATTAGGGTTGTATCCATTGAGACATGTATATATTAAGGGAGATGTTCCCATTAGTGGTCAAGTATCCATCATTGGTGTCAAATACATCAGTGTTACTGTATAAATCGGGCATTCTGTTTCTCTCAGAGCCGTATCCATCAATGTTCTTCAGCTATGTTAGATCCATCTGCTGTGTTGTATGTGCCAGCTATATTGTGTCTGCCAGCTATATTGTTTCTGCCAGCTATATTGTGTCTGCCAGCTATATTGTGTCTGCCAGCTATATTATGTCTGCCAGCTATGTTGTGCCCAACAGGACAGGGTTGTGACATCAAACATTTAGTTGTCATTTTATGAAGTTTGATTGAAGGACCATTTAATAAATACAGCCTTTGTGTTATTAAAGGATATTTTGTAATCCTATTTGATTGTAAAACTTTTTTTCATTTTTTCATGGTCAGCTAAAATTCGTTTAACAGTACTCAAACAAAATTTATAGATTTCATATAAAACAAAAATTACTCGGCCTCACATATCGAAGTATTTACGTTTATTTTGTTATAATGAGTCCATTCTTTTTTGAACTGCGGAACAACTCTTGAGTTCAGCATGAATTCAAAGTTTTATAATCTTGGACCATGGTGTTTGGCGGCCTCAGGATCCCTTACAGTTCAAGTTTTGGGTAGTGGATGTGATGTTATGGGTTAACATTTGACAGTTTCCGGCAATTCCTTCTAAAGTCTTCCTCCTTCAGTAAAACTGAATGTTATTTAACCTGGAATATGTTGAACTTTAAACTTTCAACAAAAAGTAAGAAACATAAAATAAAAATTATAATTTACAAAAGCATATCACATTGATAAGGTGATACAAGTACTTGCATATACAACACTTACAATGATTGTATTATTTCTAATTAGAGAAATTTAAGAAGCATCTCAATATTGTATAAGGTATAAAAACAAATAAAATGACTGAAAAGAAAATAAAAAAAATAGTATTGATCGACATAAACCCATGATAAATAAAATGCTAGATTTTCATCCCCACCCGCCCCCAAATTTTCATGCTGCCCCGACCCTTTTTATTTTCATAAAAAAAAAAAAAAATTTCAATCTAAAAATAAAAAATATATAATAAAATCCTCCCACCCTCCCCGTTTTTAAGAAAAATTTGGATGATAATCTAGCAATTCATTTATAATGGCTTAAGGCTAGTTGATAACATACAGTATCTTTAGATTCTTCTTTGTTTTATAGATATTCAAAATAAGATGTATTTATATTTGATAATGGCAAAATAAAAAAAATGTATGTTTCTTTTGGCAGACCTTAAAAAGCAATCTTATTTTCAAGTAATTTTTTTATGAATTTAATTCAATCATTCAATATATTACCATGGATAATGTTGCTTTTAAGGAAATGTATATTCATGTCGACTATTAAAAAGGCTTGACCAAGCAAAAGAAACATGCATCTTCATATTTTGCTATGAATTTGGAAAATCATAATATTTATAATAATAGGTAATATTTCTAATAATAGATAATATTTCTAAAAAAAGATAACATTTCTAATTATAGATATTATTTCTAATTGTTAATTCTTGTTTCAGAAGCACCCTAAGTCACGAGGCGGACCATCAATGGGGGCCATGTATGGTATGCAAAGTATGAGAAACAAGATGCCCATGATGGGGCCAAATCCAATGGGGCCCATGGGTATGGGTGGCCCTGGAGGGCCTGGCGGAGGACCTATGGGATATGGGCCTGGGCCCAATTCATCCAGCAGTGTGGCACAATGGGTGCAGCAGCAGAATCAAAACTTACAGGAGCAAGGACTCAATATGAGTGATGGTGACCCCAGAATGATGATGGGGCCTGGTAACCCAAATTTCTCACAAATGATGATGGATGAACGAATGTTTGACCCCGAGTTCGGGGGTCCAGGCGGGGCTATGAACAATATGAATTTAATGCAAAGTAAAGTCCCGAATGAGAATTTGACTCCTGAACAATTGCAACGAAGAGAGGAACATTTAGCAAGTTTGCGTAAAATTCAACAAATGTTGTTTCCAGAGCAGAGAGGGCAGCAAGGGTTCCCGCCAGGTCCTGGGGGTCCGGGTCAGGGTCCAGGTCCAGGACCAGGGCCTGGAGGTCAAGGTATGATGCCTGGTGATATGGGTAATATGGCAATGTACCAGCAAAATATGATGGCATCTAAGCGAGCTATGATGGTGTCTCAACAAAGTATGATGTCATCTCCACATAGTATGATGGAATCGCGGCAGGATATGATGTCACAAGAGCAATTTATGATGTCACAGGGGATGTCCCAGTTTGGTCCAGGTCCGCATCCTCAAAATATGCAAAACTTATCACCAGCACAACGTGAATGGATGAGATTGCAGCAGGAACACTTTTCTGAAAAACGACAACACATACAACAGAGACAGTTGATTGGTTCAAATGGCCCACCAATGGGGCCGGGTATGGATCCTTCTCGCAGCATGGATCCCTCGCGTGGAATGGATCCTTCGCGAGGTATGGATCCCTCTCGCGGCATGGAATCGTCGCGTGGGATGGATCCCTCGCGCGGCATTCAAGGTCAGCCACCTCCATCATATTACAGTTCAATTGCTCAAAAACGTCATGGGTCTGTTGGAATGGGCTCTCCTACCTCACCAAGTATGAACGGACCCCTAGGGTCTCCTTCTATGGCTGCTTCAGGTCCTATTCCAGACCCTAATGATCCACTTATGTTGCAAGGACATCAAAGAAAAGGCTCATTCTCTGGGATGGACCAAATGGGCCCCATGGGTCCTGGTATGGGCCCTGGGGGACTGGACACAGCCATGATGCAGCATGGATCTCCAATGAACCCGAACATGATGGGGCCTATGGGTAGTATGCCCCCGCATGGAATGAAAAACTCTCACTCTCAGGTGTCTTTGCAAAGAGCAGGTAATCCCGAACAATTTGTGCCAGATTTACCACCCGTGACCGGTTCTATGAACACTAGTTCTACAAATAAACCTCCACCGAGCTATGCACAGTCTCAGTCTACAAAGAGAAAACGTGAGGATATGGAGGAATTGTGTAAAAACTTACAACCTACCCCGTCACCTCAACATATAAGCTACCTTAATCAGTTTGACGGCCAAGAACTTACAATAACCAAACAAATCAATACTGCATATCGTGATAACACTAATACCAGTGAGTCCCAATCTAACAATAGCAACCATTTTACTCAAAACAATCAAGTGGTGAATTCTCCCATGCATGGACCCAGTTCTAACAAAGGACCTATGTCTAACTCAAGTCAGACTTCTAGTGGGCCTTTGGCGAGCCCAGGGCCAGTGACTGTTTCCCAGGGTCCTGGGCCAGGGCCAGGGCCAAGCCCAATGTCGGGGGCAAACATGCGCCTTTCTCATTATGATCCTCAGCAACAGCAACCTCAAAATAGTAGTATCTCAAATTCGCCTACCACTCCGACAGGAAAGTCATCGCTCTCAAACATAACTTCTGCCAGTTTAGCAAATTTAGCGAAAGGTGTTGAAAACTTGTCAAATCAAATGCAACAGCATATGATGCAGGGAGGACCATTTCATAGTATTCAAATGCAAAGTCAACAACAACAGCAACAACAACAACAACAACAGTCGAGTCAAGGACAGGCTACTCCACAGCATACACAGGCTAGCCAATCACAACCGAACAACGCGTCACAATCAAACAGTCAACATCAGGTGCCAAATTCTGTGGCAACAAACTCAACTTCTCAGAGTCATAGTACTCCCAGTGTAAATAATACGTATGTCAATGCTAATTTATCCATACAACAAGTGAATATTCAAAGTGTGAATCATGGGGGCGGAGCTAATTATAATAATAACTCCTCAAGTTCCGCTTCCATGCAAGTGCAACAAATGAACATGGAACAGACTCAAATGAATATGCAGCAGCAGCAGCAGCAGCAGCAGCAGCAGCAACAACAACAACAACAGCAGCAACAGCAACAACAACAGAGTGCCAATATGCAACAGCAACAAGGGGGCGGGATTATGACACAAAGTGGGAGTATGTCACAAACAAGTAACATGACACAAAGCACAAACATGACACCTAGTTCAAACATGCAGCAAAACAGTAAGATGCCTCCAAGTAGCATGAGCATGAAAGACAATAATATTCCTATGTCTGGTGGTGCCCCAGGTATGCCACAGGGATACGGGGCCAGTATGGGCCCACCTGGAATGCACAGTAAAATGTCCCCTTTCCCAGGTCCGTCTTCGAATCCTATTAACTCTATGATGAATCAACAAGTGCCTACGTCTGGACGACCTGGATCTCCTGGTTATCCTCCAAGCTCAATGGGAAATGCCAATGTGCAAATTCAACAGAAAGCCCCAAACACTATTCAGTATCTACCAGCAAACCAGTCCAATATGCCCCCTGAAAACACTAAAAACATGAAACCAGACTTGGACTTCATGAATCAATTTACAAACCCAATGATGGGTATGGAAGGCCCGGGAATTCCAGGGGGTCCAAAGGTGCCGACATCGAAAATGCAGCAGTATTTCCAGGGAGGTGGTAATCCATATGGGCCTGGGGGACCAGGTAATGTTGGCCCGGGTCCAGTCCAAAGCTCAAGAATGGGGCCATCAATGGGAATGGGGCAGGATCCTCGTTTTGGTGGTCAGTCAATGGGGTCTGATCCTAGGATGGACCCACGAATGGGACCTTCCATGGGACCTGATCCAAGAATGGGACCTATGGGGTCAGGGGCTGATCCCCGCATGAGTCGCCATGATTCCAGAATGGGCCCTGACATGGGTATGAGTCCGGATCCAAGATTAGGGCCAAGCGGAATGGGACCTATGTCTGATCCAAGGATGGGCCCATCTAGTGCATCTATGATGGGTATGGGGCCAGGGTCTGGGCCCATGGGTTCAATGAGACCTGGGTCAAGAGGGAGTCCATACACTGGTCCAATAGGCCCAGCAGTGCAGCAATCCATGATGATGCGACGGGGTAGCCCAGACATTACAATGAGCGGTAGTAGTTTTAGTGCCATAAGTGGAATGGGTAGTCCAGACCCTATTAATCCAAGCATGAACAATCCTAGCATGGGCGGCAACCCAATGTCAGCATTGTCATCCATGAGTGGTAATCCAATGACCTCAATGAGCAACATGTCAAATAGTATTATGAGTGACCCTATGGGGCCCATGAGTGGAGGGGGTCCGCCAAATGGAGGAATGGGCTCCAATATGCCATACAATAGTCCACCTTATAGTGGTCAAATGAGTAGCTCAATGATGCCTTCGGGGCCCGGGTCAATGTCAATGCAGGGTCCAGGCTCTAGGATGCCGGGACCAAGCATGGGGGGAATGTCTAGATCAGGTCCCTACTCACGGCAGCCAAGTCCAGGAATGCATATGTCTGGGCCAGGTATGGGACCTGGGCCATTGAGTCCAGGAGCAGGTCCAGGTTACTCTAGTGCTCAGTATCAACAATTTCAACAGCAGTTATATTCTCAGAGTCGCCCTCGACAAATGTCCCCTATGGATAGTATGATTGGGAATCCGGGTCCAGGATATGGACCCATGGGCCCAGGGATGGGCCCTACCGGAATGATGCCAAATATGCATGGACCCATGTGATGTTTGCCATACTGTACTAGTGTATATTTGGATTAAATTAAAGAAAGAATATTGATTCAAGAATCAAATGATTGTGTTGGCCTGGTTCAGAGGTTAGTAAACAATGAGGAAGGGGATGTATAGAGATGCGGTTTGATTCACACGTTGGTATGACGTGTTGAAAATTATGAGTGCATTTAAAAATGAACAAAGTGGTGAATTAAATTAACAGACACAGGGTAATGTTTTCCCCAGTGGTGCCGCTTGTAGAGAAATGAAAATGGAGAAGGAAATTTGAAAGAAAAGTATGTGCCTACTAAATAAGAGGAGAGTGAATAATGAAAGAAGAAATGCTGATAAGCAAATCAAAATGGAATACACAATTGAAATATAGAAGAGGTAACAGAATTTGTGTTAAGAAGAATAAGAAAAAAGGGTAGTCCAAATATTGCAAAGTTGTCAGTTGTTGAGAAACAGATTAAACTTTCTCAGATTCACAGTAATTAATCAGGTGGAAAAAAAACACGAATATAATATTAAATGACTATAATTATGTGGCATACAGTTTTATATTTTCTTGGAATATTGCTTGCCCATTACATATTGAGGAAGGAAAAAGTGGATTTATTAAAGGAGACTTGTATCAGTTCAAAAGAGAGAGGGAAAGAGAAGATAGAGAAAGATGGAGAGACAAGAGAAATGGGAGAGAAAAATGTGAATAAGAGAAATTCGAGATTTTCAACTTGCGGAAAAATGTGATAATTATGGTGTGTGAATATTAATTTCTGTTTTAAATACAGACTGTATCACCCAGTAAAAATACAAGTGAAACATTTGGAATAATTGTTCTGTGCTCTAATTGGAATATGATTGTTTGACATTTAATTATATACTAGTTTGATTATAATAATTGGTATATAATATTTCTCCTATTTCTCATGTTTTCACAAAAAAATGTGAGGAAATAAAACTGTATTCTGACTTTTTAAATATATATATATATTAAATTATGGAGCCAAAGAAGGAAAGCAAATATATTTTTGTTTCAATTCTATTGAATTACAGTTAATGTCAGCATAGTTGCACTTCTGAGACAGAATTATGTTGGGTTGTGCTTGTATGAGTTATTTCCCTTGGTATAGTAATTTTGTTGATAAATTTCAATTTTCTAATTATGTTTATAAGAGATGTACGAGCTTTTTTTTTTAATTATTTTTTGTGTCTTTTATCTTGCTCTTAAGTTGATTCTGGACAATTCTATTAGAAAAATTGTACCCGAGTTCCTAATAGAGACAATTAACCCCATTATATAATTAGTTACGTAGCTGCCCTCGAAAAACTTAAATATTTAAGTTATTTTTTAATGAGAAACCCCGAGGTTATAAAAAAATTTCATGCTCAACTCAAAATTTGTACTCGAAACATTTCCAGGTTTCATATATATAAACACCAATTAAAGGGAGTATATCAGTAAAGAAATGCTAAAAATGTCTTAAAAAATAAACTAATTATTTAAATGAAACAAGAGTCTAATAATCATTAATAAACCAAATCCAAATTGTTTGGTATGTCAAATCCAACTAAACATGACATAATTGATATATGAATTGGAGTGGTAAACTTGAAACGAAATCCCCATTCTAAAATTAGGCTGTTTTTAAATATTGCTTGACAACTTTCACATCATTCAGACTCTTTTAATCAATTCTACTACCGTTTCTACTCACATATTAGACGCATTCGTGTATATCTCGCATTCATGTTTTAAGACTAAGAAAAAAAATACAATTCTCCTATATATGTGTATAGAGCGCATCATTTTTTTGAAATCTCGTCCCGATTCGGCTGCGGCGACATGTTGGAAGGAATACCTAACTCGATATGTTAAACAGAATTTGATTGGTCTGAAAAAAACAGAAGACTGGTACTCACTGGTACTGGTCAACTAATATGCAGAAGCCACATGGCAGCACCCGCTTTCAATACTCCAAATGACTGGTGACACTTGTACACAGTCATGTTTTTGTTGTTTTTTTGAAAATCTTATAATATTTTTTTTTTAATCATAACGAAATACCACATATTATATTGATTTTAATTCATAAACATAAACTACTACAAACCGCACAAACAAAAGATATATGTGTGAATAAATACATTTATGACGATAACAGTATTGCATTTATTCCGCATTCTTCAATCCACTTACACCTTTACGTAAACCAGTCTGTGCTATTTTAAAATGTTATTTCTGGTCACGACATAAATAAGCAGTAAACATTTTCTTATTTTTCGATTTATTTGACATGTTTTACTGCATATATAATGTATAAGGACTGAATTTGAATAAAACGTTCTCCACTAGGTAAATCAGCACTATAATCGAGCTCACATGAAGAAATTGTCCTGAAATTGATATCTGAACATACCGGTGTAGCAAAATCTTTTCTGAATCTATAAATCTTTGAAAAATTACATAAAAAAAAAAAAAAAAAAAAATGAAATCTTCTGTACTTATGTATATCGCACATCCCTTCTCCAAGATCATAAAAGTTGGGAAAAAATGCGCAAAATACGTGAGAATAAACGGTATAACAAATCAATGTGAAATCAAAATAGAATTACACTATTTATATAATGTCACAAAATATGTTGCAATTTTAAGTAGGAAATCAATTTAAGTCTAACCTTGGCCCATAGCATTATATTATTTTGGCATTTTTAAATAGATATCCTTTTGTCAATACGGGGCTCAGTAAGTATATATATACTGATATATTGGGGGAAAAAAATGTTTTAGCCAATTTTAAAATTTTGAAAAATCCTGATTTATTCCCTTTAAAGCACAAACACTTGGCAACCTCAAATTTGAAAGTATTAATGCAGATTTGTTTGAGGTAATTTATTTTTTTTATTATAACGAGTCTAATCATTTTTTAGTTGAGCCGGGAACAAAGTTATAATCTCAGGCCCAATACAACTATGTACCGTTTCAGATGGCAAATTGTTACAAGTTTATTAGTTTACTATACTATTGAGTTTTTTGTCCTTTGTTAAATAACTTTGATTCATTTATAAATAGGTTTGTATGGACATATGAAAGACATACAATGCTACAGAGGATAAATTTGGTTTTCCATGAAACATCATTTTAATTACACCAAGTTGACATTGGGTTATTACGGTCATACACGGTGAAGCCCAAAATTAGTATGTCAGATTTAAGTTGTCGCAAATAAAATATTTAATTGATAATTTAATAAAACAGGTATTGTTTATTTTACAATAGAAAACGGAGAAATACCATAAATCTAAAATTTTACTAATTTTAACAGTGAAAATATAGGATAATACTTGTTGAGATACCTCTTTTATTAAGAAAATTAAGAAATTAGCTAAACTAGTCCACGACCTGATGCCTAAAAAAAACACAACGTTCAGTATTGGTTCTACCAAGGAAGCGGTCTCAAGATTGGTCCTATAAGCTCTGAGCTTTCTTTGCAATCAAGCTAAAATAAATTAATATACAATACCAGTAATTAAGTGGTTATAACCTGAAGACAGAATTGTATTGTGCCTGGATCAATATCACTTGTCTCTCACCATTGAGGTTTTGGGTTCAATCCCAGCTGTTTTAAAAACATTATGCAAGAAAATTTGCCATTAATTGTGGCTGAACAGTAGTTTTATTCAGCTTCATTTTTAGGTCTTCCTGCACCAGTAAAAGCCGATGTGCAGTATACACGACCTGTTATGTGTTGAAAAGTCATTGATACTTCAGGCTTTTTATAACATTGTCTAAAGTGGTGATCAAGTTAATGACCAGCCGACTTGAATAGTCCTTGAAATGAACAGTTACTCGCAAGATGTGATCTCCTATAAAATGAAAAGTTGGGTCGAGATGTTCCACAAAAGCACGTTTTCTTGTCTTGTTTGTTAACATAGTTGCACACTCTACTGTTGCATTTGTTCATGTTGGTCGACATAAAGTTGTGAATACTGATATGTATCGGAGTTTGTTAAAGTGACAATATATGCACGGACGCATCATGATAAACTATCAATTATTGAACTACTTTACATAATTGTCGGCTATTATTTATACAGCAGGTTTTCCTTCATAATCATATACAATGTTTGCAGTAGTTTTGAAGGGAGATTAATCTAGTTAAAAAATGTATTTATTACTGTGGGCACTTCTCTCAGTAGTTTAAAGGGAGATCATTCTTGTAAAACCTTTTTCCTTCATGTCATTGGACTGTAGATTTTGTGTTGATGCTTCTTTAAAAATTAATCCTTTGTGGCTGAGAGTTGTAATGTTACTGTCTTGAGATCATTTACCTCTCTCCACTGTGGTTGTGGGTTCAATCCCAGCTTGATCCAAAAACTTTTATGTGAGAAAGTTCCTTTGGTTACTTGCAGAAGTTTCATGTTAACAATACTGAATGTCGTAACCTGTTATATGAAAAAATGGTGTTGAACACCATTTCATTTAGTTCACGCAGAGTTGATTTTCCTTCTTGTTGCTTGTAATGATTACTATATTTACTGGGGGGTTACCTATAGATTGTCTCCCTGTTTTCGCGTGAAGGAAACCGGTTCACAAATTATGCTGACAAACAAAAACTGAAACGTGCAATGTGTTATTTATAGCATCTTAAGGAAAACAATTTATTCAAGTTAGTTGTAGAGATCATGTCATGAACAATAAATAGAATATTTTTTAGAATTATGTGATAACAGAACCTCATGTTTGTGCGCATTTATTATTCAATATGTTGAACTTTTAGAGAAAAAAATTATATATTACTTGGTAGTCTCATAATTTATTTTTGCACTATTCTTAAATTCAAAAATAATTCAGATTTTCATTTTATTATAACTTTTACATAACTGGTAAGTGCCTTGTTCAAGAAAAACATGTGTGATCCATGAGGCCGAGCCCAGAAGTGATGTTTTTGGTTTACACCATGGCTAACGAAACTAGTCAAGGCAAGTTTGGACTGTTAGATATATTTATCTGTAAACTCTTCTGTATTAGTCTTTAAAATGTCATCAAGAAAAATGCTGATCTCATGAAGCCACGATGGTCAATATGATCCAAATTAGCAAAGTATGGATAGAACAAGGTCAATAATATAAACTGGAATTGTAGCCAATACAACTACTTCAGATTGTTAATAAAATTATGGTATTCTTAAAGTGAGTTCATAATGGCAATGGTAGTATATTTCTTGAGATAGTTGCATTAATTTGCAGCATTGGGTCAATATGACCATCCTTGGACGAATAATTAGGGCAATATCACTGTTATATTAGAAGATACTGTAGTTAATTAATTCTGCGCTCGCCTTTCATTTCAGTAATACCATTTGTAATCAAGATCGACTCGAGGGCAAATTGTAATCTAGAAAGGCTCTGCATTGGTCAGTTTTTTATGAATATCCTTTATATATCTATGAATACTAATGGGAGGAAAAGTTAACAAAAAAAAAGATGAAAAGAGTAGAATTTTAGCAGTTCTAGGATTGATTTTTTTAATGATTTTCAATTTTCTCACCTACCAGACAGTGATATTTTGTTATTTTGATAAGTGTCGCATCTATAAAAATATGTAGAAAAATCACGTTGATTTCATTACTTTAACATAACGTTTAGCTCAATTCTATTGTTTTCTACAGCAAGATGTTATATATTTGTGAGTGAGAAAATAAATTTACAATGCCCTGTGAGTTGCCTATTAGACAATTTGATCCCCAGGGCTAAGATATGAGCAAGAATTTGGCTATGCCCCATTCTTAGCACAAATGTTTAACCCTCTGGTGAGATTTCCTTGCCAACAACAACATTGTTAAAGGTTCATCTAGCGTTTATCTTGCAATGAGGTCATACAAATTAAATATTGCATAATAGAAAAAAATAGTATTGATTTGCATTACTATTAAATTATACATTGCAGAATTTGTGTGATTTCAGCTAATTTTCAGAAGTTATAGCGGCATCTTGTCTTTATTGCTTGTAATTTGTGTCAAGCAATAGTTGTGCATTAAACATATTATTATATACAAGGGAAATAACTTTTCAATGACTATTTGCGTTGATAAGAAAATTGAATATGTATAAGGGAAATAACTCATTAAAAAAAGTTCTCACAAGTGCATAAAGAGGCAAGGCTATTGTTTTGTTTTTGTATTTTAACAAAATGCAAGCAACATGAATGTACCAGGTTTGATATTTCTGTGTTGTATTTTGACCACACAATAAATCTGATGAACAATGAAACATTTGAACATATTTTAAAGGTTTGAATGCAAATCTGTGCTAATTAAATAACAGTGATTGCTGTTTATAAAAAAAATTGACAACTTCTATTAATGTAATAAGTCGTTAAGAAACATTCTATAGAAATCCTACTGTAAAATCAATGTATAGGTATTTCATTCATATAGACTTTATAAAAAAATTTACCATCGGGAACCTATGAACATCTGTCTGTTTTGCAAATTTTTATCTGAATAAAGGTTTTATGACATTTTAAAGACAATTTTTTTATTTTAATAAGCTGGGTCCAATTAGCTCAGTCGGTTACACATTTCACTATCAATCCTGGGGTCGTGAGTTCAAATTCCCGCCCTGCAACAGTCTCCGTTATGATTGATATACGACATTGTGTCTCATTATCATTCGTCTCTCACAGCTGATTAAAGTGTTATCAGTTACCCAGGAGATAGTGGTTAGGTTAACTGATCAACTGTTAACCCTCGATGGCATAAAAAATGACGCTAAATATTACAATCAATCAATCATTTTTTTTATAATTACATTTTATATCTTTTTAGTAGTTCCTACAGAGAAAACTGGCTTCAAAGGCAGTAAAAAATAATGAATCGATAATTCAATATGTTTGCTTAAAAAAGTTGTAAGTGTGGTCAATCCTGGATAGAAGACCCAGATATACCACGGGATCGGTATATAGGAGTATATACGTACAGACTGGTAATACATGGCATAGAAAGATGCAGGATTCCACCAACATGTTGTTAGGTGCTGGTTTTTAGGATATTGTATGTAAGGTTTAAAGAGATTGCTGAAATCTGCTATGGTCAACATTATGCTAGCAGTTAAAAAATAGATCTGAACTTTTTCCAACCATTTTTATTTTGACTTGTTTCACACAAAGAACTTTTGTTTTCTCATATAATGTGTAACATGTATAATTTATATAATACAATTCTATTGCTCCCATTAAAGTGAAATCCTTCCTTCAAATGATGTGCACTTAAAGCAAATGACATGTTAATGGCATGTACACTCTGATTTACAGATAACTTGGGATTCTATTTTTTGTTCTGCTCTCATTTTTAGGTAAATGTGTGAAATGAAATATTCCTTTCAATTCTGTCAAGGGAAATGCAATAATTAATTCTTTAATAGCATCTATTCCCTGTGCTAAATTGCTTTTCCTCTTGTATGTTTTAACACTGTAAAGTACAAAAGGTAGAAAGACATTGCACCAGCTTAAAGTAAGTAAATTTCCCAAAGTGCAGCTTTTAGTACTATGTAGGTATTATAAGAACATGCCTGATCAACAAGTCATGTGTATCCCTGGTAATGTTTGTCATTAGTTCTGGCCGTTTTATTCCACAAACCATCTCAAATTTCATGAGTGTAATTAATATAGCAAATTAAATCCTTTGGGTGGGCAAACCTAGGACCTGGCTGTTTGATCTACTGATTATATATATTTGGCTGTATGGAGCAGCAGTATAAATAGAAACACTGTCATAGGTGCTAGGAGCCATGTTGACCAGTGGTCAGTGTCTAGAACAACTAGCTTTGTTTATTAAGTGGTCACAAGATGATGGCTCAGCTTTTCTGTTTCAGTTTCACAGCGACTTATTCAAGCATGAAAACTTGTTCAGAAATGAAATTTATGTAGGGACTGAGAAAACCATGCAACTTAAAAAAAAATGCATTTCGTTTAAAATTAAAAGGTTGGAAAATTGTGGAGCAAGAAACTGCTACATTTCTGTCTGAATGAAAGTTCCAAGCACATTTTAATATTTTATTATACAATATATATAGTTTATACTAATGTCAAAACAGACTGAGGCTTCAAAATCTGTTCTTGATGCCGTAAAAGCGTTTTATGTTGTCGAGTCGTAAAATGATGAATTTTGTAAAAACTTCATCAGTTCAAGCTGGTCATTCATCAGTTTGAGCTGAAAATTTACAAAATCAGAACTTTGAAATGTTATATTAAAATGGAAATCAATGGCAACTGTAACATGTGTTTTGAAGATTAAACTGATCTTCAATGAAAATTGTTATAAATGAATTGTACTATAAAGGGTTATTTTTTGTATTTAAACATTTGTAAATAACAATAATTATTATAAACAATGTAAAAATGTTCAACATTTTGCATACATAAATTTTGTATTCTGTGTTTGTTTCCACAATCATTTTGTATTTCTCCCCCCTATCTATTGATATTTATATCGGTTGTACTTGACCTTCGTGATGTAATTGTTTGTATAAATGACCTTGTGAACGTAAATGACAGCATTTGGTTTGCAAGATTCATTTCATTGAATTGTTTATTTCATGGTATTGTAATCATCAGAGAAGAAATATTTTTCATTAACTATGAACAGTGCAATAGCCCCAAACAGTTGTATAAATATTTTGTATCATTGCGAGACCATTTCTTCATTGATAATTCGACGCATGCACTATTCACAGGACAGACAAGTATTTTGCAAATCATTTCCATTACTTAACATTGTTTCATTAAAGCTGTGAGCCAAAATCAATCAATTTTTTTTTTTAAATATTTATAACTCATCTTATTCATTATTAATTATGTTTTAATAGAAATAAATGTTTAGAATTACCTGTTAATAATTAGAGAGAAAAAATTCAACATTTGATGGGCTGTCAAATGTCATGTGATGATTCATGTGACAATATTGACCTCTGATTGGTTGTAGATAATGATATGTACTCACAAGAGGTCATGACCTTGATAGTGAATGATATATTCTATTTTTGATATGTTTTATATAATCCATGGCTGCTGGAAGCATGCACCTTTGGTGTGTACAAGCAGAATTTTGATACAGAGTGGGGGGTGGGGTATTTGATTTAAAAATGAAATTATACATAATATGTTACACAAATCTTCGCATCCTCTCATAGATGAACAAATTTAGAAGTAAAGTCATGAAACAATTCAAACAAGTGTTGCTTTTTGTTTATATTTTACCATTCAAGTTACAAAAACAAAATTTAATGACGAAAGATTGTAAGTGAAAGTGTAATATAAGCTTTATCTAATGATGCTTGTAATTGTTCAGCTTTAACTTTATTGTAATTGACAGACTTGATGTTGGCTGTCATATTAACAAGTTGATAATTGATATTGCTTAAACCATCGCTATTTTCCTCAGACAAGCTGCAATGTCTAAATAAGCATTACACTGTAACTGTATTTCCTTTGACAAACAATGCCACATGGTCGGAGCAATAGTAGTTCTCGCATTGGGTCATCTGTTTCTGAAGTGGTCTAGCCCCTCTGAGCATTTCCCACAGACCGGACCATCTTAGAAAATGCCTGGTGTACTTTTCTCAATTTTCCCCAAAAACCATTGAGCAAGGTATTCATATTTGTTCATGCGGCAGGATGTATCGCAAAGGTCCACGCCACACATAAAGGTCTAACATCAGATATTGTATCAGCCAACCACTACTGAAGATATTTTTTTAAAAACGCGCACAAATGTTGGTGACAACAAGAGGGCAAAGATGGCCCTCTATCGCTCACCTGTGTGACCTTGAGTTACCCAACTTAAGTAGATTATATAACACATGTACCCTCAAAATTCCAGAAAAACGAGATGGGTGAAGTAGTTAGAAATTGATTCGTTTTGAAGATGTGTAGAAGAGTCGTGCGATAACAATAGTATCATTGTACGGATATCTTGATATCGAAAGAAAGTTTTCACTATAATCCATATAAAGAAAACCAGCCTCCCCTCCTGGCGACTATGTTTTTTGACGAATCGCAATGGCTGGAACAAACTTGGTAAAGGTTCACCCATGGTAAATGTCAGTGAAATTACATCGAATAAGGTCAGTAGATTCTGACAAGAAGGCTTTTGAAGTTTTTACTATAGCTGCCTATATAGTAAACTAGCACCTCACTGTGATGGTCATGTTTTTTAACAAATCACAATGACTTGAACAAACTTGGTAAAAGGTCACCCAAGGAACATTTCTGCAAAATTGTTTTAAAATCGATCAGGTGGTTTCTGACAAGAAGATTTTTTAAGTTTTTACTATAGCTTATATAGTAAACTAACCCCACCCCCTGGCCACCATATTTTTTTATGAATCACTACGGTTTGAACAAACTTGGTGAAGGATCCTCCAAGGAACATTTCTGTGAAATGATTTTAAAATCAAGCCAGTAGTTTCTGACAAGAAGATTTTTTAAGTTTATACTATAGCTTATATAGTAAACTAACCCCACCCCTTGGCTGCCATGTTTTTTTACGAATCAATATGGCTTGAACAAACTTGGTAGAGGGTCACCCAAGAAACATTTCTGTGAAATTATTTTAAAATCGAGCCCGTAGTTTCTGACAAGAAGATTTTTTAAGTTTTTACTAATTAAACTTGCCCCGCCCCCTGGTGGCCATTTTTTTTGAAGAATCAAGATGGCTTGAACAAACTTGGTAGAGGGTCACCCAAGGAACTTTTATGTAAAGTTATAACAAAATTGGCCCAGTGGTTTCAGAGGAGAAGTTGTTAGAAGCTTAAAGCTAACGACGGACGACAGACACCACGCGATCACAAAAGCTCACCTTCGGTACGGGTGAGTTAACAGGAGGCCCAAGAGGACCTGAGGACGCTTTACTGACTCATAGTGGCCATAGCAGTTTTTGAAATTTCACAATATTTACCCTCTTTTGGGGGGTGGGGGGTCGTCTTAACAACTTAATGGATAAATACCCCCACCACAACCATACTAAACAAAAACTTAATTGCTATGAAAAGGAAATACTTTAAATTTCCATACCATTCATTTGTAAAAAAATATAGTCCCCTGTATAGAACCCTTATACAACCCAGCCCTTAAGTTTGTCAGAAATTCAATCATCCACTTTTAGCAATTTGTTATGAGCAGAAATGATTCAAATTTTAAAAAGATTTTTTTTTGTATACACATGGATGCAAAATGAAAAAAATCAGTTTTCCCTATAATATTCCTATGTTAAAGTCATATTACAGGACCCCAATTTATCCGAACCCCTTGATATGCAGAATCTTCAATCCTTGCTGATGTAAGGATAATTTATATCAAATATGAACTAGTTTGACTGAAAGGATATTGAGAGGAAATTTGTGAAAATTCTCAATTTTAACCTTATTGCCCCATCCGCCTTATGGAAATTCAATCCTCTTTATTGAACAAAATCAAATGTATTGTTACAAGACAATGCTTTAGATCTCAAATTGAACATCATATTTACTCTAATGGACAAAAAAATGAGAATTTTCCATTTTCCCATTATATTCCTATGTAAAACTCAAAGACACTTACAGGGCCTCTAAACATCCCAGTGTCCCTTGATTTGTACAAACTTAGATTTCTTAATCATAGGGAAAACTTATATCAAATATGAACAAATTTGACTGACCGGTTGTTGAAAATAAGATTTATGACAATGTTCAATTTTAATCATTTTGTGACCCCACCTGGCCCCTTTTAGAAAGTCAATACTTCATATCGAACAAAATCATATTTGTTATGACTAGAAGTTGCTTCAAAACTCAAACTTAATAAAAGAGTCATAAATAAATGATAAAAAAGAGAATTTTCCATTTTCCAATAGTATTTCTATATAAAACTCAAGAGTCCCCATACATGGCCCTATAAATACAAGACACTTGATTTGTACAAACTTTAAACCCATACTCATCGGGATAATCCATATCAAATATAAACAAATTTGACTGACCGGTTGTTGAGAAGATTTTAACCCTTTTTTGACCCACCATGGCCCCTTATGGAAAGTAATTTCTCCTTATTGAGCCAAATCTTATTTCCTATGACTAGATGATACTTCAGAACTCCAATTGAATAATAATTTTGCCTAAATAGATGAAAAAAAAGAGAATTTTCTGTTTTCCCATAGTATTCCTATGTGAAATTCTAAGTCCCCATACAGTGACCCTATAAATTTTAGCCCCTAAATCCTATCTACAATCAAACCCCTACACATAGGGATAATTTATGCCAAATATGAACAAATCTGACCTACCAGTTCTTAAGAAATTGATTTTTGTAATTCCCAAATTTTATCCTTTTGGGGCCCCTCCTGACCCCTTAAGACAGTGGAACCCAGTCATTTTTACAAATCTGAACCTCCTTCACCAAACAATGCTTCTGTGAAGATATGGGCAAAATCATTTCCATTTAAAAAAAAAATTTTTTTGTTTATTATAATAACATATGTCCCTAAATTGAACCCACGGGGCGGGGTCATTTTTAACCCTAGGGACACCATTTGAACGACAGACAACGGACAATGCGCCATCACATAAGCACTTCTGGCCTTTGGCCAGTAGAGCTAAAAACATTTTTTTTTTATCAACAAAGTGAAAAATTATATCTGAGCTCCAGGCCTTTGTTAACTTTGTTAGAAACATATTTTTTAAGTTTTCCTTATATCAATTTTGCCCCAAGAGTCATAGTTTCAAACAAATTTTGAGTGATGACCACAAACTGTCCCTATTAGTAAAACATCTAAACTCAAGGCCTTGTACTACACACTTTAACCTGGTACAAAAAACTGTAACAAAAAGTAAGTCTAAAAGGGCAATCATACTGCCAAAATGCAATTAAAGAGTTCTGGTTTTTGTCTCTATGAGTTTCCTAGATGATGTTAAACACACATGCGAAGTTTCATTCATGTCCAATAATATGTTGACGAAATATGTACCAACTCAAACACTTAAACCTGCTAAAAAGGATAATAATTTAGTCAAAGAACAATCAAGAGTTATGGTTCTTGTCTCTGAGTTTTTTAGATGATGTTGAACACACGTGAGGTTGCATTCATATCCAATGATAGGTTGATGAAATATGTACCTGCTCAAAAACTTTAACCATAATTCTGCCAAAATGCATTCCAGAGTAATGGTTCCTGTATTGGTGCATTTCGTTGATGATGCTGAACACACATGTGAAGTTTCATTTTTATCCAACAATAGGTTGATAAAATATGTATGTGCTCAAAAACTTTAACCAAATTTTCCAAGTCCAAAAGGGCCATAATTCTGCCATATTACAACCCAGAGTTATGGTTCTTGTCTCTGTGCATGCTGTTGATGATGCTGAATACATGTGATGTTCCATTCATATCCAATGAGTGGTTGCATTAATATCTTACCTGATAAAAAACTTTAACCTGAAAAATCAAAAATTTGTCTCAACATATAGTCATCAAAGTCACGAGACTAAAAACTAAAAATCTGTAATTTGTATACAAAACAATTTTACTAGAAATGAAAATTTTCCTACAAAAACAATCAACTTCAATGAAATATCAGAAAATATAAAAAAATATATATTTTTTAATTAAAACATTTTACTATTAAAAAGCATTTAAAAATCTATCTACAATTCTTGGACCCAGTATTTTCATGTAGGTAGGTAAAAAAAAATTTGGGTGGTGGGTGGCAAATTTTAATTTTGCATAATTATTTTAAAAAAAAATGGACAGATATCATGAAAAAATAAATCAATGCTTTGAAAGTCAATAAAAAAAGTTTGAGTGATTTCAATTTTGAGTGTGTAAGTAGGAGCGCAGCAAACAATTTTTTTTTAAAGATGGCCTTATTAAATGTCCTTATAAAGATAAAAATATTGTCTTATTGGTCACCAAAAAAATTTTTTTTTACTTACCACCCCTAAAATGGAATATAGAATACTTATTAAAAGGGAGTTTATCAGGAAAAAAAGCTATAAATTGCTTCAAAAATATATTTTTTTAAATGGATAAAAAGCATCTCATTATCATTGATTAATAAAACCTGAATGGTTTGGGGTGTCAAATCATCCAAATTGTGACAAAATCAATATTTTAATTGAGTGGTAAACTTAAAATGAAATCCCCATTCTAAAAATAGACAGCACTTAAATACTGCTTGAGGACAATGACTCACACCACTATTATCTCCCTTGAGTACTCCAGACCTACTTCTTTTTTCAGGGCTTTGTATTGCAGTGACCTTTTTTTCCTACCAGGAGTTAAATGGTCAGTAGGAAATGGCCACTGAAAAATTGATGGTGATACCAGATTTCTGGGCAATTCTGTGTCATTTTAGAATGGTTGGTTCAAAGTGCATCGTGGGCGAATAGGTGACATATTATTATTCTGGAAATTGATAGATATCACTTAAACATTGAATTTAAAAAAGAAGCTGGTCAAGGTATGGTATATTTCCTTTTTAACTGCACATCTTGAACCAGTGCACACATGCTGCAGATTTTGTTTTTTCACTGTGTTTTGGACATAAATGTTACAATGGAGCCCTATGGAAAATGTAATAACGGTGTGAGATGTGTAAACCTGTCAAAAGGATCAAACTCACATCAAAATGAAATCATTTTGAATATTTTTTGGAGCATGATGAAATAAATATACTTTTGGCAATACAGTGAGTATATATGTGCATGACTTATTGGAAAACAACGTTTATTGCCAATTTTAAAATTCTGAAGTATCCTGAAAAGGCATAGTTGTGTATTATGTACAATTTAGTTAATACTAATTTATTTTAGCTTGATTGCAATGGAAGCTCAGAGCTTATATGAACCGCTCTGGGTAGAACCAGTACTGAGTGTTGTTTTATGAGAGGCATCAGGTCGAGTGGGGAATCGAACCAGTAACCTCTTGCATGAGTGCCCAAAACTCTATCCATTATACTACCACCACATGTACTACCTACAACACAACAGGTTATATATGGTATATCAATTTTATTGGCTAAGGAAGATTCTGTGAGTGAATCTGAGTAGGATCTCCGTCATTCTGCAAATAATTGGCAAACATTCTTACATCAAATATTTTGGACAGCATTTAAAAGTAAATATGTATTAGAGTACAGCGTGTTATACCCCTTGACCTCGGATAGCCCTTCTGTTGATGCCATTAAATTGATTTATCCGAGAGCAAGTACAGTTGAACCTTTGTAAGCAGTCACCTCTATTTAGCAGCCACTTGTCTTAAGCAGCCATATTTGCTATTTTCCATTTCTATGCTGACATAGCAAATTAACCTGTATTAAGCAATAACACATCTTAAAAGGCCACTTTTGCTCCTTCTCTTGACTGGCTGCTTAAGACAGGTTTGATGTGTATTCTAATTTTGAATTGAATAAATGTGCCACTATATGTGTTCTCATAAGCCACTTATACAATTTTCAGTTTATATTTTTCATCCTCTGCCTTGATAATTAAGTGTTGTCTGTCACTGTGTACTTTCACCAAACAATGCTTTGACCACAAGTCCTACATTTTTTCTGATTCTTATGTGGACCGTTCAGACATCAACTGAACTCTCACATATTTTTGCTACATGTCTGATTATCAATCCAGGGGTTGTGAATTTGAATCAAAACCACAGTCTTTGGGATGATTGATATACGGCACTGCATCTCATTGCCCTTCGTCTCTCTTTGCTAATTCAAGTGGGAAAGTTATCAGTTACTTGTGAAGATAGGATGTGCTCGAGTTCTGGTTAACGTTCCAAGAACCGAGGAAAGAGTGGTTAGGTTGACTGATCATCTGCTATCCCTTGATGGCTAATCCACACAGCAATTTTACAGCATGTTCACTGAGTAATGTCCGTTATGATGAGCTTGTAGGTTTCCCTTCTACACCAAAGTACGACTGAAACTTACTCCCGAAGCCATGTTCCTCTAAAAACTCATAAAAAAGTCCCAAATCCATGTGATATTCCCTTCCCTTTCCACCTCTTACATCAAACACTTTCTCTTCAAAATTACTAAATTTTTTGTGTTTATTTATATCCTCAACACCTATGTTGAGCTCATCCTTATCTTTAATCATTAGTCGTTTCCAGTTTAACCGTCTCAGCCTGTGCCAGTATTCATCCACTGGTCGGCTGTAACCTTCCACACAGATCACCCCTGGCTTACCAGGCAAACTGAAACCAGTCAATTTTAATTCATCTGCCCAGTCAATGATATCTTTCCGTTTAAATTTACTATAAATATGGTGACTGTAAATCCATAGCCGTGTCAGCACCGTGTCCTCCTCCATTTTAATTTTACCTGTATCTTTTTCCAAAACATTCTTGTTTTCATATTTGTTTAAGTTTTCCTGGATCCACTCGGTCACTGAATACATGCAAATTTCCCCTTTTTCAATACTTAGTATAAAATCGTGCAAATCTTCATTAAGTTTGCGGTGATTGGCACGGCTCATATCTGGCGCACGGGTAAAAACAACCGGACTCACAGATGGGTACTCATGGGGAAGTTGGCATACCAGTTCCACTTTGACCTTAAAATAAAATAGTAAAATAATTTTTTGATAGTAAATAACTTATTTGCTCACCTCTGTCTGACTCTCACTAAAGAAGGCAATTTTAATAATAATTTGATAACTTGTTTGCGATATTACAGGTTATAACTATTGTGTAAGTTTGGTGAAAATCAAATGAAAATGTGGGTATTAGAGTGCATACATGGTTAAATAGTTCAATTTTTGGCAAATCAAGGGTCATAACTCTGACATTAATTATCTGATTTGGTCAGCTCAAGAACTTGCTCCAGATAATATGTTTTTATAACTATTGTGTTTAATGGGCATCCATTGAAAACTATGGTTGCTAGAGTACACATAAAATCAAAGCAGTTTTTAATGAATCCAAGGGCTGTAACTTGATATTACATGTACTTATCTGTTTTGACCAGGTCAAAATCTTGTTCAAGATATCATTGTTATATATATAACATACATACTGTGTCAGTTTAATGACAACTCACAGAAAATTGTGGGCGCTAGAGGACAAAAGCCTAATACTGAGGTTTTCTACGATTCAAGGATCATAACTTCAACATTAATTATATGACTTGGGCATTTCAAGAAATTGTCCAAGATATTATGACCAGAGACTACCTAGCTACAATGCATTTCATGAAAGGATGCATTCCACAAAAAAACTTACGATAAAAATAGGTTGTAAATGTAAAGTAAGTAACGTTCATAATATTTTAGATATTAATCCAGTTTAAACAAGCCTCAGTTTTAATATTTCATAAAACAGTAAGTTTTTTGAAAATGCAATCTTTAATTCATGTGAATGAGCATGAAAAATTGTATGAAAGTTTCTTACTTTACGTTTACGACTGATTTTTAGCGTAATTTTTTTTTGTTTAATGCAATCCAAGTTTACAATACTATAGAATCAACCAACTAAACAGGAACACATTACACATGGATCATGAAGACGCATTGAAATCATAGTTATTGTATTATTTCATAAAGTGAGATAATAAAATCACAACAGACTTTTCAATTGGGATCTATATTAGATGCAAGTTCACAATGTATTATATGTATATGGAGATACTTATTTGTGTACAGACTAGACTACAGCGAGCGCCTAGCTACAATCCAAACCAAGGACACATGACCATGACATCAACCAACTCAAAAGATTTGGTGTCAACCATGATTTATATACAATGGTTTTACATGCAACACATTTTCACTATTGTGACTGACAATTAACATGCATGTACCTATAGCTTACATGAATAGGATCCAGTTAAACAATTATAACTACTCACATGATATGTAAAGGACAGACATGGAAATAAACATGAATCATGAAGATACAGTGAAATTAATGCTATTTCATAAAGGGAGATAATTGATACCAGAACAATGTTATTTCTGATTTTTTTTTATCTAGCATTACTCTGGTGTAACAGTACATACCAGTAATTAAGCTGGCTAGTTACAGCATCACTTTTATCTTGACAATCAATACAAGTACATGTCTGTGTAGTTTGATTATTATTTTTTGAATGGGACTTAATGCCATTTTCAACACATTTTGGGTTATATATGGCATATCCAGTTTTATTGATGGAAGGAGACCTCAGAATCAATCTGAGTAGAACGACCGTCCTTCCATAAGTAGCCAGCAAACTTTCAAACATAAACTTTCTGGAGCAAGTGGTTCTCGAACCTACAACCTTAATGGTGAGAGGTAAGTGATCTTCAGACAGTGCCCTCGACCACGGAGGAGAACTTAGACAAATCATGCCCATGTCTTCCTGGGTAGAACCAGTACTAAGCACATGTTGAAAAGGTGTCTTGTGATAAATGTCCCAGAGACCCTTATGCTTACCAGTAGTACTGACAATTCATCTACAAATACCAACCTTGCAATTTTCTGGGATGATATTTAGTGTGAATCCCAGCCTGGACTGCAAAAACTTGTACTGAATGTCACCATTCACATAGGCCTGTATGTTGTACACGGCTATTTCATCATCAAGTTTGAATTCATCACAGTTTGGAAACATGCTCCGAAGCATTTCCACCTCTGACAGCTGTAGATCAAGCATTTCTTTGATATTGACATCAGAAGAGTCACCTTCCTCTTTTTCATTCATTCTGAACACGTTTTCTGAAATAAGAAAATTTCACCATCATTTGACAAAAAACCTCCAATGTCATTGTCAATATCAGTCAAACTGGATTTCATAAAAAAATTTTTTGTATATAATCATTGTGAAAGGAAAATTTACCATTTTATTACCAAATTTAGGTGGTGGTGTGGAGGGTATGCTGTATATATATGTATATATATAGGCCATGCCAAAGGTTGCTGGTTCATTCCCAAACTGGACCCGATGGAAAAAACAAAGAAACAGACTCAAAAGTGATTCATATATACAAGCTCTAAGCTTTCTTTGCTAAAATAAATTAGTATAAATGAAAGAATTAAGTATTAAAGACATTTGCAGGAAATGGTCATACTTCATTGAAGACTTCAATCATGGTAATATTGATGGTTATCAAATTTGCCATGTTATCACTAACTATTGTGACCTAATCTAGTGAAGACTGAATTTTGATGAACTTAAGTCTGGTGTCCACCATTGGATTATATTTACCCAAGTTAGAGAGTGAACATCAACATATATCTAATCTTTAATTGGAGTAAATAAAATCAAATATATTTTATGATTGTGAAACAAGTTCTTATAACTTAGACAAATCACGTGGCTACACCAGTACTAAGCATGTAATGCATTGCTTAAATACACCATACATAGCTATGGCAGATGATCAAACGTACAACCCTCCTATCTGGAGTATGATGCTCTACCAGTGGATCACTGGATAGTCAAATTGTCCTGGAGACCTACACAGAGAGGATCCCAGATTGAACTAACATACTCTAAAAATGGCTTAACTTAACCCATGTATGCTGTTTCTTAGAGTTTTGAAGGACAAGACCCAAAATTTTTCCTTAGGACAACATAAGTCCTATTTGCCTTTGAACATACATTACTAATTAATGTGGGTATTCCATTTCAGATCACTTGTAATGGTCACCCCCATGTATTTGCCTGACTAAATAAGGCATGGATGAACTGATTATTTTTATCTGGACATCCGATGTGCTGTCTATAAAAGGCTCCTAAGAGACAATGTGGTGCACTAAGACAGTCATACCCAGTGCATGTAAAAGAACTCATTGGACTTCTGTGTTAATCAGTGATTCAAATGCCCGTAAACCTGTCCACTTTGTGCCTGTACATAATCCTCGAAAGAGGGTGTTGCAGTGTCAATAGAGCATATCAAAGCACATTGTCAAATGATTTGATTGTCTGTAAAGGGGCAAGTTTCATCCCTAATACAGCGATTGAATCATGTGACTACAGTATCAGTAGATAGACAGACATTGCTGTAAGTGACCATTCTTTGGGAATTTCGTCCAAATCCAGCGATTTCGGAAAATATTGGCAAAAACACTACTCTGCTTATTTCATTAGCCATTTCCTTCAGTACCCTGGGAATCCCAGGCTGGGATGAACTTCATCTGGGCCACAAGGCAACCTAACACCTTGTTTAGTAACCTGAATGGCGTCTATTTTTGGGACAGACTTCAAGATGAAGGGGGCAGTTTTGCAACACCATATTTCTTCTTCTTCCATATACTGATTGGCCATTTAACACACTAGAATTCCATAGGGTAGAGTACCAGGAAAGAAACTGTTCAATGCAATATTGTAGATTTATTAAACCAAAATGGCATTTATTGAAGAAAAAGTTACTTGAATATATCTGCCCTCACGTGGTGGAGGTGGAGAGTTGTTTACTTTCTTACCGGTGTGTCGTAAGATCCACCAGACCCATGACATTAACACTTCTGGCACAATAAAATTTGATGTTCTACCTGCTGTTGAAAAGTTGATTAAATAAACGTTTGTTATTCCATATACGCGAGCACATAATTAAATCAAGTTATGCTGACATGTATAATAACAATGGCGGGTACTCTTTAAAAAAATCGGCGCCCCTCTAACTCCCCATTTTTTATTAAAATCCACAAAATAATATTTCTACTAAAAAATATGTGTGCCCGTTCAGATTTTGTGTTGCGCTCACTAAGTGTGCCTCCTAAACTGAAATCCTGAATCTGCCCCTGATTAAGTTTTTTTATAAGAACTTTGAATTTCTCGCGCTAAAACTGGCCGATTCAAGACATTTCGTTTATGTTGTTGAAGTTGTATTTTTATATGGAAACGTAAGGCATATTAAATTAATGTACCTGATTTATCCATATTGCTGAAGTGATATTTTATATCAGAAAGTAGTATATCAAATTAATGTTAAAGGTTTAAAAATATATATACGAATTTCGTGTCTGCTCCACATCTTGCAAACCACGTGATTAATTCTAAAATGACAGTGTACAGATGTTCATCATAATCAGACCTGGAGATTCAAAGTCAGAATACATGTATGTACATTTTGTTTTCACTCCACATCTTGTAAAACCACTTGACAGAATGATTATGAAATAACATCACATACATTGGCCATACCAATATTGCAATTTATTTTCGACCAAGACTACTCGCTCTCGGGTTTTTTATTGGGCTATACGGTATTTAACAGAGATGTCTTTAACAGATTTTTTCATCAGGGTAAGTGTCTTTGAAAGAAAGCTTTTTCCTTACCACACAGTATTCGATGTTATTTGAAAACAGATGGAACAGTTTTCATCATTGATTGATAGGGTATTCGATAATCATTCAGGAATTGTATTTACATTTTGTTGATGCATAAAATTTATTTGCATAAAATTTATGAATCTTTAATGATCACCGACATTTTCACACATATAATACATTACCAAATAGATATATATCTTCAAAACAGTGCAGCAGGGCCTGATTTGCTCAGTCAGTTACGCGCGAGTTCAAATCCCCGCTTGGCAAGTCTCTGTGATGATTGATATGCAACATTGCGTCTCATTATCATTAGTCTCGCACGACTGATTCAAGTGGGGGAAGTTATCAGTTACTTGCGGAGATGGGGTGTGCCTGAGTACTGGTTAACCTTTCAGGATCCCAGGAAACAGTGGTTAGGTTAACTGATTGCCTGTTAGCCCACGATGGCATAAAAATGACAATAAATATTCAATCAATATTCAATCAAACAGTGAATTGTGACTTGTGCTATAACTTGCATGTTCTTCACCCACAATCATATAGTATCAGAGTATGTGACAATGGCAGTGAATAAAATTGTCTTAGTTTCTATGGAAGAAAATGACTAATAGTAATGATACTCAAATAGTGATTATCTATCTGTTTTCTTTCTTTTCTTTGCCGACTAGACACCTTATTGAGATAGTGCAAATCAATAGAAGTGTGCTTCTGAAAAATTGGCAGAGATTGCGGAATTCTACCAGAGCAAATGTTGAATACAGAATTTGACAACTACATTGTAATGTCAAAGTTCTGGCCTTTAACCCTTTACTTCATATAGACGCCTTTGGACACCTTATATAGAAGCCTTTGGACATCTCTAATATAGAAGGCTTTTGAATTATTGGGTGAATTATGTTTGTATTAACTGACAGAGTGGAAAACAGTTACGAGCAATCTGAACTCTTCCTGCACTGTTTTCTGCACTGTTTTCAAAGGCCTTCTGTGATTGGTGCGGGAAAATGCGTATCTATGGAGTAAAGGGTTAAATCATCAAAAAGTGTATGATATGGTCTTGTGTGCACTCTTGCACTCATATAAATGCTGCCTGACATAAAACCCTTGAATTGTCAACACCTTCATTATATGGCCTTATGTGCACTCTTGCACCTTCATTTTTTAATTTAAACGCAACATACCCAATACATCTAATTATATATCGTAAAATTTCAGAAATACAAACAGGACTGGTCTGATACGATAATAAATATTTGAGGTGTGTCTCTTCAATTATCCAAAATTGCTCTCTTTGTCATCCAGGTTAGCAATTTAGGGCAGATCACTGTCCTCTTGTTAATGTTTCAAGGGGCATAACTCTCAAATAATCAGAGTGTACTTTAATAAATATAGTTTAAAAGGAAAACAACAAAAATAAAAGTGTAAAGAATTCAGTTCAAAGGAATTTATTAAAAAAAATTAAAATGAGTATATATTATATCACAAAACAACAAATCAACACATGCTAGTGATTGATAACAGCTATGAAGACGCACAATACTCTTGTACCCCTGTAACTAATTAGGTTGATTCCAACTTAGTTCATTATGGTCTCACTACACAGTAAAAAAGTCCTATGGTTTGAAATATTTTCAAAATGGTTCATAGGGGATTTCTTGCTGCAGACGAGTAAAACAAACGCTGGCATAGCAAATACTGCATTAAAATATCACTGGTGTTAAAAAGCGACTTGTATAGGATTTAAACAAATGCATGTATTCATGAGCACTTTTTGAAAAAGTCTTAGGGTGTTGTGTCTTTAAAGAAAACAAGCTGGTTAACTTACCAGTTATTGTGCATGTTTATGTACAGATACATTCCTGCTATGATAAAAAATAGATTCTATATGGATTTTTTTAAGAGGAAATCCTAAAACTACCTTATTTTATATAAAGAACAAAGAACAAAAGTCGACTGTATAGTGAGACCTTATATATAGAATATTTTTTTGTTTGATTGACAGATCAAAGATTATTTCATTGAAACACACAAATTTCATTTTTATTTTATGCTTTTATCCACAACCAGTATTATACAGCTTTATGTCATTAATGCAGTTAAACATACCACTGTGAGACCACAGCTTTCTGCAAATATTTCAATATGATGCAAAATAGTCAATAAAAAATAAAAATATAATTACATGCATAAATGGCATCTTTATAATAAAAAAACACACAAAGTCCTATCTTAATGTTTGTTATAGCATTAATAATTATGCATAGTGATCTGGGTCAGTCTAAAAGAGATTTATATTGGTTCATATTTGTTTGACTATTTAGGGTAATGTTTATGCCATCAAGGGCTAACAAACAATCAATATTCTTAACTGCTCTTTACTCGGATCCTGGAAGGTTAACCAGTACTCAAGCACCCATCTCTGCAAGTAATTGATAATTTTCCCACAGGAATCAATGATGAGAGATGAATGACAGCGAGATAAAATGTTGTATATTAGTAATCACAGAGACTGTTGATGGGTGAGGGATTCGCACTCATGACTACATGGACTGATGATAGTAACAACCACATAATCCATAGCACACATGTTCACCATGGGGCGTCGATTGTAAAAAAATAATTTAGTATGTATTGCATGATATTTAATTAAACCAATGATTTAGATAAATCAGTAATTGCTATACTATTACCAGTATGTGAAATGATTTAATTAAATCTGTACCACATAATGTACATGTCAATATCAAAAGTACTAAATCTCGAACATCTATTAAATATACCAGTACTTTTACTGTATGTACTTCAAGTAAATATACATACCTTTATATATACATACCTACGTATAAATTAATACATTTAAAATGAAATATATATTTATATAATGTTTCCTTATTTAATCAAATATACCAGTACAATTTACTTGACAAATTACTTGCGATTTTATTTTAAATTGTATGAATAAAAAATTATGAATGTGACTTCACTAAGTGCACACACATTAAACAAATGGGTGTAATTTAGACCCTGAAATCAACACATTTGTATGTGCCTTTCAAAATATGTGAATGTGCCATTCGAATATATAACAAAATTAATTTGATTTTTAATACATGCATCAGAATCATTACATTCAAATTGTGTGCACATTTACTTAAATCCAGTGCATATTTATTTTTATTTTGAAAATTTGATGTATAAATTAAAACATAACCGAGATTCATTTAATCATGTCAAGGTATTAAATTGTGTAAATACATTTACTATGAATAAGTACATACATATATTATTAAAATGTAAATTTAGTATCGACATGTATATTGATATGTGTTCCTTATTTAAGACTGTGATGCAGGTTTAGCAAGACCATTGCACATTTAGTAAATGAAAAATATTTTATGCAAATCATGTTGATTTCTCTAAATGTGATGCAGTAGATGTTAATTAGTGAAATAAATAAGTGTGTCCAAGCCAAATACTTTTTCTACAAACAGCAGCCCCATGGCCCATAGCAAACATACAATGTATTTATAAGACGATTTTATGAAACTTCCCAGTATTTAAGTTTAATATATGTTTATGCAATTTCAGAAAAAAAATACATGTTACCGTTCATATTTTTTGTTATTACCTCCTAAACAACATACCCGTCTTTGAAATTTGGCGAATAAATGTAGGTTTTACAAGAAATGCTTTAAAATTGTTTACACCTAGTATTTAATTAAAAATAATACATATATGCATACAGATAATAATAATTGTCATGGAAAAGGTAATTATAAGCTTCCTGTTGACAATTTTAAAAAAATAAAATCATTTCGTCCGAGTTTTTTTCAATTTTGCAATAAAAATTTAGCGTTTTTTTTTTATATTTTGATATAGTGTTGATAAATGTTGCTTTAAATCTCACAAAATATTCTGGGATAGTACACATTCTAATGATAATCAAAATAAAAAATATATTTTACTGTGTTATTGGAGAAAAAATAGTTCTTGAAGTATGCCATCGCTAAATAAAATGCAGTTGCAAAATTAACATTGTTATACTAAGTTAGCCTATTTGTATAAATATTAAGAGTTCAACAATATTTTATATTCAGGTTTAATTGCTATTAACAATCATTTTATACCGGTATGCATAATTCATATATTGAACACAGTACAAGAGACCAATTTCAGGTGAATCCATAATGAGGATGCTGTCTATAATAGGGTCAGTGATGGTAAAGTAGCGCGTAGGGGCAATGGCTGATCTGACTGATGAAAGAGAATGCTGTTGTTGATTGATACTGATCACAAGTTTACCCATTTTAATTTTTATACCTGTCGTTATTGTAAACCGCCCTTTTGCATCTTTCATTACCTTTTCTTTATCAAGACCGAGCTGTCAAAACATTGGGACAATTTGACAAAGTTGCTTCCCTTTGTGCACAGAATTGAAGTGCATGACAAACTGAAGGAATCGTCTTTAATGGAATGTAAGTTATACAGAAAATATAAAACTTGACCAAGAACTTTAGAGTACTTGGTAAACATCAGTTATAAAAATGCTAAAAATAAAATATTTATTCTTTTAATAGCAAAATAAATAGATTAACAATCTGCAGAAATTAATAAATCTTTATATAAATGACTATGTATGACTTTTTTAATCATTCAAACAACATGGCAACTTTCATACACAATATATATAAACTATTGCACATTTCACTATGAGAGATAACAATATATATATAAATAACGATACACAGTTATAGTTATGAAACTTTTATAGTAACCATGTTGCAAACTTGTACTTGTAGTGACTGTTATATGTTATGTAACTTGTAGTGACTGTGAATGCAGGTGTGTATAAAAAAAAAGAAAGTTAAATATAAACAAAACTGCCATTCATGTAAAAGTTTATATAATATGACGTCAAGATAAGGTTCCATTTGGTGTACAAAGCATTAAGCAAACATACATGTATTGTTTTGCACCAAAACATAGGCAATATAAAATTTTAGTATGGGTATTGATATACTGTCTTTTCTGACCTGGGCCACTTAGTGGTTAGAGGTTGTGTATAATTATGCACAAGATCCTTCACATTTATCACAAATTGATAATATGTTGCCTATATGACGAGAAAATATGTCCGATTATGGCAGTGTTTGTATCCTCCTAATAACTGTGTTAGTTTATTTTTAAACAAATGTGTCCACAAACTTTTTGGAAACACCTCATCTGTTATGTAACTTTTCAACACACAATGTACGTAACTTGTATATTGACTATAAATACACATATGTTATATAACTTGAATCTTGAATGTAAGTAAACATATATTATGTAAAGTGACTGTAAATACACAATTTATGTATTAAATTTATGAATTGATTGTAAATACACAATGTATGTAACTTGTAAATACATGTAGATTGTAATAACACATACATTATGTAACTTGTAAATTGACTGTAAATACACATACATTAAGTAACTTGTAAATTGACTGAAAATACACATATGTTGCGTTACTTACCATTCCTACCAGACACGGTTTGCACAAATACATACAGAGAAATGCAGCTCACATATTTAACTACTGGAATGAAGTACACATAATGCAAGAAGTACACCAACCACAAGACGATTGAAGCTTCTGGTCAACACTTCAAGAAATATCTTTATTAAACAAATAATTTGTTTATAACATTAATACAAAATAACAACTTATTTATTCAACAGCCGTTTTCGCTGACGGAAATTTCATTCAGGTGCCTAACGATGCTTTTTCTTTTACTGGTAGCCATTAAAACCTTTTTCTTCAAACCTTTTTTTTTTTTTATCAGACAGCGATATTGGCTGGTGACCTATGACCTTAATGGAATATGACAAATAATAACAATATATCCTTTTAAACACGGTAGGAAATTATATCACTAATCAAATACATAAATAGATACAATATTCCTCCCACAAAGTTCAAGATCCTCGAGATGGTTAGGCCTTCACGGTAGGATATACACCACAGTGGGATATACACAAATTTTTTTCTGCTATTCTCTCAGGAGATCAGCTCTGGAAACAACTCTGTTATCACAATGTCCAGGAACACATAGGTCAACTGTAAAAAGAATGCATTTTTCTTGAACCTAAACATGGTTATGTCACAGAGTATGTAAAACAGATGGAGGAGTTATGCTAGCTCAGATTGACAAGAATAACATGAAGAGATGTGTCCAGTGTTGGGGGTTTGCAGACTTTCTTGTATTAAACTAAGATTTTAAGTCTTTTAACAAATACATCGATTTTCTTCTGAAAACAAAGCTTGACATTTTATGAGTGAGATCATTTTATCTCAACCAGACTGCAATTTTACCCCAATTCAAGATCCCAACTTATTTCCTTTAAAACTTTGAGTACCGGTAAAAAATAATATTTTGGAAAAAAGATGTTGATGATTTGTGTCTGTGCTTTGCATCAATTTCTGCAGTTATATTCTCATTATAATCCTCATTTTTGCTTGAATTTCCCAGGAAAAAAGACAGAACAAAGTTCATGACTGTGGTCCTGGTAGTATCAGATGTATGTCATGTTTAATGCACACACACACACACACACATATGTATAAGTACTGTATACCATTACCTGTTTATTGAGTTTCGGTTGCTGGAGAGCGTTCAATACCATCAGGGTACCAGCCTGTTGCTTTTCTTCTCCTATTGCCCACACAACTGGTTCTGGAATGTACCAATGTGTATCAGAAATAAGTTACCATGAACTTGGTGATTGTGTAGGTCTTATAGAAGCTTGGAAGCTGCGTTACTGTTTTTGTTATATATCTGTTATTGATTTGACATCAAATAAGTAAATATCAACATTAAACAGCTTTATATGCTAATCAAAATTTGATGTCTTCCAGGTTAGAACTATCACAAAGTATCTTGTTCAAGAACACAACATGGGTAGGGTGATGGTGTAAAGACTTTTATTTAGATGGATAGGATGTTGGTCGCTAACACAAGACCACAGATTCAATCCCAATCATGACATTATGGTCTCTCAAAACAAAGTGAGTATGTGTGAGTAGTTTGTTCTAGCCAGTAAATGTACCTGAGAGTAATTCATAGAATCTCTGAGCTTATAGACAATCAAGTTAAAATAAATTAATATAAATGAATGACACAATGCGTGGTCAATGTAGGGAGAGAGACATTGTGAGAATTCAAATCTTATGATTTTATAACAGGCCAATATTCTTGGATTACGTTTGGAACATTTCTGTGTCATGAACAATAAGTATATTCAATTTTCTTCCTTTATCATCTATGTGTTACCCACTTGGTATGAAATCCAGACAGCCTTGGATGGTAGCTTCTAATCTCTCTTTCTTCTGGTCATCTGTCCTGTAAAGTTGACAGCACAAAAATATAAATGACTTTTAACTCAAAAGTCAATAAGTATATCAATTACATGCAAAGATGCAAGAAGTGCATAACAGTGCATTTCTTTGAGCTAAATGTCATTTTAAGTAGTAAATAAATTTTTTAATATGCCAAGTTTTATAGTAAATTTACTATTCAATAATTACAGCATGTGAGGTGTAACTGTGTTTGTCATATGATGCTCAATGGTAGAAGGGGGTGTATACATCAGGGAAAAATGCTATAAATGTCTAAAAAAAATATTAAAATACATGTAAAAGCATCTCATTGTTGTATTTAAATAAATAAAATCCAAATTGTTTGGTATGTCAAATCCACCAAAAAGTGACATAATCAATATTTAAATTGGAGTGGAAAACTTGAAACGAAATCTTCATTCACATTGTCATTAGATCTCTTTAAAAGATGATCAAGTTTTCCTACGTATAAACCTGTATAATGGATCATATTGAAATGAAAATGTAATCACATAACTCATTTAATACGTCACAAAATATATTGTATTTTTAAGTTGGAAATCTATTTTAGTTTAACAAAGGCACATAGCCAAGTTAGAAAATCCCTATTAAATATATTATTTTGGCATTTTTGAATGGATATCCTTTTGCCAATAGGGGGTCGGCGAATACATATATAGAGACAGGATATAATGGAAAAATATGTTTTTAACCAATTTTAGAATTTTGAAAAATCCTGATATATTCCCTTTATAAATGGAAACAGCACATACAGGGAACCACAGGAGATATTGACAGAGTTGAATGGAGGGTAGCACACACAGGGAACCACAGGAGATATTGACAGAGTTGAATGGAGTGTAGCACACACAGGGAAACACGGGAGATATTGACAGAGTTGAATGGAGTGTAGCACACACAGGGAAACACGGGAGATATTGACAGAGTTGAATAGAGTGTAGCACACACAGGGAAACATAGGAGATATTGACAGAGTTGAATGGAGTGTAGCACACACAGGGAAACATGGGAGATATTGACAGAGTTGAATGGAGTGTAGCACACACAGGGAAACACGGGAGATATTGACAGAGTTGAATGGAGTGTAGCACACACAGGGAAACACGGGAGATATTGACAGAGTTGAATAGAGTGTAGCACACACAGGGAAACACAGGAGATATTGACAGAGTTGAATAGAGTGTAGCACACACAGGGAAACACGGGAGATATTGACAGAGTTGAATAGAGTGTAGCACACACAGGGAAACATGGGAGATATTGACAGAGTTGAATAGCGTGTAGCACACACAGGGAAACACAGGATATATTGACAGAGTTGAATGGAGTGTAGCACACACAGTGAACCACAGGATATATTGACAGAGTTGAATGGAGGGTAGCACACACAGGGAACCACAGGAGATGTTGACAGAGTTGAATGGAGTGTAGCACACACAGGGAAACACGGGAGATGTTGACAGAGTTGAATGGAGTGTAGCACACACAGTGAAACACGGGAGATATTGACAGAGTTGAATAGAGTGTAGCACACACAGGGAAACATGGGAGATAGTGACAGAGTTGAATGGAGTGTAGCACACACAGGGAAACACAGGATATATTGACAGAGTTGAATGGAGTGTAGCACACACAGGGAACCACAGGATATATTGACAGAGTTAAATGGAGTGTAGCACACACAGGGAACCACAGGAGATGTTGACAGATTTTAATGGAGTGTAGCACACACAGGGAAACACGGGAGATATTGACAGAGTTGAATAGAGTGTAGCACACACAGGGAAACATGGGAGATATTGACAGAGTTGAATGGAGTGTAGCACACACAGGGAAACACGGGAGATATTGACAGAGTTGAATAGAGTGTAGCACACACAGGGAAACACAGGAGATATTGACAGAGTTGAATGGAGTGTAGCACACACAGGGAAACACGGGAGATATTGACAGAGTTGAATGGAGTGTAGCACACACAGGGAAACACGGGAGATATTAACAGAGTTGAATGGAGTGTAGCACACACAGGGAAACAAGGTAGATATTGACATAGTTGAATGGGATGTAGCACACACAGGGAACCACAGGAGATATTGACAGAGTTGAATGGAGTGTAGCACACACAGGGAAACATGGGAGATATTGACAAAATTGTATGGAGTGTAGCACACACAGGGAAGCATGGGAGATATTGACAGAGTTGAATGGAGTGTAGCACACACAGGGAACCACAGGAGATATTGACAGAGTTGAATGGAGTGTAGCACACACAGGGAACCACAGGAGATGTTGACAGAGTTGAATGGAGTGTAGCACACACAGGGAAACACGGGAGATATTGACAGAGTTGAATGGAGTGTAGCACACACAGGGAAACACGGGAGATATTAACAGAGTTGAATGTGGTGTAGCACACACAGGGAAACAAGGTAGATATTGACATAGTTGAATGGGATGTAGCACACACAGGGAACCACAGGAGATATTGACAGAGTTGAATGGAGTGTAGCACACACAGGGAAACATGGGAGATATTGACAAAATTGTATGGAGTGTAGCACACACAGGGAAGCATGGGAGATATTGACAGAGTTGAATGGAGTGTAGCACACACAGGGAACCACAGGAGATATTGACAGAGTTGAATGGAGTGTAGCACACACAGGGAACCACAGGAGATGTTGACAGAGTTGAATGGAGTGTAGCACACACAGGGAACCACAGGAGATATTGACAGAGTTGAATGGATTGTAGCACACACAGGGAAACACAGGAGATGTTGACAGAGTTGAATGGAGTGTAGCACACACAGGGAAACACAGGAGATGTTGACAGAGTTGAATGGAGTGTAGCACACACAGGGAAACACGGGAGATGTTGACAGAGTTGAATGGAGTATAGCACACACAGGGAAACACAGGAGATGTTGACAGAGTTGAATGGAGTGTAGCACACACAGGGAAACACAGGATATATTGACAGAGTTGAATGGATTGTAGCACACACAGGGAAACACAGGAGATGTTGACAGAGTTGAATGGAGTGTAGCACACACAGAGAAACACAGGAGATGTTGACAGAGTTGAATGGAGTGTAGCACACACAGGGAAACACGGGAGATGTTGACAGAGTTGAATGGAGTATAGCACACACAGGGAACCACAGGAGATGTTGACAGAGTTGAATGGAGTGTAGCACAGGGAACCACGGGAGACATTGACAGAGTTGAATGGAGTGTAGCACAGACAGGGAACCACAGGAGATGCTGACAGAGTTGAATGGAGTGTAGCACAGGGAACCACGGGAGATATTGACAGAGTTGAATGGAGTGTAGCACATGGAACCAAAGGAGATATTGACAGAGTTGAATGGAGTGTAGCACAGGGAACCACAGGAGATATTGACAAAGTTGAATGGAGTGTAGCACACACAGGGAACCACAGGAGATATTGACAAAGTTGAATGGAGTGTAGCACAGGGAACCACGGGAGATATTGACAGAGTTGAATGGAGTGTAGCACAGACAGGGAACCACAGGAGATGCTGACAGAGTTGAATGGAGTGTAGCACAGGGAACCACGGGAGATATTGACAGAGTTGAATGGAGTGTAGCACAGGGAACCAAAGGAGATATTGACAAAGTTGAATGGAGTGTAGCACACACAGGGAACCACAGGAGATATTGACAAAGTTGAATGGAGTGTAGCACAGGAGATCACATATACTAAGTGTATGCCAACTTACCTTGGTGGATCCTTATTGAAAAACAGAACATCTGAAAGTTAAAACAAAATCTTTCATTTCCCCTGAATATCAAATTATTCTATGCAACAAACATAATGCACAAAATTTAATGTTGTTTTTTTTAAGCAGCTCAGACATAAAATAATTAATGGTTAAGTCGCTCACCTTATTTCACTTGTCACTTTTTTCACATTTTAAATGGACTAAGTCTATGAAAAACATACAGAAGAAATTATATTTTACCATAGCATTCCTGTACAAAAATCAAAGTCCCCTTTCTGGGCCTCTACCCATATGGTTCATTTATCCTACACCAAACATGAAGTTAGGCAGTTCTTTAGAAGAGTTTTAAAAAAATAACAATTTAATCACTTTTTGGGTGCCTGCCAGCCACTTATGCATATTAAATCCCCTGTAAAGGATTCAGCCTCAATTGTTCTGACTAACCAATGCTCCAGATTTTAAAATAACTAAAATAATTCCTTATATAGATGAGAAAAAGAGAATTTCCTGTTTTCCTATAGTTTTCCTATGTTAAAAATTAGAAGTCCCTTTATTGGACCCCAATGAACCAAGCTTATTTGAAAGCTTGAAAGCACTACTCATAGGGATCACTTATTTTTGATATGAACAAATTTAGCTTGTCAGTTTTTGAGAAGATTAAAGTTTCCCTACGTTAAACAGATGAGCCCCTGGGAAGGGCAAATTTTGACCTCTGGGTCATGACTTGAAAGAACCTGAGAGATAATCATAAGGTGATACCACATGAAAATATCAAAGCTCCAGGCCTTGTAGTTTTGGTGTGTTTTTATAAAAACAACAACAACAACAAATACTAATAAACATCAATGAAGGTGTCAAAACTAAACTCTGGGCCATGATTTGATAAAACTTTAGTTCACATAAAAAATTTCACTACGAATTTTGTGATTATCTGTCAAGAGGTTTCTGAGAAGGAAATTGATGGTGGAATCTGTAGTTGAGCTTAAACTATATGGGATACCAATCCACCTAGTAGTTTCAGAGAAGTTGTTGTTAAAGCAAGTGTTGGCAAATGGATAAATATAGAGAGATATGAACACTTAGATGTAGTGGTATGTAGCATATTTTTGTCATATATGTAACACAAGAATAGTTTTCAACTGTTTTCCTATGCTTCCTTGAATATACTAACCATTAAACAAGAAGTATTCCTATACAGACAGTCATAGGTTGACAATTTATTGTAGAAGCTCACCTTTAGCATTAGGCGAGCTTAAAGTAAGAAAGCAATTGTTTAAACTATTCAGACATAGCTCAGTTTACACATTATAAATGGGGAAGACAGTTTTTGTGGGAAATACAAGGAAGAAAGAACTTACCTCGAAGTAAGTGCACAAAGCCAACCAGTCTATGTTCCTGTGTGACCTTCTTGACCTTGTAGTCTATGTACCAGTCTAGGTAGGACTCCAGCGTACACTTTACCAACATACGAAATGTCAACAACAGATGGTGACACCAGTCTGGGACAGCAAACACATACCGTGCTGGAATAGAAGCAACTTTCACATTTTATACATGTTGTATCACAGCCCATCAAGCTGGGCCTGGTTAGCTCAGTTGGTAACATGTCTGGCTTTGAATCCAAGGGTTACAAGTTCGAATCCTCATCTGGCCACAGACTCCGTGATGATTGATATACAACAATGTCATTGCTATTCGTCTCTTGTTGCTGATTCAAGTGGGAATGTTATAAGTTACTTGCGTTCTGGTTAACCAGGAAAGAGTGATTAGGTAACTGACCTAATCGTCTGTTAGCCCTCAATAGCATAAAATGATGCTAAATATTCAATCAAACAAAACAAAGCAACATAACCTAGAATATGCACATTAACCTGGCTAGATTTGCCCTGTTGTCCAGATATTGTGACAGGGAGGTATTTTATATACCCATTAAGTAAGTCAAGGTCCATGATGTTAACTTTATTACATGATGGTAATTAGCCATGCTTAACACATTTCAGGTTACATATGGCATATTCCATTTAATTGGTGGTGGAAGACCTCAGATTGAATGAGTAGAACCACCACCATGCCACAAGTAACTGACACACTTTTATCACACACACACACACACACACTCACAAGTAACTGGCAAACTTTTATCACCCACTCACAAGTAACTGACAAACTTTTTTCATCCACCCACAAGTAACTAACAAACTTTTATCACACACACCCACAAGTAACTGGCAAACTTTTATCACCCACTCACAAGTAACTGATAAACTTTTTTCATCCACCCACAAGTAACTAACAAACTTTTATCATCCACCCACAAATAACTAACAAACTTTTATCATCCACCCACAAGTAACTAACAAACTTTTATCACCCACACCCACAAGTAACTGGCAAACTTTTATCACCCATTCACAAGTAACTGACAAACTTTTTTCATCCACCCACAAATAACTAACAAACTTTTATCATCCACCCACAAGTAACTAACAAACTTTTATCACACACACACACACACACACAAGTAACTGGCAAACTTTTATCACCCATCCACAAGTAACTAACAAACTTTTATCATCCACCCACAAGTAACTAACAAACTTTTATCATCCACCCACAAGTAACTAACAAACTTTTATCATCCACCCACAAGTAACTGGTAATCAAAATCCCCAATCTGATGGATCCGATGCTTTAGTACAGTATGACATGCTCAACATTTAGCCAGTCAAAGAATAAACCAATGCTATTCTCTGCTATCAGCATGGGATTTTTAAAAGGAAGTTTCAATACTGACCTATATATATGAGGGTGTCATATACTCCTTCCATTTCTGTTTTTGGTACTAGAAAGTCTTCCCCCTCCTCTTCCTCCTTATATCTGCTATCCAGCCCGTCAGCATTGTTCTCAAAGATGGACAGACAGAGCTAAAATAGAAAACCTGATCAATTACATGTTTGTAACAAATATTACATGTGAACACTGTCAGCAAAGGAAAATGGTATCGTATATCATAATAGGCAATTTAACATGTGCATAGCAGGATATGGCATTCAATTGGCCACAGGTTATGCAATACAGAATCAACTAACAAAATGTTTATACAAATGTGAGGTCACCCATATGCATACCTCTGCCACCTCCTCAAGATATATAAAATTCAAACATCCTAGACCTGGGATTTCAGAATTCCCCTTAAATCACTAATTTCCCTGACTAATTCCGAACTTCCCTGACAATTGCCGGACTGTGAATTTTTTTTCAAATTCTGTGACAGTGGGATCCCTGACTACACACATCACACGTACCTTCTCACTGGACGTGGACTGGAATGAGGCTCCAGAGTCGCGTCGTTCATGCTTCCTGCAATATACAACACAACAACACTAGCATACATACAGGATCTTACAGGGGTAAGTGCAGATTTATTGAATGGGTTGATAAAATTATTATGCAAATTTTGTCAACAAGTTGCATTAATCTTAAATAATAATAAATGGTAAAAAAAGTGAGATTCTTTTTAATATCACAAACTCAGAAAAATGGTAAATTTACCATTTATTTTCAGGTTATCTCTAGAATGAAAGAGAAAACAACAGTCCATAAAAAATACTTTAGCAAATACTAACTTTTGGTCAGCCAGTCAGCCAGTGTATGATCGATTTAACGTCACAAGTTGAAAGTGATATCATTTACATTGATGACATCAGTTAGATAGCAAATCAAGTCAGACCCAGTGGTAATTACGATACAAGAGCTGAGTCATATGGACAACACCAAGCCTGTAAATACCATTTAATACTAATCTATTTTAACTTGATTGCAAAGTAAGCTCTGGGCTTATATGAACTGCTACTGAGTCTGCTTCCTGAATAGAACGAGTAATAATACTTGTTTTTGAGAGACCATTGGGTCTGGTTGTGGATCGAAACTGTAACCTCTAGTGTTAGTGACCAAAACTCTATCCACAGAACTACTGCTCCACTGTAAATATTGCATGAAAAATATGTTGTACAGTTATTACATGCCTGCATCCCAAGTTGTGTGATAAACTAGTATCCAGTTGACATATTTCTAACATGTGATCGTATTTTATAAGTCAATATTGTACTTAAGCAGATTAAAGAATAATTGCATTACACAATTACACACATTGTTTTCCTATACAGACCACGTGATACCCGCACATTGAGGAACATTATTATTGTGGTTGTTGTTGCTGTATTGTGTTAAGCAAAATTTTCAAAAATGTTTCAGTCATATTGCGAGACAGTATTCTAAGCACAGCCACACTGAAGTATCATGTCGCATGCATATGGTATAACCCTCAGTCACAAAATACTGACAACAGGTTGACCAGAGCCAAGCATGGAAGCTTCTATATCTTTTTTCAATTCTTTGGTATGACCCGGCTATTGATGGAAATAGATCTTCTGCATGCAAGGTAGACACTCTACCACTAGACCATTAGAGAATAAACTTATTTAGAGAAAATAATGCAAATAAATATGTTATTTTCAACTTATTTAGAAATATCATTACCCTGGAGTTGGTTTTTGGGGCTCTGTTGACTTTTCAAAGATCTGAAGAAATGACTCTAAATGTTGACCTTTCTGTAATAAAATATAAAACAACAGACAATTACTGAGAGAATAACGAAACAAATATCAGCACTAGTCTGAAAATAGTTTGTCACACAACTAAATGAATGATGTTGTTTTTTAAAAGGTTTATAAGCAAATTGTCATTTTAAACCAAATATCATCAATTGATTGGGTAAATATTTAGCATCATTTTTATGCCACTGAGGTCTAACAGACGAACAGTTAGCCTAACCACTGTTTCCTGGGATTCTGAAAGGTTAACCAGTCCTCGAGCACACCCCATCTCCACAAGTAACTGATAACTTTTCCACTTGAATCAGAGGTGAGAGACAAATGATAATGAGACACAATGTTGTATATCGATCATCAAGGAGACTGTTGCCGGGCAGGGATTCGACACCCAATATTACAATACTTATGCAACAATTCCTAACAAGAAGCAGAAAAGGTAGTTTTTAAAAAAATGTTCTTGTCTTATATACTAAAGTATTTACCTCTTTTAAGAGTTTACGTGGAACAGAGCTCAAAACACGACCTGAAAATAGTAAAACAAAATGAAATATTTTTGTGTTGAAGAATGACGATTTTAAGATATCGTCTGGTATAAATTTATCAACATGTTTATTTGAATGTCATCAGCAATGTTTCAGTAATATACAGTTAAACCTGTCTTAAGCCAGTCAAGGGAAGGGACCAAAGTGGCCTTTTAAGACAGGTTGTTGCTTAGTACATGTTAATTAGCTCTGAAAGCATAGTAAGGGGAAATAGCAAATATGACTGCTTAACACAAGTGACTGCTTAATAGAGATGACCGCTTAGACAGGTTTGACTGTACCAATGTGTGTGTTTTAGATGGTATTGTAAAGTATCGTGCCACCTATACCTCACTATTCTGTAACATTACACAGACATGGAGTCATATTATACCAATATGGAGTGGTGTTTTACTCATATTGAGCATTGTATTATACTCACACAGAGTCAACTAAATATAGAACTAGCCTCTAAAAGCTTCAGGCATGAAGAAAAAGAAGCTACATTGAGTGACCATTCTTGTAGATCCCAGCAGGACATTGAACACACAACCTTATTTTTATGGCATCGAGAGCAGACAGATGATCAATTAACATAACATCTCTTTCCTAGAAGGATCCTGGAAGGTTATCCAGACTCCGATACATTATCTCTGCAAGTAACTGATAACTTTTCCACTTGAATCAGTGGTAAGAGATAAATGAGAATGAGATGCAATGTTGTACATTTAAAATCTCAAAGACTGTGGCTGGGCAGGGAATCAAACTCACGACCCCAGCATTGATAGTCAGGCGCACTATAACTGAGCTACACTTCCACCATTAATGAAATAACACTTACCAATATTAATATCGAATCCTGTGCCAAAGGCCGTCTCAGATGTTAGAAAATTGTACAAAAGCTGACTCCCTTTAAGGAATGGCTTGGTTAGTAGTTTCTGAAAACAGGACAACATCATTTGTTTCAAAAACATGTATAGTAGCAGCATATCACAATTTCTACATCAAGAAATGCTGAAATTTAGGCCATCCTTAAAAAAAAATTGTTTCCAGTATTTTTCATGTGGGTAGGTAGGAAGGTAATTTTTTTTGCTAAATTTTGATTTTGCATAGTCATTTTAAAGAAATATGGACAGAAATCATGAAAAAAAAATTAAACACTTTGAAAGTCAATAAAAAAGTTTGGGTAGCTGCAATTTTGAGTAAGTTATAGGTAGGAGCACGGCAAAGGATGGCCTTATCACAATATTTTAAGCATATCCTAAATTACTGGTAGTGTGAAATATCTAACAGTTTGCTGTTTGGCAACGCCTGTAAAAATAATAATTTCCTGAAACTGGATTTACATATATAAGAGATATTAAAATAATATCTGAAAAAGTGCTCTTATTTCTTTAAAAATCATGGTTAAAAAGAAACTTGTAGAATATGAATTTGTTGATTTGTTAATTTCAAATTGATTTACAAAAAAATCATTGTGTTTGATCAAATAATGAGTAAAGACAAAAAACGTTATGATTTAGAGTTAGACAGGTGCAGAAAGTTTTTTTTTAATGGGGTTTACACCATTTTCAGGTTATATATGGCATATCCAGTTTTATTGGTGGAGGATGACCTCAGACTGTGTCAGACTGAGTAGAACCACCGTCCTTCCGCAAGTAACTGGTAAACTTTCTCGCATAAATTTTTTTGAGCGAGCGAGACTCGAACATATGACCTTAAAGTGAGAGATAAGTGATCTTGAGATGGCGCCTTATACCACTCGGCCATGGAGGAACCAGGTGTAGAAAGTGTATTTCCTTTCATGGCGAGTACTTTGAGAATTTAACACACCAGTTACAGTAAATTATGTAACTAATGATTACCAACCGTAAGGCGTGATGATACAAGATAGGTGATAGTGATGGAGAAACATCGTTCTAAAAATAAAGATTTCAGAGCACCTTTTCTGGATATTTTTTATCATCCCTCATATGTTTATAATATTGTACACATTGTTAAACTAAAACTGCACGTTTATAAAACCCAAACAAAAAAAACTCTTATTGAAACACTTCTGCTGTACACTAGGAAAGAAATACCTGTAAATATAGTTCAAATTGTTCCACTTTCCCATACATAAAATCATGGTTCTTTGTTCCCATCATCTTCTTGGCTGGCAACACACAATCTGATAGCTGCTCACCTGCAAGAATAATTACAGACATATTTCAACTATTGTGAATAAAGTAAACTGATGATAATCATATTGATTAAAACAGCAGGTTTGCCCGAGTACTGGTTAAGCACCCAGGATCCCAGGAAAAAGTGATTAGGTTAAGTTATCGTCTGTTATACCTCAGTTTTTTTAAAGTGATTATATTGGCATATCACTGTCAATTCCCTGTCCTAAATACACACGCCCAGCATGAAGATACACTTATAACTTACAGATATACGCGTCTAAAGTGTCTAATTGCATAACCTCTTTATTACAAACATCGGGTTTCTGAAGCCACGTTTTTGTTTTTGTTTACATTTGGCATTTTCAATGAACCGCTTTCGGGTTTCCAATCAATCATCGGATAACATCGTGAAGACTCGTTCCCGATCTCGTTTTCGAGGCTTTGCTCGGGAAGTTTACCCGAGTTCAATGTAAACATTGTGCAATACTTTATTGCGGGACGTATTAAAGTTTTGACCAATATTCAATTACTGTTAATTTGATAACTTTAAAATAAATAAAGGTTATACATGTACGTCAATACATAAGCATTATTTTGTGCACACTGCATACAGAAAAAGTCTGGATTAACAGCGTGTTTGTGTTTCTTGCCTATATAATCCCTTTAAAAGTATGCTGAATAATCAAATACAGTCAAACCTGTTTTAAGCAGCCGCACATGGGAAAGAGCAAAATGACTTCTTAAGACAGGTCGCTGCTTAATACAGGCTGTTTTTTACTTAAATTATAAACATGGTAAATAGAAAATGTGGCTGTTTAAGACAAGTGGTTGCTTAATCGAGGTGACCACTAACACAGGTTTAACTGTAATCAAAAGAAAACAAAACAGCTTTCGGGCCTTTGAAGTTGACCCAGATTTTCACATACCAACTCTGTTATTTTTTTGCGGCTACACACGGGTATAAAAAGGAAGAGATTAATCAAAAGTCCCAAAGTATTACAGACCGATTGTAAGTCAAATGAAATCAATCTTAACTGAACATGTCATAGCCATTATTGACCACAGGTCTTCCTATTTCGTAAAAAAATAGTTTTAGTTATACAGTTCAGACTGGCTTAATGACCCTATCTATATAACGACACCCTGTCATATAAAAAATACTCCTTGCAATGATCATTTCTATAAAATGGGTTGGTAGGTAATGACAGCCTGTCTTATGGGAAAATTAACTACCAAATTTGTATCTTGATATTAATTTATCAGGCAAGTAACAATCTATTGTACTTACCATGGAATTCTTTCAGCTTTGTCTCCAGGACATAGAACTCACTATATCTCCTAGCTACTGTCCACATAGAATTTCCATCTACAATATATGTACAGTATAATATAATCTGTGACAGTGATTATTGTAAATACCCAATTCCTCTCATGCCCTTTGGACTATTGTCGCCTGAACCATAGAAGATAGTATCCAAGATAAAGTTTCATGATATGATCAGCCATAAGAGATACGCTATGTACACAAGATAAAGTTTCATGAAATTTCAGCCATAGGAGATATGCCATGTATCCAAGATGAAGTTTCATGAAATGTCAGCCATATGATATCTGCCATGTACCAAATATAACATTTCATGATATTTCAGATATAGGAGATATGCCATGTACCCAAGATAAAATTTCATAAACTTTCAGCTATATGATATATGCCATGTACCCAGATAAAGTCTCATGATATTTCAGTCATAGGAAATATGCCATGTACACAAGATAAAGTTTCATGATATTTCAGCTATAGGAGATATGCCATTTACCCAAAATAAAGTCTCATGATATTTCAGTCATAGGAGATATGCCATGTACACAAGATAAAGTTTCATGATATGTCAGCTATAGGAGATATGCCATTTACCCAAGATAAAGTTACATGAAATGTCAGTCATATGATATCTGCCATGTACCCAAGATAATGTTTCATGAAATTTCAGCTATAGGAGATATGTCATGTACTCAAGATAAAGTTACATGAAATGTCAGTCATATGATATCTGCCATGTACCCAAGATAATGTTTCATGAAATTTCAGCTAAAGGAGATATGCCATGTACACAAGATAAAAGTTTCATCCAATTTCAGCCATAGGAGATATGCCATGTACACAAGATAAAGTTTCATGATATTTCAGCTATAAGAGATATGCCATGTACCCAAGATAAAGTTACATGAAATTTCAGCTAAAGGAGATATGCCATGAACACAAGATAAAGTACCATGAAATTTCAGCCATAGGAGATATGCCATGTACACAAGATAAAGTTTCATGATATTTCAGCCAAAGGAGATATGCCATGTACACAAGATAAAGTACCATGAAATTTTAGCCATAGGAGATATGCCATGTACACAAAATAAAGTTTCATGAAATTTTAGCCATAGAAGATATGTCATGTACACAAAAAAAAACTTTCATGAAATGTAAGCCATATGATATCTGCCATGAACCCAAGATAATGTTTCATGAAATTTCAGCTAAAGGAGATATGTCATGTACACAAGATAAAGTACCATGACATTTCAGCCATAGGAGATATGCCATTTACACAAGATAAAGTTTCATGATATTTCAGCCATAGGAGATATGCCATGTACACAAGATAAAGTTTCATGATATTTCAGCCATAGGAGATATGCCATGTACCCAAGATAAAGTTTCATGATATTTCAGCTATATGAGATATACCATTTACCCAAGATAAAGTTTCATGACATTTCAGCTATAGGAGATTATGCCATGTACCCAAGATAAAGTTTCATGATATTTCAGCTATAGGAGATATGCCATGTACCCAAGATAAAGTTTCATGAAATGTCAGCCATAGGATATATGCCATGTACCCAGATAAGTTTCATGATATTTCAGCCATAGGAGATATGTCATGTACACAAAATAAAGTTTCATGAAATTTCAGCCATAGGAGATATGCCATGAACCCAAGATAAAGTTTCATGATATTTCAGCTATAGGAGATATGCCATGTACACAAGATAAAGTTTCATGAAATTTCAGCCATAGGAGATATGCCATGTACTCAAGATAACGTTTCATGATATTTCAGCTATAGGAGATATACCATGTACTCAAGATAACGTTTCATAATATTTCAGCTATAGGAGATATACCATGTACTCAAGATAACGTTTCATAAAATTTCAGCTATAGGAGATATGCCATGTACACATGATAAAGTTTCATGATATAACAGCTATAGGAGATATGTCATGTACAAAAGATAAAGTTTTGGGAAATTTCAGCTATAGGAGATATGCCATGTACACAAGATAATGTTTCGTGAAATTTCAGCTATAGGAGATATGCCATGTACACAAGATAACATTTCATGAAATTTCAGCTATAGGAGATATGCCATGTACACAAGATAATGTTTCATGAAATTTCAGCCAAAGGAGATATGCCATGTACACAAGATAACATTTCATGAAATTTCAGCTATAGGAGATATGCCATGTACACAAGATAATGTTTCGTGAAATTTCAGCTATAGGAGATATGCCATGTACACAAGATAATGTTTCGTGAAATTTCAGCCATAGGAGATATGCCATGTACACAAGATAACATTTCATGAAATTTCAGCTATAGGAGATATGCCATGTACACAAGATAATGTTTCGTGAAATTTCAGCCATAGGAGATATGCCATGTACACAAGATAACATTTCATGAAATTTCAGCTATAGGAGATATGCCATGTACACAAGATAACATTTCATGAAATTTCAGCCATATGAGTTATTCCATGTACACAATATAACGTTTCGTGAAATTTTACCCAAGTACAAAGAACAACTAACTGTGGCAACAAAAATGAATTTTTGGATGGCACAAAAAATATAAACTATGTTGAGAAACACCTAAGATACCTGTAATTTTGATCACAGGTTTAGACATTTTTTTTTTAATTTCAGCATGGTTATGTCTAGAGGACAAGATGAATTTCTGAGAGCAGCAAACTTTATAGAGATCAAGAGGCCCAAGAGGACCTGAGGACGCTCTACTGACTCATAGCGGCCATAGCCATAGAAATTTCACAATATTTACCCTCTGTGGAGGTCGTCTTTACAACTTATGGATAAATACCCCCACCACACCCATACTGAACAAAAAACTTAATTGCTATGAAAAGGAAATACTTTAAATTTCCATACCATTCATCTGTAAAAAAAAAAGATTTAGCCCCGGTACAGAACCCTTATATAACCTAGCCCCTTGATTTGTCAGAACTTCAATCACCCACTCTTAGGGATTTGTTATGAGCAGAAATGCTTTAAATTTAAATAGAACTTGTTTTGTACACATGGATGTGAAAATGAAAAAAAAAATCAGTTTTGCCTTTAATATTCCTTTGTTAAAGTATAAAGTCACCTTGCAGGGCCCCAATATATCCCAGCCCCTTGATATGCAGAATCTTCAATCCCTTGCTGATGTAAGGATAATTTATATCAAATATGAACATGAGAAGAAGATTTTTTAAGTTTGACTATTTTTAATATTGACGGCCATCTTGAATTTCAAATCAAGAAAAAAATAAAACATCCATGTGAAGGTTAAGTTTAAATGGCCTAGTGGTTCCAGAGAAAATGCTGCTAATGGATGACAGATGTTAGACAACGGATAATGCACCATCGCATAAGCCCTTCTGGCCTTTGACCAGTAGAGCTAAAAATCCAGGAAAATTCCTGCTAAGTTCAATTAAATATGGTTCAGTGGTTTCAAAGACAAATTCATTAACTTTCAACCAACCAGAACACATTATCAACAATAGCAGACATGTTGTTTTTCAAATCTACCAGTCGAGCCCGGTTATCTCAGTCAATAGCATGTATGACTATCAATACAGAGGTTGTGGGTTTGAATCCTTGCCCAGCCAGTCTCAGTGATGGTTGATAAACTACATTGTGTCTCATTGTCTTCATATTTCACCAACAATTCCAGCGGAAAAAATATCATTTACTTACGGAGTTGTGTGTGCCCAAGTACTGGTAAACCATTCAGATTAACTGATCATCTGTTAGTCCTCGATGATATATAATAACTACATTTTTATGACACTTGTCTGCAAACTTTTGGATCAACCCTCATTAACTGTAATTGATTCTTACCGTTACTGACGTCCACTCTTCTCACATCTACAATAAATACAAAATATTGTTTCTTCCTATTTTCAGGGTCAGGTCTGGCCCCTATTCTGGGAATGGTGACCCTCAAGGTGGTAAGATCATGGGGCTGGAAGTGTCCTATGTTGTTTTCAAGGTCATCCAGAGCAGCGTCTTCTTCTAGAGAGCTAGTTGACTGTAAACACACATTTGTTGTTGTATACATTGATGAAAATATACACACTGTTTAGGGCAGTATAAGCTTTTATGTGGTGATTAAAACAATTTCATTCTATACACAGATGAATTAAAATGAGATTATTTATAATAAGACACCAGAGACAAGCAATACACAAGTCCCCTAGTGGTTACTGGTTTACCAATTTTGTTACCATAGCAACCACAATTTTTGTCCGCCTGAAAAAAGTAGTAAAATGATATGGATGATCTCTTTATTTCCCCCTATCCACTTGCATGGCTTCACAAATATAGCTTGGATAATTTTTGTGTTAGGATCTAGGTTGTATCTGTAATTTTACCTATTTGTTGCTATAGCAACCACAATTTTTGTCAGACTGAAAAATATATTGACCTGTATTATCTCCTGATTGCCCTCTTTCTACATGCTAAGTTTCACAAACTTTGCATGGATACTTTTTTTGTAATCTTTCCGACTAAACAAATTGACAGAGGGTTAACTATGTCCCATCCGGTGAAACAGATAAGGGACTGAAAACATGTGTATACATGCAATGGCAGATTTGACCAAAATGAGCCAACATAATGGAAAGCAAACTTTTTCCAAGACAGCTGGATGGAAAGTAAACCTATTGTACCCTTCAGTGAAACCAATTAGTTGTCACCTCCGGTTGAAACTGGTAGGGGACAAAAAACAAAAGAGCAACAGTAGACTTCAGTAACTCACCTGCGGTATAGGAGACCATACCAAATAAAGTGATGTTAATTTTTGATAATTCAAAATCCACAACTCGGACATTTATTTATCAAATTAGGTATGTTTAAAACATTATCCGAGATCATACTGTGTCAGTTTTGTGAAGGTCTAATGATAGATACTGATATAATACTGTAAACATGGTGATATAAAACAAGTTTTGATAATGCAAGAGCCATAACTTAGCCATTATCCAACCTTGCCAGTTCAGGAATTTGTCTTAGATACTTTTGTCAATGGAAAATATGGATGGTAAAGTGAGCACAATGTCAAATAAAGCAATTTTTTTTTTTGAATGGAGTTTAACGCCATTTTCAACATATTTCAGGTTATAAATGGCATATCTAGTTTTACTGGTGGAGAAAGACCTCAGACTGAGCCAGGCTGAGTCAGACTGAGTAAATCCTTCCGCAAGCAACAGGCAAACTTTCTCACAAAAAGTTTTTGGAGCTAGCGGGACTCGAACCTTAGCAGTAAGAGGTAAGTAATCTTGAGACGGCACCTCAGACCACTCGACCACGGAGGACCCTTAAATAAAGCAATATGAGTAAAATATTTTCACAATACTTACAGCTATTGTAATAGTGTCGGCATTTTCCATGTTGTTTTCCATATCTAGAATATCTAGAGATGATACTGACCGTGTATCTACAAAACCAGGGCAATAGTAATAATTACATATAGTTTTATGCCAAATATTTTACCTGGACCTATTTTTCTTATTGAGCTTTAATCATTTAGTTTATTCAAATGTGTTGCCTAATGTTATTTTGTGTGGTATATAATGAACATTGGTGACTCTTAAAGGCTCTAGCCTAAGGTTACTTTTACAAAAGATGGACACAATTATAACAACCTTTCACATGTAAAATAAGAAGTACAAAAGCATGCTCTACTGGTGAATAGTTGGGTGATTCTTGAAAAGAAGTTTTTACTCATTTTAGTTAAAGACTTTTAGTGGCCATCTTGAATTTTGGATTGAAAAAAAAAAGAAGTTACTGCTAACAGATGATGGACAGCAGTCAATGTGCCATCACGTACACTCACACTCGTATAACCAAAATTGAAAATTGTATTTTTGTGTCAATATACCAGAAGTTTTGAAAAAGTACAGGAACTGTTTATATCAGTTTGGCAATGTGAATCTTCTAAGAGGTTAATAAAATGCCATTCATTAGTAATGTCTAAATGCCTGAGCCATATCACGTGAGAATGTATGAGCAAGTCTGTTAACAAGGGCAATACTGTAAGGATTTTTATGTTAGAGATTATATACATATGACATTTATTATATAAATGAGATGTGAGAATCATATCAATTATACAGCTCGTTTTTACAATTCTTTTAAGACAATTGATATATATGAGGAGTTCATATGAGAAACATGTGATAAAATGGCCTTCTTTTCTATGGCAGGTGAATAGAGCCCCGTCCATAGAAACAGCAAATTGGACAAAAAAAAAGCAAAAAATAAATAAATGTATAAAACAAAAAAATAAACTTATATAATGATATTATAGGATTACATTTTTATAAGCAGAATAATATTGTATTATATTATTACATTGCACACAAACAAGGAAAATTGTATGACATTGGTGCAGCTTATATTAAATAACTGTAACAATCATAATGTATTGTGATGGGTGGGGAACGATACTATATGACTGTAAGCTCACATATAACCCCCGGTCCTAGCCGCAATACTGGGATCTGAGAAGCTAGGGCACTTGCCACTTTGCTACCCAGGCTCATTGCTGCATGCGTAAAACAACCGACAAATAAGAATTTAGTATGTATTAAGTAATGGATTTTTATCACATAAATTATACTGCAGATGTGTGAAAAACCCATGACATATTTTTTATATTAACCTAGGGTAATATCACATCCAGTTCATCGCTCGGTGTTTTCCGTATAACTTGACTCTGTTATGCAAAATGTCGAACTACATTCCCACTTCTCAGAATATATAAAAACGACGTTTATTTGTTGTGGTAAAATGATGTTATTTTGTAACGTTATGCCATATGACGAATGAAGGAAACAAATGTGCCGGACTTTTTCTTGTACCTGATAGACATGCTACATTAAATAAATGGTAAATGTACTATTTTTCAGCCATATGAGTTATGTGATAAAATTAATCTTACATTCATGCTCATTTATTATGTACTTTATTAAACTTGTTGGCAAAAATAATATAATACTCAACATACCTCGCATCATATTTTTGCCAACAAGTTTAATAAATTACATAATAAATCAGCACAGATTTAAGCAATAAATGGACTCACACCACTATTATCTCCCTTGAGTATTCTGGACAGATGAAGGTGGTAAAAATAAAACTTTAGTTCTCTTTTTCCGGACTTCGTACTGCAGTGGTTTATATTTCCTAGCATGAGTTAAAGGGTCAGTTTTTTAGAAATCACCACTGAAACTGAAAATTTGATCCTGAAACCAGCTTTTTTGATAATTCTGTGTCATTTCAGATTGTTGGTTCGAACTGCATCGTGGGCAAAAAGTTGACATTATTACTCTGGTAATTGATAGGTCTCACATAAGCATGAAATCTAAACAAAAAATAACCTGGTAAAGGCATGCTTTTTTCCCCTTTATAATTGCATACATGTATCTTGAACCAGTGAAGAATTTGAGCCCAGACACATGCAGCTGATTTTGTGTTTTCACTGTGTTTTGGACATAAATGTTACAATGGAGCCCTATGGGAAATGTAATAGTGGTGCAAATTGTAATATTTCAGTTAACAAAGCTTTCAAATTACAATGAATAAACCATTCAACTAATTTACATTATCCTTGCTGTATTAAAGAAGTGGTTATACAAGAAAATATACGAAAAGGATAAAGAAATGATGGTGAATTTCAGAGTCACATTATCAAACTATTGCAAGTGATGTTTACAGTTTTGGAATACTACATGTAATATGTATGTGAGTGTAGACTATAGATTATACAGAGATGTTTTAACAGATTTTTTTTTAAGAGTTGATCTGCCATTGGTTCATTACTTAAAGCACACGTGTCATTGTCAGAGGACCGTTTCCTAGAAGATTATGTCACTTTAAATAAATGATAACACATGTGCAGTTGTATTGGGAGGAGCTAACTAAATGTTGAAATTTAGTGATTAAATTTAATACATACAGCAAACTTATGAATATAATGGAATTAAATCTGCGGAATTTGAATTTTTTCAAATTTTTTTTCGGAATGGGGTTTAACCCTATTTTCAACACATTTCAGGTTATATATGGCAGTTTTACTGGTGGAGGAAGACCTCAGACTGAGCCAGAATGAGTAGAACCACTGTCCTCCTGCAAGAAACTGGAAAATTTCTCACATAAAGTTTTTGGAGCATGCAGGACTCAAACCTACGACCTTAGCTGTTAGAGGTAAGTGATCTTGAGACGTTGCCTTAGACCACTCGGCCACGGAGGACCCCCTGCTGTATTTGAATGAAATGTAAGTGTTTCATTGGCCAAGAACTTGTGTCAAACTATTAATGATCATATTGACAAATGTAAACACCTCAGCATGCATAGACCAAAACTGTAGTTACCACTTACAATAGTTTGATAATGTCGCTCGGAAATTAACCCGCCTTTTCTTTATATTTCTGGTAAAGTTAAGTACTGGGAGTTTGTATATTTTGTAAAATGGTATTGACTATAAATCTCTGATCTTCTCACACACTGATTTGCATGGAAGTTCCAGACTGTTCAGTCAGAGCATCCAATGAAGAGTTTATATATCTCGGGGTGTCCTCAATTTTATAGGTGTAAACCCACCATTGATTTTTGTTCTTTATTCTATAGTAAATAGTAAAAGTTTGAAGGCTTGTCATTCATAGAGAAACCCAAATGAAAGAAGTGAAACCTACATTTTACTGTTTGTCAACCTCTGCACTATCAAAATATGATGAGAAAAGTAGGGGTCATGTGTCATATAAGAGATTTTTTTTTCTGCTCAATGTGTACACTGGTGACAAAGTGAAATTTTAGTAGGCTTCCGAAATCATGTATTCATACCCCAATTTCCAAGCATCAATTTTTTTTTCTAAATTCACAATTCAAACAATGCTATCAAAATGTTCAAAAAACATCAATAATGCCATTCAAATAATAAAATGAGCATTAAAATAAGAAAAATGCATTTTTAAAGAAGAAGAAAAGAGGATTATTTATAATCGCCATTATGTGACTACCCCACTGAAGCACTTCCTTTTTGCAATGGTGGTACTATGCCTATAAGGAAACTTTTTTTTTTTTAATTTCATAATTACCTCTTTTTTACTAAGTATTATCAATTTAAAGTAATACTGCCAAGTTGCAGGCATTAAATGCCTTTATATATATCAGCAATTTTATACATCTCAGGGTGTCCTCAATTTTATATATTTCAGGGTGTCCTCAATTTGATATCTCTCATAGTGTCCTCAATTTAATATATCTCGGAATTTTCTCAATTTGATACATCTCAGGTTGTCCTCAATTTTATATATTTCAGGGTGTCCTCAATTTGATATCTCTCAGGGTGTCCTCAATTTAATATATCTCGGAGTGTTCTCAATTTTATATATTCGGAGTGTTCTCAATTTTATATATCTCTGGGTGTCCTCAATTTTATATATTTCAGGGTGTCCTCAATTTGATATATCTCAGAGTGTCCTCAATTTGATATATCTCAAGAGTGTCCTCAGTCCTCAATTTTATATATTTCAGGGTGTCCTCAATTATATATATCTCAGGGTGTCCTCAATTTAAAATATATCAGGATGTCCTCAATTTTATATATCTCAGGGTGTCCTCTTTTTGATACATTTCAGGGTGTCCTCAATTTAATATATCTCAGAGTGTCCTCAATTTTATATATCTCAGGGTGTCCTCAATTTTATAAATCTCAAAGTGTCCTCAATTTTATATATCTTGGAGTGTCCTCAATTTTATTTATCTCAGGATGTCCTCAATTATATATATCTCGGGGTGTCCTTAATCTTAAATATATCAGGATGTCCTCAGTTTTATATATCACAGGGTGTTCCTTAATTTTTAAATCTCACAGTGTCCTTAATTTTTGTATTGATGGTTCGGTCAAAGTTTGGCAAAGGGTGGGTCGAAATATAGGTGTTTTGTTTACTGAACAAGTACCTCTTTTCATAATCAGAAAATCTCAGGTGGGAGCATGACCTGGCCCAAAGTCCCCAATTGCATAAAGTTTAAGTTACCTTGTGATTTGAAAACACCCTTTATTTTGTGTCCTATTGATGAAATACTCAGTTCTTTCTTCTTTGGTTGCCTGTAAATAAAATACGCCAAAAATATGTCAATAAAATAGGTGAAACATTAATAAAATATGCTGTCAATTAAAAAAGGTGAACAAAGCAATATAAAATTTCATACATTCTTGAAAAAAGTTCAATGAGAAAGTAGACAATTTTTTTTTTTTTACTTTTTTAATACTTTTATGGTATGCAGCAAATTAATTACTAGTTTTTTATCAAGATAAATTAATGAAGACACTACATGCATATGTTGAGTATCATTATAATTTTATGAGACAGTCATATGCAAACAAACACCATTCTCCTATTGTCTTTGTTATAAAAAAAAAATTGCTATGAATTTTGCTCAAACTTGAAGTCTCTTTTAAATGTCCAGTGATGATTTTTTATTCAAACAATGACTTCCTAATTTAATTTTATTAATGTATTAAAATGTGTTTTCACCTTTAAACTTGATTATTGTTTACATGATCTGTAGACTGCCTTCTATTAAATGCTCTTTATAGTTTATACTAATATATTTTAGCTCAATTGAAATGAAAGCTCAGAGCTTATATGAACCACTCCTGGGTAGAACCAGTACTCAGTGTTGTTTTATGATTCATTGGGTCGAGCTGGGGATCAAACCCGCAACCTCTGTGTGGCCAACACTTTATCCATTACACTACAGTAACTGCCCTTGCTTAAAAATGCTCTTTATGACTTAAGATGGTGAACTAATGCTTATAAACAGTCATTTAATAGAATTATTATGGTGTTAACAAACCAGTATTGAACACCTGTATAAGAGGAGTTCATCTAATATTTACTTTTCTACTACAATCGGTCTAAATGAACCATATATATTAACTGCAATTCATTTCTCAATGAAAAATAATTAGCAGTTGGGTGGAACCAAACGGACTAATATGTATTTCATTGGTGGCATGAAATAGTCTTATCTGTGCAGCATTATGATTTCATGTGTTTCATGTGATGTTTGCTGTACGTTTGCCTGCAGTCATTCAATGTGTTGACATTGTCACTGTTTCAGTGATCACATTGGCTTTGCAGTTTGTATAAACTGTTTTTTAAATATCAAAATTTGAAGTTACCCAATAGTTTTATCCAACCATTAGATAATGTAATGTAATTATATATAAGTATTAAAAGCACAATTTTGAGTTTTCATCAGGTAATGAAAATATTAATAAGTTTCATGTTGCCAAGAAGCCCTGGGCTTCATGAATATTAAACTAGCCTAATGCTTTTCATCGCCCATTGAAAACTCAAAATTGTGCCTTGAGTCCTTATACAAACCAGTATTGAAGACCAGTTAAGAGGAGTTTTCACTGTATCAGTAAGAAAGCCTGTGTGACAGTGGTTTAACTCCTAATCAAGACCTGAATAAATGTAACTCAAAACAAAAGTTTAGGCCAGTATGCAAGTAGGTAATAAAGTAATCAAGGCCTGATATAAACCTGTAATAAAGGCCTGTACAACAATAGTCCAGTTTAAATAGAAAGACCTGGGCATATTGCAATATCGATTAAACAATAATTAGGCCTGTCCTTTTGTAGTTTAGCTTGTAATCAAGGCCAGAGTGTATGTAAATCTGAGTGGTTTTCCGTAGCCGAGGGGGCTAAGGCGCTGTCTCCAGATCACTTACCTCTCACTGCTAAAGTCATTGGTTCGAGTCCCGCTCTCTCCAAAAACTTTATGTGTGCAAGTTTCCAGTTACTTGCGGAAGGGTGGCGGATCTACTGCCTGAGGTTTTCCTCCATCAGTAAAACTGGATATGCCATATATAACCTGATATGTGTTGAAAATGGCGTTAAACCCCATTCAAACAAAAAAATGTAAAACAGTAATTAAGGCCTGCAAAAGAGAAGTTAAACTTATAATCAAGACCTGAAAATTAAGTAATAAATGTATCTCTGTGACAGAAGTTCCAACATGGATAAAGCAGGCTGTGGTTTGAGCCAGGCCAACAGACACACTGTAGTTATTTCTGTGCAACCAACCTATTTTCCTATACAATATAACAGCCAGTAACATGGTTACACTATATAATACAGCAAGCAATACTAAATACAAAATACAGAATAATGATCAAGCATTCTAAGATTACAACGTACTCATCAACAAAATCATATAGGAACAGCAACAGTTTACTCATCCTCCAAGTTTTGTATTTTTTATTGACATACATGCTAGTTCCTCATTGAAGTTTTATTATGTTTGGCAGCCAATAACTTCATATAGAAATTCTGGGAATAAAACAGGGAACCTGTATTTGCATGATTCAAATAAAACAAGGAACCAGCAGTATTTGAATAATCTGAAGTTGGAAAAAAAACTGGGAACCAGTCCATGTATATGTATAATTTAAACTGAACTTAGAAGTGAATTACAGGATATGGATACATTTAAACTGTAAATGAGTTGATGTTCAAATACATATAGTTCCATACATCATTGTATACGTTGGTAGCATAATGATCATTCATACTAACTATACACAGCAGAGATAAACATTCCTCCACCAAAATATGTGTCTCTTGCATAGTAATTATAGCAATTTTAACAAGTTTGTATGATTCTGCCCTGTCTGTCTTTTTCAATGGGGTGTAATTATATTTTCAAAACCTTACAAGTTATATTACATTTATAACCAGTTTCGTTTGTCGGAGAAGACTCCAGAAGTTATTTATCAGAGTAAAATCATCGTCCTTGCGCAAGGAACTGGAGACATTTTTTTTTTTTTTAGAATTATTTGTTTTTGTTAATGGTCAAGTCCTGGGCAAAAATATTTAAAAAGTGAGTATTTTTTTGCTCTTGTTTTTTAAGCATTATTTCTTACTTTTTTTTTTTTTTTTAGAAATTTACATTTCTCTTCAACCCCTACCCACACACACACCCACTCTCCCCCATGCCCAATATTTCTGATACCCTGGGTCTGGAATCATCAAACAAACAAGTATGTTTATAAGGCTGACCCCAATATTCGCATGATTAATGTGCATATTATATAAAGTGTTGGAGTATATATGTACATCCTGTTTGCCTGCTAGTGAGTTACAATTAACATATCTCTATTTCATATTGATAATAAAATAAGTTATTACAACTTAGACAAATCATGCTAAATGCTTTCCTGGGTAACCCCAGCACTTATAACATTACGCAAATAAAATATCTTACTCAAAGCCACACAGCACACGTCCCTGGTGAGAGATCATACCCATGACCCTCCGATCCTGGGTCTAACGCTCTACCACCTGACCATGTGTTCCAGAGAGACCAAGAGCCTCACATGCACCCTATATTACCAGTTTTGCATATACACATGTACCGGTATGTTTTTTCAAGCAGGCATAATAATGCATGGCTATACAACGCATGCTAATAAAGAATATGCATGTCACATCTTACTTCAGTCCTGTTTCTTCTGGAATCAATCTAAAGTCAACATTTCCAATGAATATTCCTGAATACTGGTGTTGTTCCGATAAATTGATTAAGCCAGAGGCATAATCAATGGCAATAATTTTTTGTTGTTGATTAATTAAACCAATTATTATGTAAGAGTTATCATTAATCAGTATTCCTTATAAATAAACTGAACACTGATTGGATGAAAATTAAATCAGCCAGCCAATCAAATTCACCGAGGATAAATTACAAACATGACTGAAAAGAAGAATACAAATGACGCCATCCTTTTCCAGGGAAAATTAAAAATTCAAACTCCTTTGACCATTTTGGGTTATCATATATAGAAAACCCTATTATTAATTAGTCATGATTTTAAATGTTAATCAATCGTTTAAAATGTCAGATTTATCGATTAAAAATTTCAGCTCCCATCACAACACTACTGAACACCAGTGTTAAATTGAATAACTAACACTGTGTTCCATTTATCACTTCAGTTGTTATGTGTACACAAAAAGCAATCAAACGTGTATAAATAAAACATTTTAACTAATAAACAAATAATTAATTCACAAAAATTAATTCCAATACAACCTTCCTGATATGCAACATTTTATTTCTGTACTAAAACAATTAAATTGTTAACATAGATCTTTTTTAAAAAAAATCATCAACAAAACATTCAAGTACAAGTATTGTTTTTTGTGATGTTGCCTTTGTCTTTTAACATTGTGACATCATAGGTTAGTGTGCCATCTCTAATGAGTCGACCTTTAATTAACTTACACATACTGACTGGAATATTAATATTACAATAATCCGTCTATCATTTTTATTAAAATAAGTCACATACACTCATATGTGCAAACTTTTAAAACGAGCATATCCCAAAGTCTTCTCCTTGAATATTTCGATTAAAAAATGTTAATATCGTATAATTGGAGGTTGTATTGTGTGCTTATAAAACAAGATATGTATACAACATTGAGCATATCCAAAACATAAAGATAGGTGTGTTTTTACAATAAACATGCAAGTTACCTATTAGAGAAATAATAAGGATTGGCTTGTAAAAGCATGGAGCTGAAAGTAAACCAGTATACAATTCTTCAGTAGTTTTTATGTACAAGCACAGTTATCTAATTCACCAATAACAAGAGCTGTCTGAGGACAGCATGCTCAACTTTTCAAAACTTGTCTTAAAACAATAGCTATCAGATAACTGAAATTGGACAATTATATTGTGAATGCTATAAAAATTTAGCCCATTTATTTAAGTATATAAGGAATATATAATAATTCTAACAAAATACAAGTTAAGGTTATGGCACTTAGCCCTGCAAGTTTTTACAAAGATACATTATTGTGTATTCACAAAGGGAAACTACTCCTAAAGTCTCGTGTAAATCTATAGTCTGTTCCAATATGCAGGTTGTATGCAGCCAGTACACTAAAAGAAAAGGTACCAGATACTTCTATTACGATTGTTTCATTTTGACAGAAATGGTGTCATGTGACAAGCAGGCACAGAATTAGCCACCACAGCTGTACTGTACACTAACTGTTATACTACATTAAATGTTTAACCAAGCAGCATTTTCATAACTAATTTGGTTTTGTGTTTGGATCAAGTATTTTCTCATTAGGTCTGTCATTAACAATAACCACAGCTGTGGCTTAGTGGCACAGCATCTGGTTCTCATGCGGATAGTTATGGGTTTGATTCCCAACCAGATTATATTCTTATACATTTTAGCAGAATCATTACATCTACTTGTGAAACAAGAAGGAGTTATAACAGTTTTATTTATAATCTTCAATTTATTTTTAGCAACCAAAACACCATTGCCTCATCACAAAATTACCACAAACTCTCTACGACCTGCTATACCACATTCTACATAAAACTGTCATTTATCATCCAAACAATATCTTACAACACAACATGATGTGATGAATTGAACTATAAATTCATTGTTCAATTCTTAATACAAGACATAGTATGCCACCCTAACCCTGTAATATTTTTACGAATATTATGTATCATTCCTGTCATAGGGAATTCAACAAATGAGAAACAAAAATGGCTACCCTGGATCAAACAATGTGGGTGGGCTGCCCTGTATCAAATAATGTGGGTGAGCTGCCCTGTATCAAATAATGTGGGAGGGCTGCCCTGTATCAAATAATGTGGGTGGGCTGCCCTGTATCAAATAATGTGGGTGGGCTGCCCTGTATCAAATAATGTGGGTGGGCTGCCCTGTATCAAATAATGTTGGAGGGCTGCCCTGTATCAAATAATGTGGGTGGGCTGCCCTGTATCAAATAATGTGGGAGGGCTGCCCTGTATCAAATAATGTGGAAGGGCTGCCCTGTATCAAATAATGTGGGTGGGCTGCCCTGTATCAAATAATGTGGGTGGGCTGCCCTGTATCAAATAATGTGGTTGGGCTGCCCTGTATCAAATAATGTGGGTGGGCTGCCCTGGATCAAACAATGTGGGAGGGCTGCCCTGTATCAAATAATGTTGGAAGGCTGCCCTGTATCAAATAATGTGGGAGGGCTGCCCTGTATCAAATAATGTGGGTGGGCTGCCCTGTATCAAATAATGTGGGTGGGCTGCTCTGGATCAAACAATGTGGGAGGGCTGCCCTGTATCAAATAATGTGGGAGGGCTGCCCTGTATCAAATAATGTGGGTGGGCTGCCCTGGATCAAACAATGTGGGAGGGCTGCCCTGTATCAAATAATGTGGGAGGGCTGCCCTGTATCAAATAATGTGGGTGGGCTGCCCTGTATCAAATAATGTGGGTGGGCTGCCCTGGATCAAACAATGTGGGAGGGCTGCCCTGGATCAAACAATGTGGGAGTTAAGTCGGATTATTGAAAACCATTGTAACAGCGAGAACGGCTAATGTTGAAACACAAAGAAGATATATTGAACATACCTGGAAGTGGATTTACTAGGTGCCTCTACCTCCCGGTCGCCACATATCATAGTGTAATACTGCAATACAAAATGTGTAATACTGCAATACAAAATATGTAATACTGCCATACAAAATGTGTACTACTAGAATACAAAATGTGTAATACTACAAAATTATCATGTTGGAGAAGTCAGTCATGAAATTTAATAACTTTAGTTTAAACTAACTTATTTTAGCTCGATTGTGGAGAAAGCTAAAAACTTATATGAACGACTCTTGAGTCCACTTACTTGGTAGAACATGTACTAAGTGTTGTTTTGTCTACTGTAGTAAATGCTCAGTTTGAGAGCCAAGGAAATTGTAAATAAGTTTATATCTTTTGGGCCTGGTCTAAAGGATGGTAAATTTGTCAAGTGTGTTCAATTTGTCTCTTAATGCCCTATTAAGCCTAGCCATAGTAAAAACCGTATATTCCCTTATTAACCCCCCCGGGGGCTTTACATTTTACAAGGTGGGGGCGTTTATTAAAGATAAAAAAAAGCAAATTTAACAACAGTGTATAGATTTAAAATATATGTTTAATTGGTATTACTTTACTAATATACGATTTTTATGTGAGTTTGTGCTTGTTAAGTATCTGGATTAAAGGAAATTTCATTTAGAAAAGTAAGATTTATTTTTTAATTTTCCAGAAAAAAAAAGTTTTTTTTTGCGGGGGGGGGGGGGGGGGGGGGGGTTATTAAATGGGGGATGGGGGCATTAATAAGGGAATATATGGTACATCTCTTTTCCGAAAGTACATTTTTGAATACTCCAAATGTCAAATCCACAAAGACTACATCAGAACTCTTGAGCATCCAATCCTTTTGTGTAACAATTGTGATATTTTATTTATGTAGTACATGTATGTATATGAAGTGTTCATGCATAAAGCAATTTTGAATTTTATACTTACATCTTCGCTTTGGTGAAACAGTGGCAGGAATGTATAGCTGAGTAGGTTATAGACATGCTCGTATGCTCTGAACATCGGAGTAGATGTACGCAGCTTTATCACTTCACCAGCATCACCATCAACAACTACAGTGACAAACAAGACTTGGTGTCAATTACAAAATGCAGCATATAAATCTATGCATTGTTAATCTCTGAATTAGCTGTGCATTCATCTATTGTTTATCTCTGAATTAGTTGTGCATTCATCTATTGTTTATCTCTTAATTGGCTGTGCATTCATCTATTGTTTATTTCATCTATTGTTTATCTCTTAATTGGCTGTGCATTCATCTATTGTTTATCTCTTCATTAGCTGTGCATTCATCTATTGTTTATCCCCTAATTAGCTGTACATTAATCTATTGTTTATCTTTAAATTGGCTGTGCATTCATCTATTGTTTATCTCTTCAGTAGCTCTACATTCATCTATTGTTTATCTCTTAATTGGCTGTGCATTCATCTATTATTTATCTCTTAATTGGCTGTGCATTCATCTATTGTTTATCACCTAATTAGCTGTGCATTCATCTATTGTTTATCTTTTAACTGGCTGTGCATTCATCTATTGTTTTTCTCTTCAGTAGCTGTGCATTCATCTATTGTTTATCTCTCAAATGGCTGTGCATTCATCTATTATTTATCTCTTAACTGGCTGTGCATTCATCTATTGTTTATCACCTAATTAGCTGTGCATTCATCTATTGTTTATCTTTTAATTTGCTGTGCATTCATCTAGTGTTTTTCTCTTAATTAGCTGTGCATTCTCCTGTAAATTTGGGATTACTTACTCTCCTGTAACTCTAGGGGTACTTACACTCCTGTAACTCTGTGAGCACTTACTCTCATGTAACTCTGGGGGCACTTACTCTCTTGTAACTCTGGCAGTACTTACTCTCCTGTAACTCTGGGAGCACTAACTCTCCTGTAACTCTGGGAGCACTTATTCTCCTGTAACTCTGGGAGTACTTACTCTCCTGTAACTCTGTGAGCACCTACTCTCCTGTAACTCTGGGGGCACTTACTCTCCTGTAACTCTGGGGGCACTTACTCTCCTGTAACTAAGGGAGTACTTACTCTCCTATAACTCTAGGGGTACTTACACTCCTGTAACTCTGTGAGCACTTACTCTCATGTAACTCTGGGGGGACTTACTCTCCTGTAACTCTGTGAGCACTTACTCTCGTGTAACTCTGGGGGCACTTACTCTCCTGTAACTCTAGGAGTACTTACTCTCCTGTAACTAAGGGAGTACTTACTCTCCTGCAACTCTGGGAGCATTTACTCTCCTGTAACTCTGGGAGCACTTACTCTCCTGTAACTCTGGGGGCACTTACTCTCCTGTAACTCTGGGGGTACTTACTCCCCTGTAACTCTGGGGGCACTAACTCTCCTGTAACTCTGGGGGCACTTACTCTCCTGTAACTCTGGGAGCACTTACTCTCCTGTATTTCTGGGAGCACTTACTCTCCTGTAACTCTGGGGGCACTTACTCCTCTGTAACTCTTGGGGCACTTACTCTTCTATAACTCTGGGAGCACTTACTCTCCTGTAACTCTGGGGGCACTTACTCTCCTGTAACTCTGGGGGCACTTACTCTCCTGTAACTCTGGGAGCACTTACTCTCCTGTATTTCTGGGAGCACTTACTCTCCTGTAACTCTGGGGGCACTTACTCCTCTGTAACTCTTGGGGCACTTACTCTCCTATAACTCTGGGAGCACTTACTCTCCTGTAACTCTGGGGGCACTTACTCTCCTGTAACTCTGGGGGCACTTACTCTCCTGTAATTCTGGGAGCACATATTCTCCTGTAACTCTGGGGGCACTTACTCTCCTGTTACTCTGAGAGTACTTACTCTCCTGTAACTCTTTTATGATATTATCCTCAAAATTAATCCTGTCCGGTGCATTCGAGCAATAAATTCTAAACAGTTCCTTCACATCATTGTGCAGTTTGGTTATTTCTACATCTGTCAAATCTGGATTCAGTATACGTTTATTGAAATCCTCTGAAATTATAAAAATAGAACAAGTCATCAATGACATCGAATGAACGATGACTGCCATTAGCAGAACTCCTACATTATAAATTATAATGTATTAATGTGACTATAAAGACTCTTACATGGGTTTGAGGTTCAGATAGAAATTTCTGTCCCGAGGGATAACTGTTTTCGGGAGAGCCTCGTTCCAGCGAAAACAGTTATCCCTAGGGAAGGAATTTTCTATCTACACTGAAAAAGCCTTGAATGATTTTTTTTCTTGCATACCAAACGCATTGAATCATTGTTTAACTTAATTCATCATTAAATTGTTTACAACTATCGCTTTTAAGAAGTCAAATTATATGATATATGTCATACATTTTATACATTATGTCATAGATGATTCCAAAACATCACAGCGTGACAATTATATTTCAGCCCTGGGGTGAGAAAGACATATTTAATCCCAGTTAGAATGCAGATATCCTTATCTGATATACAAGTACAAGAAATACTGAAAGTAACATAATTCAATATAAAATATCCTTATCATGCGCATATGCCAAACATAAGTTTTTTATATTACAGCCGGGCCCGATTAGCTCAGTCGTTAGCACGTCTGAGTGTCAATCCAGGGGTCGATAGTTCAATTCCCCGCTCGGTCACAATTTCCCTGATGTTTGATATATGACATTGTGTCTCATTATCATTCATTATTCACCTCTGATTCAAGTTCTTACTTGGAAAAGTAGACAGACTGCCAAATTTATTATCCTGTATCTTGATATAGGCTTTTATATGTGTAAATCCCGTTCAGCCCAAATACAGGTAACGCAAATGAGCTCTATTTTTATTTCAAAATTTTAGATTATATAAATCATCATCTAAATTAGCATAGTCTATTATAGACTATGAATCTATATGCCAGCTTCCCTTGCCATCTTAGATTAGGTTGTATGGTGGAAATGCAAGATCAGAAAGAGATGAAAAAGTATTTATAATGTTCTATTCAGTTGCTTTTTCTGTATATTTAAATGAGGGAACTTTAAGTTTTAAATAAGTACTTGTCAGGTGTTCGCAGCAATTCAAAAAAATCTTTGTGAAATGAAACCAGCAAAATATAATTTACCCAACGCATGATCAACTATTGCTCCGCCCCAGGCCAAGTGGCATTGTTTGTCTTAGTAAATACAATGAAGTGTTTACTTAGACATTGTTTGTCTAAGGAAAATGGCAATCTAGCAACCAATATTGATTGCTGATTGCAGTATCAACTTATTTGATTGACAGCATGTGTCAGATCAATTTAAGGAGGGAACTAGTTTCCCAAAATTGCTGAAAGTTTTCTAATATATCTGATTAATATAAAATTATGCTTTACTCTTTATTTAGGTGACCGACATTTCATATTATTAAACTTACTATTTACAAACTATACAACCCTCCAAATAACATAAACAACTCACTTATAAAAGCTGTGTATGTCAATAATTATATTTTATAGAGATTTTTACTCAAAATTAATTCCTTACCACAGGATAAAGCAAACTGTAGAACATTAACGGCAGCCTCCTTCTTAAGAAACTGCATGAAGGGATACAGCATTTCTGGGTGTTCAGGGTCCATCACGTCGCCCAATACCAGACGCAGACTCTGTAATCAAATACGTCATCATTTTAGAATTCACAAAATTTCTGATATATTGAGATATTCTACACATGAAAATAATACTGTTTATCCTTAGTTTTTAAAGTGAGAAGTTGGCTTACTTGCAGCCAAAAAACAATAAACCTTCAAGTTCAATAATATTGAACACAGAAGAACTTTAAAAGAGAATTTATTTAGGAAAGCTAACATATTAAAAGTCTATATTTATGCACTGAACACGAATGCCAAACACAGAAGTTTTTCATCTACAAGAATGTGGAGGTGTGTCCAAAAACTGATCACTGATTGGTTGAAAGCTTTTGATGATGTCATGTAAAATACTAAGTAAAAATACATGTAACAAACCCTGAAAAGATTCATTGCAGATTTACGGACCATTTAAGTAATAGCTCATATTAAGTGATAATTTTCATAGCTTTAAGAAACCGCAAAACAGGTATAGAGTTGAAGTTCCACTACTTATAAATGGTGGACAAGAAGACTGGTTCACTGAACTAGCAGACTGGTTATATATCATAATGACAAACCGGAAAAAATAATGATATGTTGTCAAAAGAAAAAAACTAAATTTATAGAAATGGTAAGATGCCACTTTTTTCCATGCAGTGCTACCCACTGAATCCTGAAACATATACTTGGCTAATATATTAACAGGTTAAATGTATCGATAAAAAGTTCAACCAACAAGCATTTGAATAGAAACAATTTTTCTTTTTTATTAATGGTGACCTTGACATCAACATGGTTTGGCTCAAGTTTCCATTCTTTTCATGTAATAGAAACCAATCCACAAAATTGCATCAAAGTCTTAAATAAAACTTAAGTTATAAGTTTTAACTTATTTGTTTTATTTTCATTGTGAAACAAGTTATTAGAACTTAAGACAAATCACATTCGAAGTAAAAATGTTCCTAGTCATGTAAGTCGGATACATATAAACAAAGATAAGTGACTGCAAGCGTTTGTCAATTAACCAGTACTAGACCCATTATCTCTGCAAGTCACTGCCGTAAAAATGTTCCTAGTCATGTAAGTTGGATACATACATGTATAAACAAAGATAAGTGACTGCAAGTGTTTGTCGATTAACCAGCACTAGACCAATTATCTCTGCAAGTCACTACCGTAAAAATGTTCCTAGTCATGTAAATCGGATACATACATGTATAAACAAAGATTAGTGACTGCAAGTGTTTGTCAATTAACCAGTACTAGACCCATTATCTCTGCAAGTCACTGCTGTAAAAATGTTCCTAGTCATGTAAATCGGATACATATAAACAAAGATAAGTGACTGCATGTGTTTGTAGATTAACTAGTACTAGACCCATTATCTCTGCAAGTCACTGCCGTAAAAATGTTCCTAGTCATGTAAGTTGGATACATACATGTATAAACAAAGATAAGTGACTGCAAGTGTTTGTCGATTAACCAGCACTAGACCAATTATCTCTGCAAGTCACTACCGTAAAAATGTTCCTAGTCATGTAAATCGGATACATACATGTATAAACAAAGATTAGTGACTGCAAGTGTTTGTCAATTAACCAGTACTAGACCCATTATCTCTGCAAGTCACTGCTGTAAAAATGTTCCTAGTCATGTAAATCGGATACATATAAACAAAGATAAGTGACTGCATGTGTTTGTAGATTAACTAGTACTAGACCCATTATCTCTGCAAGTCACTGCCGTAAAAATGTTCCTAGTCATGTAAATCGGATACATATAAACAAAGATAAGTGACTGCAAGTGTTTGTAGATTAACCAGTACTAGACCCATAGTCACTTACTGCTTCACCACATATTCAAAAGAGATTCGTGGCCATGGAACAAGTTCATAACACAAAAACAGCTAGTGATGTAAAATACAGAAACAGGGACTTACAGATTTACTTATCTTTGGTGGCAGTTCTGGATCACTCAATGATCCAAATGTCTGGTTGCTGAAGTTTCCCAGGAATGGAACCATAGGGGAAGGGGAAGCAGGAGGGGGTGGTGGCTGCAAAAATATAAATACAACAATATAAAAACCATGGCAGGAGCAACAGTTAAAAGTAAAATATAGATGTGTCTTAACTTCACAAGCATAATTATTATTTTATATAATTTTTTTCTTTCTTAATGGGGTGTTAAGCCATTTTAAACACAATTCAGGTTATATATGGCATATCCAGTTTTATTGGTGGAGGAAGACCTCAGACTGAGTCACACCGAGTAGAACCATTGTCCTTCCGCAAGTAACTGGAAACTGTCTCACATAAAGTGTTTGGAGCAAACAGGACTCGAACCTATGACCTTAGCGATGAGAGGTAAGTGATCTTGAGACAACGCCTTAGACCACTCAACCACAGAGGATCACTAATTTGTTAGTAGATGTATTAATTTGCAATGCAACTCTTTTCCACTATTTCATGAAAAATGCAATAAAAGATTTATGATAGACTGTCTTATAGTGGAGAAGAAAAACTAAGGTGGTGGGATCTTTTAAAGAAATTAGGGCTGTGTTTCACAAAAAATATCACTGTAAATCAATCAAACAATTCATTGAATGTTCAGATTTGATCTTAAGGTTAAAATGATTGTTATTTCCATAAACTATGTCATTTTCTGCATGATTTAAGCCAATGTGGATTCATTTGGATCAATATTAAAAATATCATGAATAATTGTAAGTCTGCATTTACAAAGATTTTTGTTGTGAAACGCACCGATGATTTTTATGATTTTAAATTAAGAACTGTATTCCTACTTACTGGTGTATTGTCCAGAAATATCAGAATCATGTTGTTGACCATATCCTGCAAATTAATAATATTATAAACTCAAAATTATTCTGCCTCTTAAACAGTATAGCCACACAGACACCATCAAAAGTCACCTCTAATTGGGCACATGGAGTAATAAAAAAAAAAAAAATCTTCTTTTAAGCTTCTTTTTCTGTCAAACCTGTGTAAGCAGTCACTTCTGTTTATCTATTTCCCATTTCTATGCTTTCAGAGCAAAAAATTGTTGAAAGCAATGCTAAACACCATACAACAACAACAAAATTCAGAGCAAAAAGTAATCTGTATTAAGCATTTCCTCCAAGTACGGAGGAAATAAAGATTCCATCTTAAAGACAGGTTTGACTGTATATAATTTTTATTGTTTAATATTTCATTTTAATCTCCTGTCTCCACATTATCCGGAGTAGAAACAGTAGCTTATGCAGATATAGTCTTGCTCAAGAAAAACAAAACACATGGTCATGCCGTGTATCAAACCCACGACTCTCCAAGCTTGGATCTGATGCTCGGCCACTAGACCTTGTGTTCCAGAGCATCAAATCAAGGAGAAGTGGCCACAGTACCTAGTGTATTATGTTTATTTTTTATTTTTTTTATTATACCGTATTTATATAGCACTCTTTTCATATATAAAATACACTCAAAAGTGCTTTACAAAACAAAAAGTAAAAACAGTGTATAAAACATAGACATATTCTAAAACATTAAAAAAAACCTACTCAAGAACAAATTTAACTTGGGGGGGGGGGGAGGGGGGGGGGAAATGTAATCATATTAACAATGTTGCAGGTAAAAAAACAACACTGCAGCTATAAAATAAGTAAGATACATCATTGTTAACAGTTCAGTTAAAACACAACAAAAATACCAAAGTTCATTGAAGTACATATACCAGTAACTTATTTTCCATTCTGTAAAACACCAAATCAATCTAAACATCCAGAAAGTTCAGTTTTTATAATATTGAATAAAAAAGTGTGTTTTTAACAGCTTTTTGAACATATTCAGTTCAGAAGCGTCTCGGATGATGGTGAGAAAAGCGTTCCATAAACTAGGAGCAGTTCCATAAACTAGGAGCAGCATAGGAACAGGAAGTTTCTATTTTTATACTGGAAATTTTGTCTTACAGTATGAGACATTATTTCCCCTATTGATTTAATATAAGTAAAATTACAAATAACTGATAACTTTCCCACTTGAATCAGTGGTGAGAGATGAATGATAATAAGACCTAATATCGTATATCAATCATCACAGATACTGTTGCCGGGCAAGGATTAAGACTCACAACCTCAGGACGTGTAACCAACTGAACGGGCCCGGCAAGTAAAATAAATTATAATATGTATAAATAATTCAAACTTATATTTTAGCTTTTATATATTATTTATGCATTTCTATTTCATATGGAGATAAACATTGTCTTAAATCTTTTAGAATTATTTATTTTACATCAATTGTGAAACAAGTTCTTACAACTTGACAAATTACCCTCAAAGTCTTCCTAGGTAGAATCATTTCTGTATAAATAAATAGAAATTAAATATATTTAAACCAACACAACCTGTACTAATTATTATGCAGATAATGTTTTGATCAAGGACACTAAACATTGCCATGGCACAGGATTGAACCCACGACCCCACAATCTTGGGTCCAATGCTCTGCCACTGTACCACTCCCTGCACACCAGTCATTATCACATACTCAAAAAACAGCATGAGCCAAATATAAACAAAGACAGTTGACCTACAAACAATATGTCAATAACAGCTTCATTTTGATTTTTATATTTAAATTTCAGTCCATAAAAGAAACAAATCATCAAAGGAAGATAACTATACCGGATTAGCTATGGCGTCCATGGCAGGCATAATGACAGATCCAGCCAAGATCTCTCGTAACAATGCACACATTGCCCTGAAAAAGTGGCACAGCATACATGTATAGCGTAAAAACAATCTGATAGTACAATATCTTGACTGATAAAAACAACCAATACATCATCAGAGAGATGTACTCGTTTCATTAACAAATATTTACAATTTTTACTGCAATCAGCCTTAATGAATTATATAGATTAACTGCATTTCATTTTCCAATGAAAAACATTTGCAACTGAGTGAAGCTAAAAGGACCAGTTTGCATTTTGCCAGCGAAACAAAATAATAATAATAATAATAATAATAATAATAATAATAAAATAAATAATAATAATTATATCTTTATTTATAGAAGGTAACACATTATAACATAATACAATTGAATTAAAGGTTCACATCATACTTTCAATATGACCTTCTGCAACAACCTTTAAAACATTACAATATAATATTACAAATTACAATGTATAAATACTTGTGACAAACACTCAATTTAGCAAAGCATGCAAATTAGCCTTTATATATTTGTACATTTATACTATTTTATTCAAACAATAACAAAAATCATTTATTAGGTGATTGGAGAAGGTAATTTCTATATTGGCATTTAAAAGAATGAATATTTGAAAGATGTCTTATAGATACTGGTATAGCATTCCATATTAGTGTACTAGTATAACTAAAGCTATTTTTTAAATAATTGGTGCAAATCTTTTGAGTAACAAGATCTTTTCTATCAATAGATCATAAGTTATGATGTATTATTTGAAAATTTCAAAAGGTTTGATAAATAGGGTGGTGCTCTATTTTTAATAGCTTTAAATACTAAAACAGCAGTGGAAAATGGAAGCCATTGCAATTTATTGAACATTTCTTGAGAATTTGTTTTCAATAGCTTATTTAGTATTACAGGTCTCGAATTTAAGCACTCGCCACTCGCAAAATGCGAGCTGTATTTTGAAAATGCGAGTTGAAATTACTTAAGCTGGCATTTTTTTGCGAGTGGATTTCAAGTTGAGAAAATTACTTATTGTATTCATTTTATTGATTTTTGAAAATAAACAAGTATTATCCTGGTAAGAATAATGAGTTCTTGTCAATTTTACCAAATTTCTTTTGCTTCTCACGCCAAATTACCCCCTAGCAGCACGATTGTCAATGACATGTATTAAATAATTAATATGTGTAGACTGTATCCAATTGTTTTTGATCTCAAGTTCATTCTGCAAAAAGGAAGTAAAGTTAAAACCCGTCAACAACATAATGAGTAGACTGCGTCTAGTTTGATCGATCGCGCACTCACTCTATAAAATAAAAGTAAAGTTGAAACCCGTCAAATGTTTTGTTTACATAATTTGTCAGCTGTTAAAGTGGCTGATAAAATAACATCTTTTTCTCGATTGAACCGACGAATTAAAGTCCCAACAAGAAAAAAAGAGAAATAATCCTTCCGTTAATACTGTAATGAAATGGGAGCGACAGCTCAATATCACACAGGGCTATAAACTTGACAATGACAAAATGGTGTGTCAATTGTAGAAACCACCACGATCGACAGATCATCCATAATAATTAAACTATATTACTATTATATCACATTTACACATGTTAAACAATCGTCCTTGGCTAGATCTAGACCTTATTTTAAAACGAACGGCCATTGGCTATATTAATTCTATAAATAGAAATGTTAGTATGTCTCAATCCCAGTCTCTGTACACTTGTTATTGTTGAATCCATGATTCATATTTTGGTTTAGTTAAAAGTGTTTATTTATGATATATCATTGTATGCATTTATTTATGGTAGTATAATAAATAACAAAGACAATTTTATTTTTTTAAATATTTTGTTTTGTAAAGTACTGCTTTGAATTGTACCTTAACATATATAATAACCTTGATACCATGGTCTATAAATAAAAAAAAGCTAATAATGCATATTAAATAACACACAGGCTTTGAAACAACTAACTTTGGGTTTATTTAGACATTTAGGACTACAAGTTTCTGCGAAAATTGGTTTGGCTAGTTGGTTTCAAATTGGCCAGTTGAAATTTTAGGCACTGGCCAAAATTGCCAGTGCACAAAAAAGTTAAATTCTAGCCCTGTATTATTCTCGCTGCTCTTTTCTGAGATTTATATATTGTATATGCTTACCTTTTCCCCCCAAACAATACAATAATCAAATGTTGACATTATGTAGACATTGTAAAACAATACTTTCATATCATATGTTAAATAATATGATATTCTTTTAAGAAGGGCTATTTTTGAGTTTAATTTGGCACATATTTTATTAAGCTGAGTTTTCCATGATAGGGTTTTGTCTATATAAACAACTTATAATTTCTGAGTGGTAACATTTTCTACAAACACATTGTTAATGATAAAATTTAGTTCCTTTTTATTTCTTAACTTGTATTTCATAGCAATAACCATGCATTTTGTTTTTTTTTCAGGATGTAATGACATGTTATTAGTTGTACACCATCTGCTTATTAAATTTAATCAGTGCTGGAGTTGAATTTGTATTTTAATTAATTATTTGATGTTTCACAAATTGTAGTATCATCAGCATAGAGATCAGTACTTCCAGTTTCAGAAAATAAAAGCGATATCATTCATATATAAAAGAAAAATGTAGCGGTCCTAAGATAGACCCTTGTGGTACGCGAGATTTTATCGGAAGTATATCTGATTTTAGATTTTTCACTTTATTTAATTGTTTTCTATTCAAGAGATATGATTTAAACAGTTGAACAGCTAATCTGGAAAAATAGTACAGTTTCAATTTGTGAATTAATATATTATGATCAACAAGATCAAAAGCTTTGTGTCAATCGAGAATAACAGCACCAACTTAATTTCCTGAATATACATCTTTCAGCCATGTGTCATATGAGATGAGTCAAAGCAGTTTGGCAAGAATGATTTTTCTTGTATCATGAATAATTTTATACTTTTTAAAATAGTCTTGTATTTGGTTTGCTATATGTCATTCAAATATTTTTGATATTGTCGGCAATATGGATATGAGACGGTAATTATTAGGATTATTTCTATCTCCTCCCTTGTAAATGGGAATTATACATTCTTTCTTCAATGAATCTGAATATATATACACATTGGTTTGTTGATTTATTTATAATTGATGCAAGTGCAGGAGTTATACAATCGCAACAGTATTTTAGGATTTTAGGTCCAATGTCATCCAGGCGTGTAGATTTATTTATGTTAAGTTTATCTATAAGTTTTCACACTTCAAATGGAGTTATTGGTTCAATTTTGAATTCAATATTGCGTAATTTTGCATAAAGTTTACATTCTAATTTTGCAAAATTTTCTTTAACAAAAGATGTTCTTATAATGATATCCGATATATTTACAAAATGTTTATTTAATTTGTTCATTATACGAAGCTGTCCTGTAATATTTTGTGTGTAGATCATTAAGGTGTCTGGCATAAAAAGCCCATGTTCGTTTCCTTTACCTGTACTCGCAATACTTTTAACGTTTTTCCATAAGTAACTTGAACTTTTATTATCTTTATTAGCATTGTTATAGAAATTCTTTTTACTTTTCTTAATCAGTGATGATATTTTATTTTGCATTTGTTTGTATTCATCAAACCTTTTGTTTTTGTGTAATTTATCCCTCATACTTATTGCTTCCTTAATCTCATTCGTAAACCAACCAGGTTGGGTGTCATATTTAACTCTTTTTTCTTTCATCGGAGCATGTATGCTTAGTAAGAACCAAATTGATTACAGAATATAATAGAGTCAGAGATTGGTTTGGACTATCAATATATTCAATTACATCAAGTGAATAGTTGGCTAAGTTATTAAAAAATACAGTTTCACTGAATTTCTTGAAACATCTGTACTTTATTGTGTCATGGCATCATCCTTTTGATTTTATACTACCCATGCGCCGTGTAAAACAAACAGGACAGTGATTACTAATGCTGTATAACCTCCGATATTAAATCAGACATGTTGCAGTTAGGTTCACGTGATGTTTGCCCTAAGTTGCCATACAAATGCGTGCACTTATTCACTACATTGACATAATTGCTGTTACAGTCATGTCATTGGCTTTGCGGTAAAATGTGTATAATTTGCTTCATAAATATAATAGCTTTATCTAAAATGGTTGGAAAATATCAAGTAAATATAAGGATAAGGCAAGTGTAATGTTCTTAAAGCCTGAAGGGCTTCTCGGCAACATTAAACTAGTCTATATTTTTCATCAACCAATGAAAATTCAAAATTTGGGTTTTAATCCTGAACAAGTTTGACTTTGAGGTAAACTAAAACAAATACATTGTCAACAGAACTGGTATCACTTGAAAACATTTATGGGTTGAAAATACAAAGTACTTTATTCTATATTTACACAGACACAAAAAGAGTAAAAAATAATAGAAAAAAAAATCCTGAGAAAAGTTAATCTGGAAATCAATATTTCATAGTCAAACAAACTAGAAAAACATTTTATAGAACTGTATTATTGTTCCTCTCTCTGGGAGCAGCCATAAATAAAATTTATGACACATTAACGAGCCTGCAACTCAAATGATCTCTATTACATTTGTGTTATAGGTAATCAAAACCATTTAAATATTTACTGGTATATAACAGGAGTATTTTTTAATTTAAGAAATGTGTCGAATGCCCTGCTATTGATCGGAAACAATTTTTCTTACTAAAAATAAATAAAAAAGAGTCCATAGCTCCTGTAAAATTTGACCAGCGTTGACAAATATCGAACTTGACTGTATTTTATAATTATACAGGTACAGACAAAATATTAATTAAATACATATACCTCTTCACAAGTTGTTGACCGGAAGCCAATTTTTTACCTCAGATGAATGATAGGACATGATTAACCCTGAATGCCCTTCATCCATCATTAAGTGAGGCGGTAGTGTAATGGATAGTGTTGGTTGCTCATGCCAGAGGTTGTGGGTACGATCCCCCAATCGACCCAATGCCTCTCATAAAACAACACTCAGTATTTGTTCTACCAAGAAAGCTGACTCAAGAGCGGTTCACATAAGCTCTGAGCTTTCATAGCAATCAAGCTAAAATAAAAATTAGTATAAATATAATGGAAGGAAATAAAAATTGTGGTAAACATACTTCGATTGTAATGCCTGTGGTCGGAGTATGTAGGGAAATATTTTCTCCACAAGTCTGCGGACATACTCTAGCTCGGTTTTTCTATTATGCATTGCATAGTGAAGGTGAGTTTTCAGAGAAGTCAGAGTTTTCTGTTGTACATCACTTCCCTCAGGTACTGAAACACATCAGAAATAATTAAACAAGAGGGATATAACTGCCTGTTGCAAACTTCAAATAATGTGACAATAACAACCTCATTTAATGTATGTGATGACTGACGTACTGTTTTAAACTAATCTATTTTACATCGACTGTGAAACAAATTCCTACAAATTAGACAAAGCAAGCTCGAAATCTGGGTAGAATGAGTACAAAGCATTTACGGATAAAGTGTCATGCTCAAGGACACAGAACACAGCCGTGGCGGAGGATCAAGGTTCGATTCTCTGACCCTAGGTAAAATACTCAACCATGATTTACGTCATGTTCAGTCCAAAAGCATAAAATCTGAAGCAACACATTTTAAACGTTTTGTCAAATATGATAATAATGTGCCGTTTAACCACATAAGAGTAATTTCCACTTCCAAAAAGAATGTAAACAAGAAATGTCACTAAGTGGTTTGTCAATGTAAAAGATAAATTCACCTTTTTCATGTTTTTTATCAGGTCTCTAAGTATGACCATTACTTTTGAGCTGCTGACCTGGGTCTTGTATGTGACATGTCATGATAATTATTTTACCAAGTTCCATTTAAAATCCTCCATGTATGCCAAAATTATAAATTAGACATGAAGTGTCGGACAGACAAATGGATGTTCTAACAGTAAGGTACTTGTGTGTTTAATACTATGCTAATTTATTAGCCACATAAGTACTCAACCCTGGATATGAACAGACACTGGATTTCTATACATCTCACTTTACAGTTATGTCCCTTTTTTTCCCATGGTAACACGATTCTTAGGCTTAAAAAAAAGTTTTATATAATTTGGTTTTGAAATATTTTCAAAACGTTTCATAGTGGTTGTGATTTTTTGCTGCAGATGAGTAGAGTAAAGGTGTAACATAGCATGTACTGCAATAAGATATCACTGGTGTTAAAAAAGTGACTTTATAGGATTTCAACATATGACTGTAATTATAAGCATTTGAGAAGTTCTTTTTTCACAAAATCTCGGGGTGTCACTGCATCCATTTTAAAACAAAACAACCTGGTCAACTTACCAGTTATTGTGCATTTTTATTTGGGTATACATTCCTGCTATGAAAAATACTTAAATACTTTTGAAATCCTGGGTCTACCTTATTTTATATAGAACAAAGAACAAAATTCAACTGTGTAGTGAGACCTTAAAACAATATGATCAAACGCTTGAAAAAAGCACAACAATGACACAGATCTTTTATTTTCTGACAGAATACTCTCAGATGCAGTGAATTTGAGTGTTTAACGGTGCCATTTCATGAGAAATCAATGGATTTTGACAAATATTTGACAATATTATGGCCAAAATTGATGAAAATGTAAGTAAAATAAATTGGATTTGTATCAATCAGTTGTTTTACTATTCAAGAAGTGATGCTGTGAAAAGAAGTGCACATTAGTGTATGACAATATGTACTAGTGACTCATTTTATTGTTTCTACCAACTTAGCAATGTTTATGGTATTGACAAATTGTCAGATATTCCAGGAAGGCTAAAAAAAGTATTTGTTTCTGTTTACAATTGAAACTCTCTAGCATAGAATCACCTTCTGTCTTCATGGAAAGGCTACAATTGCATGATCAAACCTTGTGGGCATGTTAACACCATGTAAAGTGTCCAGATTGCCTGTTACAGACATTTTTACACCAATTCAAGCATATTTTTGTTATATTGACCATGTTAGAAATGTACCCCACCCACTTCATTACAATAGAGTCAAAATAATCTCAGCTGAGAAAATGAACACGTGTGAGTTGTCGCGACATGTTGCTTGTAATTTACCATCATGGAAATCCTAGACCTTATTTTATATAGAACAAAGAACAAAATTCAACTGTATAGTGAGACCTTCATGCCATCCTCTTGGGCATGAAAAAAGTCCCCCGTACATGTTGGAGTATCTTAATATCATATTTACATCATGTGGAAGTATAATTTTTTAGAATAAGTTGTAAAGAAAATGTAATAAAAATTGTTGCGTATCTTTATTAAATATAAAATGACATACCAGATTCTTTGGCTTTGCGATAAGCATCAAGATGCTGCAACCCCGCCTTGATTATCTTCTCTATGACCATGGTGGGAACATCAATCTGTATATACAGGATTTAACATGAGTTTGAGCTTCAGAAAGAAAATTACATCCCGCAAGATAACTGTTTTGGTGCGAACAAGGCTGTGCCAAAAAAACAGTTATTCCAAGGGATATAACGAAAGTCACGTAAGATTATTTTTCTTTCATACCAAACACATTAAATAAATATTTTAATTAAAATTATCATTATATTTTTACTACCCTGTTTTTTAGAAATCAGAGCCTCATTAACATGAAAACAATCTGAACCAAAAACAGCCATGTAAGATTATTTTTCTTGTATACCAAACACATTGAATTATTACTTAAATTGAAATTATCATGTATATTTTTACTACCATGGCTTTTAGATGTCATACGAAGTAATAAATCACATCATAAATGGTTCCACCATCATAGGAGGGTAAGATTGTTCACGGTATGAAAGAAATACAGGATCCTACATCAATGACCATTTATCGCTGAATTTATTAATATCATTAAGTGGGACTCCATAAACAAGATATCCATGGAACCGATGGCCCTGAACAAGTGCTTGATTGTAGTAGCTACATTGTTTGTAAAGGGAAAGGGGTATAAAGGGAAGATAATATTTGGTTCTTCACTCTGCACCGCCACACATTGACCTCTACTGCATTATTCATGTTCAAAACAATGATGTGTGGTAATGGACAGAATCAAAGGGCCATAACTCTGTGAAAAAGCATAGAAATAAAACACAAAGACAAAACACACACTCTCCACCTTGCAAGTTTCATAAAATTCAGGACAAGGATTTGGCAATGGATGCAATCTAAGGTCCACAACAATGTAAAAAAATCATCAAACGTAAACACTAAGAAAGTATGCATATCTCAAATTTGTAATGATACATCATAGCTAGTTTCATAAAATTCCAATCAATGGTTCTAGAGAAATAGCCTTGAAAAGAATTTTGGGACAGATGGATGCGGTTATGCATGACAAGCATGTAAAACAAGTTTCATAAAATTCCAACCTGAGATTGTAGAGAAATAGCGCGGACAAGAATTTGGTCACAGACTCAATTAAAGGGCCATAACTCTGTGAAAAATCATCGAATCAGAATACAAAGATAATATGCCCATCTCGACTTGGTAGTGATGCATCCTAGTAAGTTTAATAAAATTCCAACATGGGGTTGTAGAGAAATAGCGCAGACAAGAATTTGGTCACATACTCAATGAAAGGGCCACAACTCTGTGAAAAATCATCCAACCAAAACACAAAGTCAATTTGCACATCTGCACTTGGTAATGATGCATCCTAGCAAGTTTCATAAAATTCCAAACTAAGGTTGTAGAGAAATAGTGCAAACTTTGGTCTCAGACTCAATTAAAGGACCATAACTCTGTAAAAATTCATTAAACCGGAACACAAAGACATATGCGCATCTGCATTTGGTAATGATGCATCCTAGCAAGTTTCATAAAATTCCAACCTGAAGTTGTAGAAAAATAGCATGGACAAGAATTTGGTCACAGACTCAATTAAAGGGCCATAACTCCATGAAAAATCATCGAACAGGAACACAAAGACAATATGCACATCTCCACTTGGTAGTGATGCATCCTAGCAAGTTTCATAAAATTCCAACATGGGGTTGTTGAGAAATAGCAGGGACAAGAACGTGGTCACTGACAGAATCAAAAGGCCATAACTCCGTGAAAAATCATCGAACGGTAACACAATGACAATATGCGCATCTGCACTTGGTAATGATGCATCCTAGCAAGTTTCATAAAATTCCAATCAGAGGTTGTAGAGAAATAGCCTGGACAAGAACTTGGGGACACACGGACGAAGCCAAGACTATATGCTTCCCCCCTTTGGTGGAACATAAAAATAATATCATTTATATTAAGTTTAATAACTTTAGAAATAACTGAGAATGAAACAGTATATATATTACAATTTATTATCCCTGCAAGGAATGAAAAAAAAAAAAATCATTTTTGATAACTAACGTTACTAACATATTCAGTTAAAAAGGAAAGTAACTTCAACAGTCCAGTTATACAGACACAGAGCAATAAAATAACTGAAGTCATTTGACAATATTCACTAGTGAAAGCTAAATGCAAGTACAGTAAAACTTCGATGACTGGAACCCGACGGAACTGGACAAAATAGTTTTAGTAAAATGTTGTTCGAGCCAAGTATGGTTCAGCATCATACTGTATGCGTGATAAACTGATAATACATCAAAATAGGAGTCGGCCGGAACCAGAAAAGTGGTTCAAGCTACATGTGGTGTTCCAGTCATCCATGTTCGAGCCAACAAAGTTCTACTGTACATGCATTTCTTTCCAAGCCCATAGTTCATGTGTTGACTCATCACCTCAATAACAGCAGGATAGGAGCCTGCAACTTCACTTATGAAAGGTGGGGACACCCTGTCACTAAACAACGATATTTGGATGAAGGAGGAATAAACAATTCATTATAAATTCAATTAACAATTTGAGTATGGGAAGTTGTGAGGTCATTGTAGGGCAAGTTTAGAAAATCCCTCCAATCAACATAACAAAACATTATTTTACTTCATCAACATTAAGAAATCATAAAAAATATTGGAATTTAAAAAAACAACTGAATTTGAGATTCATCAAAATTTAAAAGCATGAATTTTGAAAATTTGTCAGTTCGAACAATAACTTTTGATTTTGACCTCATATTTGTCAGATGTCAAACTGACCTGACACGGGATGTTGACCAAACAAGCTGATAATTCAATCAAGGACCAATATTAATTGCTATATCACCATTTTCCTTAGACAAACAAACAATATCTAAGTAAACACTAAATTGTATTTATATGAACAACCAATGCCACGTGGCCAGTTGTCAATTCTATTCCTTCATTCAACAAAGTATTAGTCAATCGACAATTTTTTTTCTCTATCACTTCCTTCATCTGTCTGTTGTACAAAAGACAAAGAGGATCCTCACCTTTTTAGCCCTCCGTAACACAACCGAGAGAAAGAACCTGATGGTTGATCGTAATTCATCCACAAATTCCTCATCTGTACTTAAGTTTCTGTAAGGCAGATAACACACTGTTATAAACTATACTATGTATGTAGATAACACACTGTTATAAACTATACTATGTATGTAGAAAACACACTGTTATAAACTATACCATGTATGTAGAAAACACACTGTTATAAACTATATCATGTATGCAGATAACACAATGTTATAAACTATACCATGTATGTCGATAACACACTGTTATAAACTATACTATGTATGTAGAAAACACACTGTTATAAACTATACCATGTATGTAGAAAACACACTGTTATAAACTATACCATGTATGCAGATAACACGCTGTTATAAACTATAACATGTATGTAGATATTTCCACACACTGTTATAAACTATACCATGCATGTAAATATTTCCACACATTGTTATAAACTAAACCATGTATTCAGCTAACAGACTGTTATAAACTATACTATGTATGTAGATGACACACTGTTGTAAACTATACCATGTATGTAGATAACACACTGTTATAAACTATACCATGCATGTAGATAACACACTGTTATAAACTATACCATGCATGTAAATATTTCCACACACTGTTATAAACTATAGCATGTATTCAGATAACACACTGTTATAAACTATAGCATGTATGTAGATAACACACTGTTATAAACTATAGCATGTATGTAGATAACACACTGTTATAAACTATAGCATGCATGTAGATAACAAACTGTCATAAACTCTACCATGTATGTAAATATTTCAATCATATCCTACTTCATTGTATTAATTGTGGAGTGCATGGTATAGTGATGGAGCACTTGACAGAGATCTGAGAACCATATGAATGTATTTTTGATATCAAAAGCTTTGAATATATATGTTGCTTAGTTTTTAATCAGAGTTTTGTTATCAACTTGACGGTCTTATACATACTGCAGTTTTTTAAAAAATAAGGCTTTAAGCACTGACATCTTACATGTATGTTATTATATGCACTGCATTCAAATAAAAAAATGAAATTCATCCTCCAAGATATTACATATTCTGCATTTTCTGTTTTGTCTAGGAGTTTTTATTGATGGAACTTTTTTATAATTGAGCCAATTTGTTACTTTTAAAGATATTCAAAAACAAAACAACATAAAGATACAGTCCAGTGCCACTTACCTGTACCAGGTGTACACAAACTCATTCAACACAATGGTCAGGAACTGAAACAAATATGAAAATTGTAATTGAAATAAAATTGTTTAAATGTAAAATGGAGAATTTTGGCATGTAACATTTCATTTTCAATTTTCTTTCATCACATTAAATCTTGTGTGTGGGGTTTAACGCCATTTTCAACACATTTTGGGTTAAATATGGGTATCACGTTTTATTGGTGGAGGAAGACCACAGGTTACATATGGGTATCACGTTATATTGAGAAAGGAGGAAGACCTTAGAATGAATATGAGTAGAACCATCGTCCTTCCGCAAGTAACTGGCAAACTTTCTCGCATAAAGTTTTTGGGGTAGCGAGACCCAAACCTACGAACTTAGTGGCGAGACCCAAACCTACGACCTTAGTGGCGAGACCCAAACCTACGACCTTAGCAGCGACAGTTAAGTGATCTTGAGACAGTGCCTTAGACTCGTCACATTAATAGAAAGGGAAAACCCATACTGACAAATGATCTATATATCTGTCTGGTGCAATGTATAATTTTGTGCTAGCCTTACAAATTATAAAAAATTCAATAAAGTAAAAAAAACAATAAAAAAACAATTTTCTCTGCCGACAAAAGGTATTTCTTTCATCAAAGGGTACAAATTTAAATTTCCCCTCATTATAAGTTGTTATCAGATGGTGTTTAGCGTTGCTTTCAACAATTTTTCAGTTACATCATGATTTTGTCACTTGAGACAGTATTCCAAGCACTGCCACACTAGAGTATCATGCAGCAGACATATGGTATGAAGCTTGTAGTGCCATTTTTCAAGTCTGTAATGACCTGGCCTGGGGTCAAACTCAAAACCTTCTGTATGCAAGGAGGACACTCTACCCCTAGACCACTACTATAACCCTTATCAGCCAAAGCAATAATTACACACTTTTGGTTGATTTGCCAAACCATTTGGACTTAATTTATGAATGATATTAAAATGCTTTAATCTGTTTTAAATATAATTATATTGTTTAAGACATTTAAAGATTTTTTTCCTGATATAATCTCTTTAAAGAGAACTCCCATTGGTTCATTTTACCTCCTCAAATGCCTCATCAAAGGACTTCCTGATTTCAAGATTGGTCCAAGGTTGGAATGCAAGAATGTTTAATTCTGGCCTAAAAAAAAGAATGCATGCATAATGTATGTTGGTAATAAAATGGTATAAATATACAAATTAAAATACACAAACAGTTGTAATATCCCTTTTTCCGACATGGAAACACTTATTTATTCCAACATTACACTGCAGTTTCAACAATTTTTATGGCATTTTTTTTTTAAATATTAGTTTTCACTGTCCACATACTGTATACAGCATATTCATTGTTTACATATTGTATAATACATTCCTTGTTTACACACTGTATACAGCACATTCCTTGTCTACATACTGTATACATCATATTCCTTGTCTATATATTGTATACATACCATTTCTTGTCTGCATATTGTATACACATCATTCCTTGTCTACATACTGTATATAGCACATTCTTTGTCAAAACATTGTATATAGCACAGTCCTTGTCTACATACTGTATATAGCACATTCTTTGTCAAAACATTGTATATAGCACATTTTCAAATATACCACCTGACACAAGATTTCGTTAAACATTGTATTAACATTAAGAGTGTTGAGTATACTAATAAAACAAGAAGCCCAAGAGGGCCTGAGGACACTCTACTGACTCATAATGGCCATGGCACTTTTTGAAATTCTCCTATGCAATAGAAACATCGGGACGGGGTCATTTTTAACCCTAAGGACACCATTTGAACAAATCTAACAAAACTATAGTTGGTCATCATTACTACATAAACATTCTGAAAATCTGTTGGGCCATTCATGAGAAGAAGATTTTTTAAGTTTTGGACTATTTTTAGTAACGGTGGTAATCTTGAATTTTAGATAGAAAAAAAATCTTCTGTATAGTCTCCTATGCAATAGAAACATCCATGTGAAGTTTCAGTTTAATTGGCCTAGTGGTTACAGAGAAAGTGCTGCTAACAGACGACAGATGACAGACGACGGACAACAGACAACGCGACATCGCATAAGCACTTCTGGCCTTTGGTCAGAAGAGCTAAAAACAAAAAAAAATAGAAAATTACAGTACAGCTTCATCTTTGGTTATATGTGATATGTTACCTGTGTCTTGGACATCTTCTTTGTCCACACACCGTACACATGGTTTTCATTAATGTCAATTCATCATCAGCACCAATTCCCTTCTGTAAATGTATACATATCATTTGATCTTAAAATTAAAATAGAAATTAGCATTCTGTACTGTTTAACTTAAAAAAAGCCATACAACACCAAAAGGAAGGAATATATTATCTTCCATGGCCTAAGACATTCCCATGGAAGTGGGAGGTCAAAGGTTCGAATTTCAGTGGAAACACTTGGATTTTTTCCCTGTATTTAAGTTTAATATATGTTCATGCAATATCAGAAATAAAAAACACATGTTACCATACAGAATTTTTGGTATTACCTCCCTATAAAAATACACGTCCTTGAATATTGGTGAAATAATGAAGATTTAACAAGTAATGCTAAAAAATATTTAAAATTGTTTACATCTAGTATTTAATTAAAACTTTACAAGAAAAATAGCTCTTAAACCATGACATCTTTAAATAAACTGCAGTTGCATAATTAATGTTTTTATACTAACTGAGCATAATTTTAATTGTATAAACATTAAGATTTTTATTATATTTCAAATACAAGTTAAATTGCTATAAACAATTATTTTATACCAGTATGCATATTTCATAGATTGAACTGAATATAAGAGACTACTTTTAGGCAACTTGTTGTATTTAAATACAGCCGATAAAGGCATAGCCAATGTGATATGCCGTATTGTTATGAAGCTTATTATAATAAGCTGATATTTCAATATATTGCTACAACCCTAATAGTTTTAACAGCAATATAGAAAGAACAGGCAGTTTTTAAGTGAGAACTTTCTATGTTTAGTCAAACAATGGTAAAACACTATTTACATAATACTTACCTTTTTATTTCTTGAGTACATAAACAGAAGATTTGGAAGCAAGAAGTCGGCACTATAACAGAAAAAAAAAAGATTGGCAATATAATTCATCTATAAAATTAGTAAGTTTAGTAAGTATACTTCAAACAATTCTAACAAATGCACCAAATCATTACATCAACACACAACTAAGAGTAAATTTCATAATTAAAAAAAAAACACTACTGTACAATATCTTGCGACTGATTTCAGATAACAAAATAATGATCTACATGTATATTCCGTGTTTTAAAATTAAATCTACTGTGACTTCTGACCCAAGGTTATAAACCATTTTCATGCTCAACTCAAAAGCAAAAAAAAAGGCAAAATATTTTGGAAAAAAGACAAGAATAATCATGGTAGTAGGGCTCTTTTGGCCCTGCATGGGTAGTTACCGGAAAATAGCAATCATTTTTCTTTAATTTTTTATCTTATTTCAAATAATTAATGTGCAAACCTGAAAATTTATCTTTTGTATATCTGTTTATTTATGACAAAAAATTGAGATTTTAATGCTATTTGACTCAATTTAACACAAATGCCAAAAGAATTTATCAATTATCATAATCACTGTGGCTATTCAATGTGACCTAATGCTATTGAGTGGCGTAAAAATCGGAGGAAAACTACCCACTTTGTGCAACTTTTTTGAAAAAAATACAAGTTCTGAATGGACACAAAAGTCTTGATGGCACCGATGGTTCATCTTTATACAAAAACGGCACTTGCCTTTGTTTCGTGAATTTTCATGAACTATTAAGAAAGTTATCTGCAAAAATGTTACCTGAAGCGGGCATCATTTCCTCGATTTTTTACACAACTCCATAGCAATAGGTCACATGGGTTTGTCACCATGATAATCATAATTAACATGAAAGACTTGGTTTACCTGATAAAACTGTAGGCTGCTGCCACTCCTACCAAAAAGGACCATGCCAAAAGTGTGACATATATATATCTGGAATTAAATAAATCACATGATATCATTAAAATAATCTTAATCAACTCTCCAATTACATGAGTGAACTGTCCCTTTAAAGGTAGTATCAGGGCAAAGCACTTTAAATGTCTATATGGTAAAAAAATAAAATAAAAGTGGATACAAAGCATCTTATTAATATAAATAAATAAAATTAAAATGGTTTGGTATATCACATCTACCAAACATGGTGAAAAAACAACAATATTTCAATTTGAGTGATATAAAATCCCCATTCTAAAAATAGACAGCACTAAAATACTGCTTGACCACATTCACATCTTCATTCAGGCTCTTTCAAAGATGAAACAAAGTCTACAAAATACTTTTAAACAACTAAGCAGGTAATGAATTATCCTACTTTAGGCATACATCTTTATCATATGTAAAAACTACCATGTATCAAAATAAACAATAATTACATTCAGTTATAAATTGTGTTTTTGTCTATTAATTGTTGTCAAGGTATTTAATTGGTTGCTTTTATTACCAACTATATTTTACGACACCAATGTGATATTTTCAGTTATAAAATCCAATACAAGTATTTTATGAACAACAAACAATATATGACAGTAGCAGACACAAACAACGAAGCTACTATGATAAACACACGTTTTATTGCGTATCCCACAGCGCCTCGTGGAGTAAAGGAGATGTTAGTCAAGGAGAAGTTTATTGATGTGCTGGTTGATTCAAATATGAGATTGAGAATTAAGCAGGCTCGACCCTTTGGCCTGAATAGGGCTATAAGTCATGCAGATGAGCTGGAAGCTTATATGAAAGCTGAGCAGAGGAATAAAGAACTTAAAGGACATTTGAGACTTGTAGGGACTAATTCTGCATCTGAGCTGAGTGAACTTCAACAAGTATTGAGCAAACTTGAAACCCTTCAGACAACTGTCACACAGTTACAGTCTGAGATAACAAACATGAAAAAGAAGCATCTAGAAGCTTGTGTGCAGTATTGAATCCATCACAAAAGTCAAATAGTGATAAAAACGAATGTTAAATGTTATTTATTTTAACTGTAATCAAATGGGACACTTTAAACGTGAGTGTACAGTTACACGGATGTGGGAATGCCCATCTCCGTCAGGGAAAGATACGGGTACAAGTACAAAGCAAGTTAACGATGCAGGAATGTACATGAATGAGTTTGTCAGTCATTTAAAACTCGATTCAGCAGTCATTGAAAGACTTACAGTACAGTGATGCTGATATAACCAAAGTATGATCATGGCTAACTGCAAAAGAAAAGCCAGTCACCCGTGAATTAAATAGTAGTACTTAGTGACCTGTGCAAATCTTTGTGGTCACAATGAAAAATGCTGGTAGTTAAATCAATATGTTGTATTGAAAATGAGAAGACCAAAAAAGGTTGTACACTTCAAGCAGTTATACCAAATGGTGAAAGAAGACATGTGTTAGAGCTGTGTCACGATCACAAATCAGCTGGCCACCTGGGTATTACAAAGATGCTCAGTAAGATTAGACAATCATTTTATTGGCCAGGTCCGCAGCGTGATGTAAAACAGTATGTAGCTGGTTGTGTGAAGTGTATGAAAAGGAAAAGTTTGGGTAGGAAACCAAGAGCACCAATGCAGTTGGATTGTTCAGGACTTATTAGGGGAGTTGCCTGTAACGGCTCAAGGCAATAAGTACATCTAGTAGTTTCTGACAATTATACGAAATAGACGTGATCCATTCTGACCAGGGAAGACAGTTTGAAGGAAAAATCTTCACAGAAATGTGCAACTTGCTTCACATTAAAAAGACTAGAACAACGCCTTATCATCCGCAGTCTTGATATATAATGTACAAGATGCCCCCAAGTGTAAAACAGATACCTGCAAACAAACAGGAATGGGAGCTGAAATGAAAGCAGCTTATTCATTTGTAAGGAAAAATATTGATCGAGCAATGTTACGACAGAAGACAATTCATGACCAAAAGTTAAAGTGTGCAAGCCAAACGAAGAAGTATATGTATACTTCCCAAGATACTTACCTGATAATTTTCGCAAATTTACTTGTTTTTGAAGGGGTCCCAATAAGGTGATTGAACAATGTACAGATGTTACATATAAAGTACTTTGTGGTCCTCGCGATTCGCCGCAGGGCATTTACGTTGATCGTATGCGTAAAAAGAAGGCGCAGATCTTGGCGAATGAAACATTGGAAAGTAACAGTGAAAATTGTCAAGAGTTTGGTGACCATGAACTCAGTCATGTCCCACTTTGTTTGACAAGACAACATATAAACGGTTTTATATATCACCTCGACATGAAAATAAAGATCCTAATAGAGATTCAACAAAATATCATCATCTTGTTCCATAAGAAACTCTCGTGTGCAATCGGCCATCCTACCATTGACCGGCGTATTTTGAGTATTAAGGGATTGAATATGAACATCCAAGGAAGCATGCATACAGCTATATAACTTACCGATAACCAATAACTGTTATCAACAGTAAACATAATAATGATACGGCAAACTTAGTATGTTTTTGAAAATAAAATTTGACAATATACCAAGGTATAGCCATTTTATTTATTTACTTCCGGTACATTTCTGGACAAGTCTATTTAGCGGCTCAGACACATATTCTGCGGCTTATAGTGCGGCTACATCCGAGTAATAACGTTTTGTTGCGGCTGCATACACATTATAGAGGCCCTCCCGGGGGTTTTGGAGATCTGGAGAACATGGCCATTTATTTTCAGAGATCTGGGGAACATTGGCTTATTACTTTTAGAGATCCAGGGATCAAAGGTCTAATTTTAGAGATCTAGGGATATTGTTATTAATGAAAAACTTATTTGATCAATTTTATCAGAGACATATAAACAGAGATAGGCAACTGGAGGCACTTGTGTGATCATTTTCTCTTTTAAGCCCATTTTGAAATTAAAAATAAGAAAAAACGACTTCAATAAATATCAATATGAAACTTTCGCCACTGATTGAAAACTTACTGCTT